>CM022470.1:18049034-18107070 GCA_011952105.1 Coreoperca whiteheadi
GGGGGGGTTTGCCTATTTTTGATAACTGACATTAGGGAGATGATGATGATAAGTGAGGGGAGAGAAAGATCACGAACAACATGCTGTCCCTCCTGGCAGGAGGCGAACTGGGGATGTTGCAATTCATGGTCAGCACCCCAAACCCAAGGCCGCCAGGGAAGCCCTCATGTGCTAAGTTTGATTGCGGTTGACCATGTCCCCTGAAACACACTCAACATGTGACAAATACCTCAGGTAGCCTACCCATAGGGGAAGTATGGCAAGATCTCAGTGTGTGCTGCTTAAACTGCTGCTTGTATGTATAGAAGGATGTATATTAGGTTTAGAGAATATCAACTAGGTGTGGCTGGTGTGAGATTACACTACGAAAATATAAAGCAACAAGTTATAATGGAACATATTTTAGGTTACTGTGTTTTAACAGTTCAGAACAGTGTTCAAAAAGAACGGAGGTGTTAGTGGTGCAGTACAGTGCTGTTTTCCCAGTTTGTGTCAGTTTATCAGCCCTCATGTTACGGTGAAGTATTTAGTAAGCGTCCCTTATATGTAAGTGAGATCTATTGTACCTTGAGCATTAGGTTAATGACTTGTCCCCCATTGTTTCCTGCTGCTCTTCACATATAGGGTTAAAGAAGAGCCCTCTGTCACTCTGGCAACAAGTGCTCCTGGCTGGACTGCCACATCAAAGAGCAGGGGAAGGGTGTGTGAGTGTGTGTGTGTGTGCAGAGGAGGGTCACCTAGCAACAAGCCCTGTGAGCAGAGTGCACTGTCTCGCTTGGTGTGTTGTCACTCACTGTTTGTTATTTTAACAAAGGTGTGCGTCGGTTTACAGGCCAGGAAAGATGATAGGTGGGATATTGTGTATGTGGAAAAGGGCCGAATGGAGCAGACAGAGTTGCTGGTGACAGAGGCCCACCCTGTGCTTTCTGCTGTCTGCTGCTCCCAATAGGAGTGATAAAAGCCCAGTATCAATTACCCAAAACAACCCTATATAACATACACCTGGCAGACACAAGGCACTCCAGTATAGGCAAAAGTATACTTGTTGTATTCTGACCTGTACAGACAGACTAGAGCCTGATGAGAACACATTTAGTTTCAGCGTACCCATTTATCCACTACGTTAAATATTCCCCTCACAGTATGTTTTCCTATCTCTTATTTTTAATGTGACAAAGATGTGTTGCTGTTTCAAAAATGTAAAACCAAATCTATGGCAAAATGGTTTTGCATGCACAACACCTAATTCTGGGGACACTTTGCATATTCCACACAATTGTAAATATATACAGTATGTCCTGTTCTGCATCCTGCCAATGTGCTGTTAATCAACCGACACAAGCATTTTTAGGTAGCTTTTAATGTGAACTTCGGCAAACCACGATCCAAAGTACTTCATCACAATGACCAATTAAATTGGTTACGTGTGAATTTTGATTGTAACTTGTTATATTACAGTTTACCAACTGCATGTTCTTACGTGTGTGTTTGTGTAAATACAGATGTTCTCATGTGCATGTGTATATGCACCTGCGCCAGTGTTCCAGTGTATGTTCTTGTCTTTTTCTCCCTCCTTTGATTATTTAATTTCACCTTTAGCTTTATGCAGTATTTCTAGCATGAGCAGCTCTATTGCAACACCAGAATCCAAATGATTCAATAGGATGCCAACAAATTAAAAATGTTTTCCAGCTGCTCACCTAGCTACTTATGGGAAGCTGATGTCTTTGAAAAGTTAAAAGTGAGGACAAAAGTCTACAAAAGCACTACAAAAACCTGCTGTTTTTGTAGTGCTGATCCAAATCTTATGGTCCTACTCCAAAAGAACATGCTGCACTCAGTCACTATCCACACATATGGATATATAATTATTACCAACTGGGAGAGTGCATGACGTCTGATGTCAGATCTGCCACAGTTTTAGGCTCTGGGAGTGTGCACCAAAGATAACGGAAATAATATAAATTCTGCTGTAGATAGCTATTTGCTTTCGACGAAGCATACAAGTTCAGACACTGGTGTTATTTACTCCCTGCAAATACCTGGTTAGATATTGATGTCTTTCATGAGGGCATTGTATAATGTATGATCTGAGATTTCTGAACTTATCACGTTATCTATTTTGACGGATCCTTTTTTTCCCCACCTCTTTTCTGTCCCACTTTTTTTTAGATCTACATGCACCTACGTTACTACAGCTCTCCAAATGAGCAGAGGCACATAGTTAGGATCCTCTTCATAGTGCCCATCTATGCCTTCGACTCCTGGCTCAGCCTTCTTTTCTTCACCAATGAGGAGTATTATGTGTACTTTGACACAGTCAGAGACTGCTATGAAGGTGAGTGAATAGAGGAACAATGAACGCAATGAACTGGTACACTAGCATTTTTTGCTGCAGGCTGGTTTATATGCTGCCATATTTAGCAGGCAAACGGCAGGCCGATATTCACCACAGCTGGGGGAGTGAGTGTTTTGTGTTCTAATGTGTCCTTTGACTCCCAGTAGAAATAAGGGTGTGAGAATTTATGTGTTGTGAAACATCAGTGGCAGATGGCCTTTGCAGTGTCTTCGTTCACAAAGGTTGCCATCTTTGTTCTCATGTCTCCATGGCCTCTTGGGATTGCAAAGGAGGGGAACCCTGTTTCCTAGCAACTGTATGAAAACGAGCATATCCTTGAGAAGACTTTAAAAAGGCATCTCAGTTGTGAGCAGATAAATCGTAGGCTTTATCTTACCAGCCTATAATGCAACGACTGTCACAGGAATTTCTCAGAGTATTCGTGCAAAAATAAAACAAGCAATAATATGCTACGGTTATGTTAATGTAAATTTGATTTTATTATTCTGTCATCACATGTGCTTTATTAGGATAACTGCCTGAACATGCTTGTTGTGCTGAAAGTATTAGTTGATCTACAGATGGGCAAATATGCCAAATATCAGCTGGTTCAAGCTTCTCAATTGTGAGGATTTTCTGCTTTACTTTTTTTTTTTTATCATTGCAAATTGAATACTTTGAACTGTTGGTCGTATAATTAATTTAAAGACTATTAGTGCCATCTACTATAGGTAAAATATACACACAGTGCAGAACATCAATATGACTTTTATCTTATTAGCAGTAGTTATATAACACAATACATGAGTGACTATCATAGCCTTGAATGTGTGTAGTTCACTTGTGTAAGATGTGCATTGTTTCTCTGAACTATTTGTATTATGTGACACTATTGTGTGGCAGTGTGATACGACCAGCTTCCTCCAGTGTTTGCTTTCTACAGCAATGTTTCCACAGGCGTCCCATAATCACACTGCTCCACTCCTGATCCTGGCACTAGAGAACTATACCTTACAATTATGCTTAGGCTTATACGTCACCCACAACATTACCCAATCATTTCTTAGCCTGCTGACGGGGATGACTCCCCTTTCTGCCTTGAAATAGTGAGCTCAGCAGTTCTGAAACGAAATCGGCGAAACATAACTGTAATTATGACAGTTACACAAAGTGTTGACCGACTGCTGCTATACCTATCATGCATCAGAAGGTTTTTGGAGGCTGTTAGAAATAACCAGTGTTCCCAAACCCACATCAGCAACATTGGCATGATATGTTTGTCAGACCTTTAGTATAAATGCAGGTAGGTTGGAGGTTTCTGCTCCTTTTCGAAGTTCTGACCATTCTGAAGCCAAAATTAGCTTCAGATTTTCACCTGCTAGAGGAAGTTGCTCTTGAACCACGATTGGGTCATCCCTGCTATGATATGTAATTTCTGGATAGGGTGGTGCCACTTGCTGTCTGTTTTTATCTAATGCATCAAGCACTTAGTCCAGTTACAAATTGTAAATTGTTTATGGCTGTTTAATAGAATCTGGGAGGGATTTTACTGACACCAGTAACATTCTTTTCCTGTGTGTGACACACTGCAGCCTTTGTCATCTACAACTTCTTGAGTCTGTGTTATGAGTATCTGGGAGGAGAGAGTGCCATCATGGCTGAGATCAGAGGGAAACCTATCGAGTGAGTCTTATTTGCTCTCCTCTTCCCTTTTTTTTATGCCATTCTCTTTCTTTCCGGTATAAACAATCACTTTAGTGATTTCATGTTAAAATAGTCGCGTACGTTTCCTACACTTTTGACCTGTATGAACCTGCACTTCACTTTAGGTCGAGCTGTATGTACGGGACCTGTTGTCTGTGGGGCAAGACCTACTCCATTGGTTTCCTCAGGTTTTGCAAACAGGTACCAATCAAAGGGTGTTATAACTATGTTTTGGTGCTTTACGGATAGAGGAACACATAATATCCACTGTGATGATGGTACCAGTGTTAATGCATGTTTTATCATGTTTACTACAGATCCAGTATGATATTCACATCCATATTCATTCCTATATAGCATGAAAATCCTTGCAGAGAATTTAAGCTTTTTTTTGAATTACTGTAGGTGTCCCAACAGCTGTCATGCCTTTTTTTTAGATACTTAAAATGCACTTTACAAAACATAAAGATTCTGTACTAGTGGCTCTGATTAAGTCACTGATTAATGTTAATAGTGTAAATTGATAAAGACTGTGGGAGTTGTGAGTGAAACAAACTGGTGTAGCATTGCTGCTTTTTGTTGACCTGGTATTTCTCCTGACATCATTTCTCTCGTTTTCCCCCACCATGTTCCCACTTTCCCTCCTTTCACTCTCTCTCTCTCACTCTTGCTTCCGCAGGCAACTCTCCAGTTCTGTGTGGTGAAACCCCTGATGGCAGTGATCACTGTCATTCTTCAGGCCTTTGGGAAATACAGAGATGGAGACTTTAAGTATGTTTCCACAAGAACTTACCTTTTGTCACTGACAGCGTGGACGGCTCCCCGCGCAGTGATTTCCTGTGTTCTGGCTTGCTGTGTTGTGTCACACTACTGTAGACACGGACCAACTTCAGCCAAACGTCTTTTCGGACCATAATTGCTGAGCAGCATTGGTTGAACCTTCTGAACGCAGAGAATTCATATCTGTAATGAGTAATCATTTTCTAAAGATATAAATGTAAGTCTCTAGTTATCTGTACTGTGCAGTTCTTAGCTCATTACTCTAAAATCCCTGATGAGAGCCTGTATCAAAAATGTCAAGAGTGCTGCTCTAGAATCCAAATCTTATTATGTCTTACTTAAGAACTTAATAACTTAAAGCTGCACATTTATATAAAAACATACTCATCATCCTTCACAAAGAAGAGCTGAAGCTTCCCGAGGTCTAAGACGCTAAAGGGATGTCACATTTACCCAAATGAATATTGCCAACATGAACTTGCCTTGTGCGGCATCAAGTCGATTATAAATCCGTTTTAATGTCTTTGATGCTTAATTTACGTGGTTCCAGTTTCTTAGTGTCCTCTCTTAGACGTGTGTTATAGCTAAAGCACGTTCTTTCTTCTGTGTCTCCCTCCTCAAGTGTGGCTAGTGGCTACCTGTATGTGACCATTGTCTACAACATCTCCGTCAGTCTGTCGCTCTACGCTCTCTTCCTCTTCTACTTCGCCACACGTGAACTGCTTGTCCCATACAACCCCGTGCTCAAGTTCTTCATGGTCAAGTCGGTCATCTTTCTCTCCTTCTGGCAAGGTAAGAAGACCACCTTCTGAGGTTGTTAACGCGCAGACACACACATACCCTTTTATTCTGACATATCATTTTGTGCAGCAGTATGTAGGTATGTTTTTATCCAGATATTGTGTACAGTGAATTTGGCAAAAGGTTGGGAAAAGAAAATGGAAACCTGTAATTGTTCCCATCTTGGTGCTCCAATATTCTAGTGGGTGCAACAAGATTACATGCATACTGTAATTAAAAGACGGCTTTGCTTTATTCATGAATTCATTTGGTCCCTCTGGGTGGTGTTTTTGCTGCTGCAATTTATTTAAATATTTTTGGGTTTTGCGGTGAAGCGATGTGAATCCTGTGATGCTGTATTGCACTGCCAGAAATAAAATCAGAGGAAGAGGTGGAAACAGGTCCTGTAGCCTCATCACTTACTGAGTTTAAGTTCACATCAGCTTCCTTTTATGGATCGTGTCTGTTTATATGCCAATCTTTTCATCTTTTGTAACAGGTGTTTTGTTCAATTTCTAGGTCTCCGGTCAAGGTTTCCTCATGCACAGTCAAAATGCCCACAAAGTGTGCCTATGAAAACTCTCTTTGTGCCTATTCTCTGTTTATGATTTCTGTTTCCTCACTCTGTCTCTCTATGTATGATTCAGGGATGCTGCTGGCCATCCTGGAGAAGTGTGGAGCCATCCCTCAGATCAGCTCGGCTGACTTCTCTGTGGGCGAGGGAACAGTTGCCGCTGGTTACCAAAACTTCATCATCTGCATTGAGATGTTCTTTGCTGCTGTGGCTTTGCGCCATGCCTTTACTTACAAGGTCTATATGGATAAAAGACTGGACTCATATGGTAAGGGGTGTGTGTGTGTGTGTGTGTGTGTGTGTGTGTGCATGATTGCAGGTATTAAAAGGCTGGTGTAAATCTGATGGGATTGAGTTTAGAAAAATAAAACAAAATGTGTAGAACTGACCTCACTCTTTGTGTCCCAGCCTTTTTACGTTGATTCCTATCTTTGACACCAAATATTTTGAGACTTTCTCTTTTCTTCTGCTCTGTTTTTCTATTCCTTCATTTTCATCTTGACTTTCTTGTGTTCCTTGTCTCTCTTTTCCCCTTTCTCCTTCATCTCTCATCTTCTCTGCTGCACTGAAAGGCTCATTTCCTATCTATGGACAGTACGGTAGGTCTGATGTTAGCTGTTCTGTATTTTTGCTCCCATTACAGTGCTTTTCGTTTGCTTTTTCTGTCTTTGATTGTGGTTGAATGTCCATTACTTTAACCTTGTTTTCAGTTCAGCATGAATTCATTTGAAACATTTAAAATCACGGGTCTATGACTGTCTTGTTTTATTTCCTTATGTTTATTTTGCTGTCAGTGAATTCAGGCTTTTCACCTTTTCATTTCTTCTTGAAAAAGTTGTTTAGTCTATGTTTCTACCCAGACTCAGTGGTCCCCTCTTACGTTCTCACACCCAGCAGAAACACTTTTGTGTTGAGGAAAAAATATGTAGGCGATAATAACTGAAGAAATGTAACTTATTAATGTAAATTGATGTTAAATCGTCTCCTGCCTAGTGGTATTATTTTATTGTCTGACAACTACCTTTTGTTCATGTCTTAAAATGTGCATTCTTCTCCACCTCCAGAAATATACTACCCACTGTTGCTTTATTAGACAATTTCCATGTCTATGACATTTAGGGAACACATCTATTAATGCCATCCTGCTGATTAAAATTTGCAAAATTATATTTGGAAATTTCACCTAACAGTTGGAAGGAGGCATATTCTCTGTATTTTTCTCACTCATCTGTCACTTCCACATCTCCCTCCCCGTCCAACCCGCTCTGTGTCTCTCCGACCTTCCTACCTCACCTTCAGGTCGCTGTGCCCCAATGAAGAGCATCTCCAGCAGCCTGAAGGAGACCATGAATCCAGGGGACATGGTGCAGGATGCCATCCATAACTTCTCCCCAGCTTATCAGCAGTACACCCAGCAGTCCACACTGGAGCGAAGTGGGGGGCCACCCCTCTCCCGCAGCCACAGCAACCTTAGCACCCGAGGGGACACTGAAAAGACCCTGTTGCTCAGCTCTGACGACGAATTCTGAGAATCAAGCACACACTCAGAGGCTCACTTTACTCCTGTAGGCCACATGGAATTTCTATCAACCATGTGAGACAAATCAGATGTTTTGTTGCTACCTTAACATGGAAGCTCAGATTGTGGTTTTTTGCTTTGTTTTCTTGTCAGACTTATGACATTATGGTTATCAGTGTTAACATGGAGCGTTTTTACTAGGAAAAGAGGGAGCATGAAGAGGATAAAGAAGTTGTTACAAATATAGTCAGGGAGAAAAGAAGTCGAGATGTTTAGACATTAAGGTTTGACTGGTCAAGTTGTCATTTTTGTTGATGTCGTAGAGGCCATCACTGACCAGAAATACCATATCTATACATTGAATATAGATTGGTACAAATAACCGTGCCTGCATATAGCATCCTAATTATGCTGCACTTTAAACACCATAGCAAAAAATATGAGATATAAGCTGTATGCTAGAGCAAATAAGTGCCATCTTCATCTGAAACACATGGCCTTCATTTTTAGTTTTTATATTCATTCTAAATCCATACTCCTCACACCTCTGTCTACTCTGCCTCTTAAACATTGCCAAATAGATGGAGCTGTACCCTGTGCTCCAGTTAATGAGACACACTGTCTTAAGAATTTAGAATTGGTTTATAGTCAAGCAAAACTAAGGAGCCTTTGAAATGCCGGGCTTCTTTTTAATATATAATAATTATATTCGCAAATATTTTTTTTTTATTTAAATGTTGTATGACCTTGAAGGTATAACTCATTTAAAGACTAGTTTGTTAAAAATTGTTATTCCAGAAATGTTCTAAATATTCTGTGTTTGTTTTCATTTTGTTGTGGGTTCATGTGACTCCAGTTGCTGGCCTGGCTCGGGCTCCTCGCACAATTTTGTTGTTTGTGGAGCACTGAGGAGACAGCTGTAGGAGAGATTTTAGTGTGGGCAGGGAGACTGACGGAAGGACAACGCCCACACAGATTACAGATTACTGAAGAAGCAACACTTCCCTGCAGAGCCGGCCCGGCTGTGATGTGCTGTGGATTGTAATCCCATAATTAAGGGCATTACATGTAGCACAGATCAGGCCTGCCTCTGCTGGTTTTGTTTATAATGGCATCACTCCTGTAGTAGTAGTAGTGAGTGAGATAAGGCCATGCAAAGATGTGTCAGTGCAAACAAGGCTTTAAATCTGACTGGACTCACATCTGGAAAAAGAATGTATGGGCATTAAAAGTTGTTATGTGAGATGATAGAATTTTCTGGTACAGTTCGAAAAGATATATATATGTGTACAGGCACGCACTACAGCAGAAAACAGTGACGCGTGGTAGAAAAAAGCCTGAAGTGAGTCAAAACCTTCAGGCTTGCCTGCCAGAAACTGGGTTTGAGTTAATTGTTCATATTCAACTGGTGTTGAGTATGGGTTTTAGCTGAGGCCTGTATAAAAGTTGCTTGTGGTCGTGATCATAAATGTTTGATGGCAGAGCAGTATAAAAGCTGAGTAGATCCTTATGACAGGTGACATTAGGCCCAATGCTGCCTCTAAATGGGCAATAATTGTTTTCCTCTTTTGTTTCCTTTTTTTTATTTTGTGTTTTTTTTTTTTTTTTTTTTTTTTACAGATTGACTCAAGTCTGTTGACTGCAGGTAAACCAACAGTACAGTCCTTGCGAGTAATGAAAAGGATGAAAAGTTAACCGTCAAATTGATGTGCATCCTCAAAAGAGCACAATCATCTTCCTAATGAGAAAATCGTTTTCAGTTAGCAGAAGGATGAAAGTGTTTGTTGAATTGTTAAAAAGTTGGTTTCCTGCTGTGACTGCTAACCCATATCCCCACCAGCCATCTCCTACACTCAAGAAGTAACGCATCACTTTGGTATCTGTCGTTCCACTGAACCTGGAGTGCTGCAGTTAAAGGCAAGCTTGAGTGAATTTATTCTACTAATGTAACATTAACTTAGTGATACTGAAAAAGTGAAATTTACTGCCTTATATTCTGCCCCAATGTAGCAGAATATCAAACTCAAGCATCTTGATACAAAACACTATCAAATGATAGTTTTGACTATGTGATTTAGAAGCTGGATGTTGATGCTGCATATATTAAACCAGGAAATATACCAGAAAGAAAGAAAATAATTTTGTAAATAGGTACTAAGCACTGCGAAACATTTATTATGATGACTGAAATGGCTTGGTATAGTGGTTTAATATTTTAATTTTCATATATTCTCCTGCTTTATTTCTGTTGTATATTCTTTAATTTGTATATTGGTAATATTATCTCATGTTTTGATGCTATATTGGTGTTGAAAGGGAAATAAAAGACAAATGCTAAATAGACATTTCGGCCAAGTTTTTGTTCAGTCAGCTTTTAGACACCGTCATCGCCACAATATGTAACATTTTGTGACATTGTACAATGATTCTGCATTTATGAAATACAGTCTAGAAATAGCCAGGGGACTCCCCAGAAACAGAAACCCCTGTAGTCTGCCGTGGGAGAAAGTAACTAACTGCATTTACTCAAGTAATGCGCTTATATTTACAGTTACAGCTAGCAGTTACTTTGGGAGCTATCATGAAACCAAAACATCTAAAAGTCTAGATTTCTCCCTTTCGGTTTCTGATTTTTTTTTTTTCCCCTCACAGAAGAACACAGGACACGTGATTTACAGAGCAGATATTATCCTGTAGCAGACAAAAAAAAATGATCTTTCATTTCATTTCTACATTAAAAGAAATAAATAGTCCATCTCAGATAGATGCAAAAAAAAAAAGGACTTAGACCATGAGGATGTCAATCATATTGGGGGGGCGGGGATTCCCAAGCCGCCAGCCAGTCACAGTAGCTTCCGCTCGCTGGCTAACAACAACAACATAGCAGAACAGCTTCCTGCGCTTTGTTGTGTCAAAGGAACTTAAGTAAAGTTGTCCCACCAAAAACATGGCTTGGTGTGATATTTGACTTTTCAACAAGTCAACAAAAAGCGACATTCTCTTCATTCAGTCAGCGTTCCGGGTTAACGTTAGTAAGTTATCTGGCCTAAATAGAGGGCGCTTCGGATAACAACGTTAACGGTCGTTTTTTTTCCAAAGCAAGGCCTGTAACGGTAACGATAAGCGACAGCTTGGTAACCTCTCCGGGAAAACGGACCTAAAGGTAACATTAGTTAAGTATCTGTGTCGCCCCTCAGAGAAAGGCGTGTGTCCTCAAAATGAGAGGTTCGTACGGAGACAGAGATCGAGACCGTGGCCGTGACAAAGGGTAAACAGCTAACGTTAACACTGTCAGTTAGCATGCGAGCTATCAGTTAATGCTAGCGCCAACCGTTAACCTAGCTGCCATTATAAAATGCTTTGATTCGTTTGTTGCATTACTAGTGAAAGCATTAGTATTCTCGCCAAGCAAAGTGTCCCAAAGCTAGCTACATAATGTGTGTATTGTCATGTTGCAGCAGCCCTCGTTTCGGCTCCAGCAGAGGCGGCCCACCACCGGGTAGAAAGTTTGGGAACCCGGGGGACCGTTTACGGAAAAAAAGATGGGACCTGGAGGAGCTTCCCAAATTCGAGAAGAATTTTTATAGTGAACATCCGGAAGTGCAGCGAATGAGCCAGGTATTCCTGAAATATCACAGTCTGATCTGTTGATGAAGCTACCTAATGTAAAGGTTTTAGGCAGGAAAAGAAGGACTCTAGTGTAGTAATAAATGCCGTACACTGGTGTTTAGTCTGTGTTGGTTTCACGCACTCTGTTGTTTTGTGCTTGCAGTATGATGTTGAGGAGTATCGCAGTAAGAGAGAGATCACTGTTCGAGGTTCAGGCTGCACAAAGCCTATCACCGACTTCCATCAGGCAAAGTTTCCCCGTAAGCATGCATACATGGCACTACACAGGGACTACAACTTCTAATCTAAATTTGTTGTTACAGCAATAGCCAAATAATTTTTTTTTCTGCCTCCGTCCAGAATATGTAATGGATGTACTGATGCAGCAGAATTTTAAGGAGCCCACAGCTATTCAGGCACAAGGTTTCCCTCTGGCCCTCAGCGGGAGAGACATGGTGGGCATTGCTCAGACTGGCTCTGGGAAGACCTTGTCGGTGAGAGGCATATCTTCCTCAACCCCTCTACTCGCAAAGATGAATACATAACATGCTGGTCAATAACACAGCAGCATAATCCACTAACCTCTCCACCTTTTTTGTTCTTCAGTATCTCCTGCCTGCCATTGTGCACATCAATCATCAGCCCTACTTGGAGCGCGGCGATGGACCCATTGTACGTGAAGAGAAAAGGAATACACTAATCGCTGAGTAGTCCGCTTTGTGGTGATAGAGTTTATAAGAATGATATTGAAAGACATCTTAACACAACTTTAAAGTGTCAAATACACTAAACAGTAGATTGTTGTGGCATTATATGTGTGCTCTGCAGTGCTTGGTTTTGGCCCCCACAAGAGAACTGGCGCAGCAGGTCCAGCAGGTGGCATACGACTATGGAAAGTCATCCCGCATCAAAAGCACTTGTGTGTATGGTGGTGCTCCAAAGGGACCCCAAATCCGAGACCTGGAGAGAGGTGAAGAGCTTTTACTGTTTGGATTAATGCCGTTTTGTGTCACATTACTAATTATGAATTTTTTCGAATTGTCCGCGTAAGATGAACAATTGTATCCCATTGAAATCCCCACTGGATTAGTCTGTAATTAAAATTGTGAGTTATATTATATAACACACTGAAACATACTAAGTTTGTCTCTCCTAGGTGTTGAGATCTGCATTGCCACTCCGGGTCGTCTGATTGACTTCCTTGAAGCTGGAAAGACCAACCTGCGACGCTGCACATACTTGGTCCTGGATGAAGCTGACCGCATGCTGGACATGGGTTTTGAACCACAGATTCGCAAGATTGTGGACCAGATCAGGGTAAAGCTAAAACATTTGTATTTGTTTCTGTAGAAAATACATTTTCATATTATATTGATTATTGTCCTTTAGCAGCAGAGGAATGCTTTGATGGCTTATGCGTTATGTTTTTGTCAACTGAAGCAGACATTTTAATATATGTCATTACTAGTTTTTGTTTATTTGGTGTGCTCTTCGCCCAGCCTGACAGACAGACCTTGATGTGGAGCGCTACCTGGCCCAAAGAGGTTCGCCAGCTGGCAGAGGACTTTCTGAAAGACTATGTCCAAATCAATGTTGGAGCACTGGAACTCAGCGCCAATCACAACATCCTTCAGATAGTCGATGTCTGTATAGAGAGCGAGAAGGACAACAAGTAAGAGGCTGGCCACATAGCAGATCTTTCTTTTCCTGCTTTAGTTTATTGCAGATGTTTGGTTTTTATTGTTTAGGGCCCTCGCCCTCAATATTCCTTGCTTTATTCTTCTTGGTCTTTTCCTGTTTACTGTATCTCTTACTGTATCCCGTACCTTATTAATCCTTAATTTAATGATCGTGGCCGCTATTGTTTTGAAGTGGTAACTGTGGTGGCTATTCAGCATTTTTTTTTCTTCAGGTTGTTCCAGCTGATGGAGGAGATTATGGCGGAGAAAGAGAACAAGACCATTATCTTTGTGGAGACCAAGAAACGCTGTGACGATCTCACACGCAGGATGAGACGTGACGGGTGAGTGCATGTAGCTGGTGTGATTTTATGACCATGGCCACATACACTCTTTGGCTGACCCAGAACGGGAAGGAGTGCATTTCCTTTTCGAGCATTAAGAATGGGTCATTAAAAAAAAAAAAAAAGTCACAGTTATATTAACTGGTTAAATCCACATGGTCATTTATATGACAGGTTGCTTGTCTCTCTTCTAGGTGGCCAGCGATGTGTATTCATGGCGACAAGAGCCAGCCAGAGAGAGACTGGGTGTTATCAGGTACAACAAACACACTGACCTTTGAAAAACAGTGCAGGGCCCAACGCTAACTTTAAAAGTGGTTGCCGGAACCGAAAATATGGTTGCCATTTTTATTCACCTTATGTTTTGAGTAATTAAGATACTATGCAGTTATACGTCAGCTTGATATTGAAAATGTTACATAAAAGAACGTTGCAGTCACTGAACAAAATTCTTTATAGTTTGTGTTTGTATTTGATACTTTACAGAATTTGAATCTTTAGTGTTGTCAGTTAACGTGTCCACCCTCAATTCCTCGAATACAAAATACCAGCATTCGTCTGTGTTGTTGACGGGTTACTCGCACTTTTCACCCCACAGTCAAACAACTGTATTTGCTTCGCCATTGTCTCTGAAACAGATGCCTGTGCCCGGCTCCAACCGTAACAGCGATATTTCACTAATGCAACAAATATTAAAACTGTATTCATTTTGGGGTGCATGTTTTGCTGTCTGCTGTCCGTTTTTTATATGTTAAAAGTGGTTGCCACTAATAGATTTTGTTGATACCAATGCCATTATCACTTCTGCTTATCGGTCCTATTCTTTATCGATTCCCTTATTGATTCCTGATTAATTGTCTGTGTGGGGGGAAAAAAGTATGCCTACACTAGTTTTCAGCGTCAGTGCAACTGTTTTATTATCTCTGAGTCTGAACACAGTGTAGAAACAGAGTACAGTGTTTCCCTCCCGTAGGTTGACAGGGGCAGACAGGCCGCGAGGGTAATGACTGTCAAGGTTCATAGACAAGATAATTGTTTTTGCTAGTCATCATTATCAGCTTAAGCCTATTGCATTTTACACTGCATGCATTTGCCTAGCAGCTAGCGGACGTTTCCTCTTCTCATAACTTAACAAATTACATATTTATACTTTTCTCCCGACAGAACGCCACGGTTGAATTTCAGCGTTACGTAGCGTAACGAGTCGAGTACATTTGTACTTCATCTGTCTCCGTTCTGCTCCGTCTGTGTGCTCATTCCTGCCCTCGGTGAAACACAGAGAGCAGACAGAGAGAAACTAGCGCGACCGGAATGCTGGCATCAATAAAAGGAATTGATAAGCTCCGAGGCCTACGATTCCAATGGATAGGACCTGTTTCTCGATTCCCATCCCTAGTTACCACTGATGGCAACCGAAGGCCAAGAATTGGTTGCCAATTTCTCAAAATGGTTGTCAATGGAAAACCGTTACTGTCAAGCCCTGCAGTGACGTCTTTAAGTATTGTTCCCTTGGATGTCATCTCTTTGAAGATGATTTTCAGCTCCCAATCATCTATTCTTTGTCTCGTATTGCAGAGTTCCGTAGCGGCAAAGCTCCCATCCTCATCGCTACTGATGTGGCCTCGCGTGGTTTGGGTATGTCCTGTGTGCTCAAGTGCAAAGCAAATCATTTCCTCAGTAGAACCACACACACACACACACACAAACACACAAGATATTTGACTTTTTAATATGTCTAATAATAATAATAACAACAATGGTCATTATTCAATGATCAGACTCTTCACTGCATGTTTATTTACAGTAGATTTATGATCAAAAGTCAACCACAAACGGATTTGCTTTTGTTTCAAAGAACATGCGATGCTTCTCAGATAAAACGTTTATCTAAGAAGTATCTAATATTTGAAGCAGGGTTTCCTGTGAGGATGTAAGCCACTTTGCTCCATTGAATAACAGAAAAACACTGACTATAGGAATGATGTTGAATAAAGTATGAAGATGTAAGGGGTGAGGCTAGTGAAGCAGCCCCTACAGTATGGCAATCAACCTATAACCTAATTCTATGTTCATTTTGTTTTCTTTTCATTTTCTTTTTGTTTGTTGTTTCCAAGTCTCTCCTCCGGCAACTAGAAGCACACAGGCCCTCGGGAGCCTGCAGCCGGACCTAGGCATGACAAATCGAAAGCTGACTTGGGGAGAGAGACGGCCTGATTAATCAGTCCCAGACACAGCCATCACCGCTGAAAACCTAGAACAGAGCCCACAAACAAAACTCTCCCCCCTTCCAGGACACTGGCTGCCTTGGCGACGGGGGGGGGGGGCAAGAGCGGGGTGCTGCTGGGCTTCTAAATTTGATCCTAGGGTCGGGGGCGGCTGTCAGGTGAGAGGGCGTAGAGGGGGGTCTGGAGGAGGGTGGGCTCCCCTTGGCCATGCCATCGTCACAGTGATGCACCACACCATTTCCTGATAAAATTTAGTCAGAAACTCAGACTCAGCATCTGTGTATTTATTCTGACGGGACATAGATTAAGAAAACGTTCCTGCACAGTCCTTGAGGAGATACATTTCCATTCCCAATAACAAACTTTGGACAGAATTTTTTTTTACTTAAATTGGTCCTGCAGATAATACACTTTGATAGATTATACTTAAGTTTTGTGAAGCTGAGATACAGTGGTGCGTTACAAGAAGACAGAGAAAGAGACAACTGCCAGGAAGTGAGGGTGGAAAGCGGCCAAAGCCTGGCATGGACGGTTATGCTGGAGGCTCCCCTCTGAACTGCCCCCTGATGCCAGCCCCTGACACCCCCCACCACTGGCTGTGCCGGCCGGCCTCTCCCTCTGCGGACGTCATGTCTGGTCCTGGCTGGCAGGAGTCCTGGCCTGGAGGAGCCACCTCTCTATAATCGATTTCCCGATTCTCCCTTTCGCTGTCCTTTCTTCCACTCAGTTTCTCTGCCTCGCTCACACACCATCTCTCCGTTTCCTGTTGTCACTTTCTGTCTAGGTCATCACTTCTCTCCCTCTTTTGCTCATTTCTTAAATGTTTCCTTCTTTCTCTCATTCATCTCTTCTCTGGCTCTTTCCACCAACCTCCCCCCTTCAATCTATTATCCTGGTCTTCTATTATCTTCTTGTTGTTTTCTTTAAACCATTTCTGCCCCTGTCCCTTTTGTCCCTTTGCCCCCTATCCCCAACTCTACTGTGTCCTGCTTTCAACCCCCCTTTGTCTTTAAAACTGAAATGCTGTTTTTTCTTTGTATACATCATACCTGAACACCAGTCCAGTCTGTAAATAACTCACCAACTCTTGACAAATCCCTCCATAAGGACTAGCACAAACTGTGGGGACCCAAATGCCCTGGCCTAGCCCACTCTCAGATTCCTCTTACAGAAAACATCCACATGTCTTCTCCTTAGTGTCTGTTTCTTGTTACTAAATTTGAAAAGCTGGGCTCGTTGATATCACTGCCGTTGGAAGTGTCCTGGGAGGCATTTGGAACAAGCCACACTAATCAAAGACCATCAAAGCCCTTAAGTAAATCTACCACTAAGTTAATTGTTACTGCCACCCACTAATGTAAGAAATGATAGAGTAAGGCCTAAAGATCCTCTCCACCCATCATCCCCTTGTTCTAGAAACAGCATAAACCCAGCAGTAATGTCTCCAGGTCAAAAAAGGCTGGATGACATGAAGGCACAGATAAGACTAGAGTAACCCAGCACAGTCCAGCTGGAGCTCTGGCCCAGACTGTTTCCAGCTTTGGGAGTGTTGTGGAGGAGTGGCGAGGTGGCAGAAGGGACTGCTTTTGTCCTGGGCGATCTCCTCCTACCCCTGCAGACCTCCCAGGACTGGTGATGGGTAGGGGAACAGAGGGGTAACTTTGTAAGCCATCACTAAATCTCTGATACAGGGTAAGTACTGTACCCCCCAACCCCCCTTCCCCATTTTCTTGTCCACCAGCCTTCATCATTACGCTTCCAAAACAACTTGTTTTTCCTCTAATCAGTTTTCTGAGCCCTTTGTCTACTGTAATGAGAAACAGACCTCTAGTTTGTTTTGAGCAGGATTTCTTTTTTCCTAAAATACCTTCATTTTCTCATTTGATTCTTCTACTTAAACCATTATTCAGCGATCATTTTAGACTGCTCAATCTGCCTTTTACACAAGGATCACCTGTTGGTCACTTGCCTCTTAAAACTGGTTTTTCCCTTTTTAAATTTCACTTAATATTGTCCAAATTATTCAGCAAACCACTAACTTTTTTCATCACACAATTCTAGTCTATCTGTAGCTCTGGCTGCACGTAACTTATTTGCATGTGTGCAAGTACTTTATTACTATACTCGATTATTGAGCCCTGTTTTGTAATTGGCGTGGTAAGTAAATTCATTTTCTAATTGTGTATTGTACAAGTAGTAATTCTGGTCATAACAGGTAAGTGATGGTTTCTGAGGATGATTGGTGTCTTGCAGGTATTGTCTGTCTGAAAGTTCCCAGTTCCAAAAACACAAAACCTAAAATAGTAAATTGATTGATTCCTTTCTCAACCAGTGTTAGTTTTGTTCTGACTTGTGTTTTTGTCTTTTCCGTCCCTGTAACTGATCCCACCGCACCACCTCTTCTCAACCTTACAACTGTCAAGATGTGGAGGATGTCAAGTTTGTCATCAACTATGATTATCCCAACTCATCGGAGGACTACATCCATCGCATCGGTCGTACGGCCCGCAGCACCAACAAAGGCACCGCCTACACCTTCTTTACTCCGGGGAACCTCCGCCAGGCCCGGGAGCTTATCCGGGTGCTGGAGGAGGCCCGGCAGGCCATCAATCCCAAACTGCTGCAGCTGGTTGATACTGGACGTGGTGGAGGAGGTGAGGGACACTTCCTGCTGGATTAAGTTAATATATACTGTATATGGTGGCAAAATAATTTAGCTGCTGAGGAATTTTGACTTTGTAAAGACATAATCTGGTTTTTGGGAATTCTAGTATTTGTCCTGATGTATCTAGTATCAGGGCATTGTGAAAGATGGGATAAAACCGCTTGACTATGTTTGAGAGGCATTAGTTCTGTATCCCATAAACAAAATAGTTGCTAGTGTGATGGGCCAACATAACATAGTTTGATGGCAATTTGCCGTCCATTTCTGTATGTCCTCCTTTATCCCTTATTTCCAGGTGGCCGTCCCCGTTTCCGTGGCAGCTCCAATTCCAACAATCCCAACCTGATGTACCAGGACGCGTGTGACAGGCGAATGCGTTCTGTGGGCGGCGGCAGCAACACCAAGGACAGCCGCGGCAGCAGCAGCAGCTATAGCCGAGATAGCCGTGGAGGAAGCAGCAGGGACGGGGAACGCTCCTCCTCCTCTTCTTCCTCCTCTTACAGAGATCGCAGCAGCAGGGACGGAGGACGCAGCTATGGCTCCAGCTCCAGCTCCAGCTCCAACTCGTACGACCAGTACCAGAACAACAGCTCCAGGGGCAGCTCTGGGTCAGGCGGCGCTGGAGTGGGGCCGGCCCTGCCTCCTTCGTCGGGCCCCCAGCCTCTAATGGCCCAGCAGTTCACCTCTCCCCAGCCCATGATGGGCCTGATGGGGCACTCGCCGTTCCAGTTTGCTCCTCCACCACCACCTCCTCCATCAGGCAGAAAGTAATGGGATCTATCAGTCACACACAGCACAACACACATCACACCCAGACGGAGTCTCAAAATCTGTGAGAAATCTTGATTTGATAACGGTTTTGTTCTTGGCAGTTGACCACTGTAACATCATCATGCCAATTATGAGCTTGTTAGTGTCACATCAGTGCACGGTGCTTTTAAAATTAATTTCTTTCAACATCAAAACATTTAGACTGGTTCTCAGTTTGTAAGTGGGCAACCCTTTTTGTTTGACTTTTTTCCTTTAAAGTTAAATTAATCAGCATTCATTGTTTAGTTTGACAGAAACTTGTGTGTCATATGACTAAACTTGTCAAGATCCTCTTTATGTGAGCTGTTAAGAGGATTGCTAGAGTATCTGTTTGCTTTTCCCTTTAGGTGTGTCAAAGGTAGGTGCTGAAGTGAATTCTTGTGTACATAAGCTTGTTTTGGTTTCAATATCTTTAATTTCATGTGTGAAACTTTGCAAGCCATAAGATCCATTTGAATTGATTAAAGAAAGACGTGGAGATCCTGGTGTATCTTGAGCAAAATAAGGGTTAACTGACAAATCTCACCAACCATAGATTTTGTTTTTTTATTTAGTCACCAGTTTGGTCAAGTCTTCGCAGCAGTTTTGATTGAGATTTTACTTGCAAATAGTGTCTTTTTACAGTTTGTTTAATAAAGCTCTTCAATGTATCATAGTGTACGCTTTCAGTCCTTGACAAAATCGTGTAGGTGGATAGTAGTAGTTTTAGGTATTGTGGAGTTTGTGGTGGAAGTATAAATTCAGATATTTACAACACAAACGTGCCTTGAGGTCACCAAGAAAAAAAAAAGAAAAAGAAAAACTTTATTACCCATTCGGAATATTTTACCAGTGTTATGCGCACATTGCACAAGTCAAATGTACATAACAGAACTGCCACCATTGGTATTTACAAAGCAGTCGTGTTGGAGATTAGTGTAATGAAATGTGATTGAGAGCCTGTGGGGAGGAGGAAATGTTCAGAGTGGCTGACATGCATTGAAGACTGTAGAAACAAGTTGAACATGTTTAAGACAGACACTTTGCTCAGAGCACCTGGGTGCAGCTCAGCTTGCATGTGCCCAAGTTCTTGATATTTAGTTTTACCTAATAAATGCTGAAACATTAACTTAAAATCACACGCTAAAGAAAATTTGTCCAAATTGAACTTATACCCTAACCCTACTGAAAATGCTTTGAATATATTAAGATTTTAAGGTTATAATGTTGCTCTGTATCTCAAAAAAACTGCAGACCTAATATGACCAACGTAACAGATGAGAAACTAAATCCAAATGCACTAAAATTTAAACGTTATCACTGCAAAATAGGCACATATGGCAGATAATACACAACTCTGTTACAGTAAAATTTGTTCTTTACACAAGATGGGAACAGACAGGAAAACAGTACTATCAAAACATTCTCTGCAAATCATAAAGTGGACTGAGTCGTTGCGAAAGAAGTTATAAGCGTTATGCAAACTAAGTTGATCTGCATCTATGTAATTATGTCTTCTCTCTTTTGGTGTCTTGGAGTTTGCAAGCATTGTGTCCCATGTTGACAGAGCATGCAGGGGTGAAGATAAAACAATCGATAATGGATTTAAACTGACTTTGGGCCCTCGGGGAAAACAAAAACCAAGCACACCAAATATGCACACATTTGATGTAGTTTTCTTCGGCCGTAGCACTGTCTGTTAAAAACTGAGGAAGAAGTTGCAGCGTTTTTTTTGTTGTTTTTGTTTCTTAAAGCAGCCACGTACAGCAGACTTTACCTAAACACACATGACTCATTTAAAGCAAAGCATACACACATTACACTGACTGAGCATAATCTAAGTAAAACAACCAATACCAAACAAAGAGAGTACAACGTGATTACAAAGGAAAACAGGTTTATGCAGAGTGTTGAGTTTGACAGTTGGTCTAGGAAGGAAGCGGAGTCTGAAAGAAGAGTCTGTCAGCTCGGGGTTGTGACTAAATGCTATAGGTTCCCCCATGTGTCCGGAGGAGGAAACTGTTCTAGACTGCCGCTCTCACTGTGCTCCTGCTCTCCCATGGTGAAGGTTAATCTGTACTGCAGCTGTACTTTCTCCTGCAGCACACACACACACACACACACACAGAATGGGAGAGGTGGATTGATATATAGTTGAACATCCAGACAGCCTCTGTACTAAACTCACTGTCATGAGTCAACTACTCAGTGAGATACTACAGACTTATCACAGCCAATAACAGTCCATGTGACCAGTGGCAGTAAAAGAATTTCTCCAGTCTTGTAATTCAAGTTGCATGTAATTAGATTTTTTCTACTTGGTTTTGTCATTTTTATAAATGCACCTTAGTTATAGATCTAGCTGTAGCCAGAAATCCTCACATCCTGCAAAGAAGGCAGTAAAGTGTCAAAGATTGCAGGATAGTATGTTTTTCCAAGGGATTACTTCCTTTCAGAGACTTTCCATTTCTTGCTGTGGATGTCAGCTGATTGCCATGTACTACAGTGCTATTATGCTGCTTGAGAAATGTAAGTCTTTAAGTGGAGGATAGGGAGCTTAATGGTTTCTTTTAAAAATGGCAACCCCCAATGTCTAGATAGTTAAAAATCTTGGCTTACCTTGTTTGGGTTTGCCAGCAGCAGAATCTGTGTGACAGCGGCAGGAGGAAGGATGGGGTTGAAAGCTGGGAGCTCCGTTCCTGATGGGGGCTGCAGCTTCACTGCCATAGACTAGTTAATAAATGAAAACCAACAACATGCTTTCTTTACGGAGACAGTAAATCGGCTGCAGTGGTTTAGTGACAATGTCTTTAATACATGAACCTTACATGTATGTACAGCTCTTATAGAGTCACCTAATCGGCTTTATCTAATGGGAGTCGAAGGCCTTGAACCTTCTTACTGCTGACCTTTGGAGCCGTGGTCTGGAAGTTTATGTTGGTGACGGGGACAGGAGCAGATGACAGCATGGAGATGATCACCACCAGCACATCAGGACGAGACGGAGGCGAGTCGCGAGCAAAGTGAAAGAGAACCCGCAGACTGTGTCCGTCAAAGACAGTCACAGGTAACAGACTACCTGGGGAGGGAAAGGACAGAAAGATGGAGAGAGAGGAGGAGAGCATATCAGAAATCTGTACTTCCAGGTGGGCAGAAGCATAAACCCACAAAGGTCACTTACTGGGCTTAATGGATTCTAGCGATACAAAAACATCAGTCAGGGTGACTTCTGCAGGAGTCTCAGTGGGAGTCGGCGACATGTCCAACAGCGTCGCTCCGAGGCTGGGCTGAGAGTTGAGGAGAGGTGAAGGATGTTCAGCGGCGAAGGTTGGGATGGGGTTTGGGGTGACGTTGGACCCAGACTTGCTCTGGAGATCTCTCAGAGTTGGTTTGGACTGCTGTTTGTCCCTAAAAGCAGAAAAAGTAACAATTAATTTCTGTGTGCCTGTGCCCTTTTTTTCTACTTTTACAGTACAAATTAAAAAGAGCTCGAGACAAATTTGGACAGTTAACGATATTGAAAGGAGATATTGGGTCGGCTGTGGCTTGGTGGCAGAACGGTTGCCTGCCAATCGGAAGGTCAGCGGTTCGATCCCTCAGCCATGCGTCGAAGCATCCTTGAGCAAGATACTGAACCCCAAAAATGCTTTGTGAATGTTCCCATATGTAAGTCGCTTTGGATAACAGCATCTGCTAAATGACTAAATGTAATATTGTTCACATTTTATTTTGAGTGGTTACATTTAAAATATATGCCAATTTCAAAAATGCCCCTTTTATTAACTCCTTTGATGATTGATTCCTTCACTAACAATTGGGCAAGCTTTCTTGAGGCTGTTTCCCACAGTTTTAGCAGTAATGCGAGAGTGTTAGTTAAATACCATTTGACCTGCAGGCCCTCTGGAGGCAGGGACTGCTGCAGCAGCGTCTTTCCTAGGAAGTCCAGCTCGTCCAGGGCCGAGTTTCCTGGGCTGGAGACAGACGAAAGGGGCTGAGAGTGGGAGGGGGGGTCTGGACTCAGGAGGAGGCTGGGTGCTGCTGGGATGTCTGCGTCTATGCTGTCAGAGGACTGGAAGCAGAAAGTGAGAGTGTGTGAGAAAAATAGGGGTGCAGATGTCTCGCTGACTATGCGAGAGCAGTTTTAAGAGCAGTGATGGCGGTTAACATGAATTTCAAAGAGAGGTTGCGTAAATCATACAACCTGTCACAGTTATAATAATAAATGAATCCTCCCTCCGCTCACCTGGAAGGAGTCCCAGGCTGTGGAGTCCTCAGGCTGTGAGGGAGGGTTGGAGGTGTGTGTTCCTTCACTTAAACCTGCGAGATGCACAGAGCGGCAGTATTATTTAGGAATAAAATGACACTTTCAGAGTGT
Organism: Coreoperca whiteheadi; assembly: GCA_011952105.1. Lineage (NCBI taxonomy): Eukaryota > Metazoa > Chordata > Actinopteri > Centrarchiformes > Sinipercidae > Coreoperca > Coreoperca whiteheadi. The sequence goes on from CM022470.1 coordinate 18,072,416, forward strand.
TTTCACAAGTTCTCCCCCTCCATTTTAATCTCCTAGATAACTCCACACAATCACAATATCTTGCATACAGCTTGTTCCAACTTAATGATGTGTGGTGTCCACCACGCTGTTACCGAGTGACATGAGCTCGTCGTCGAGGAGACTGATCCCCAGCTCTTGTGAGGGGGCGTTGAGGCCGTCTGTCGGAGTGGGAAACTCTGGGAAGGACGGAGGCGACAGCGGTGATGTGTCCAATCCACAGAGATCGAGCAGTGCCGTCCCACCTGTTCGAAACGGGACTCAAGCCAATTCATTTTAAAACAGATAAACAAAACTACAAACTTCTGAATCCAAAGGTTTCTGCATTAAACATTTTTGTATTTCTGCACTTAACGCTTCACCCACCTGTTTGTTTCTGTGCATTTAATGTGTTGTTGCCGTTTACTATCTCCCCCTTCACCTGTTGTTTGTACAGGTTGATGACGTGAGTCAGGCTGTCGTTGGCCTGCAGGATCTCCGCTGTGGAAAGACGTGAGAAAATGCTCCTTCACAGTGTTGATATCCGTCAGAACTGAGGTCTCTCCTGCTGGGCAGCAGCGTGGACTAGTGCTTAGAAACACCGTTTATAAACTGGTGGATCAGAGCTAGTCCAGTTGATTATCTGTGTTTATGCCCATGTACTGTATTGTTCGATATTTTACAAGAAATCGCAAATGGCTCCAGAAACCTGACAATTTCTTCACACAGACGAAAATGCCCTGAGAATTAAAGTACAAAAATGGCACTACAGTATCAAAGATTTCTGCTGGACAAAGACACTTAATTTGAATGCTGTGTGGTATACTTGATTTAACACTGATTGTGTGTTATTGTTTTCTATATTTATATTTTGGGCGCATGCCTGGTGCTCTTATCAGGCACAACTTTGAAAGGAAGCCTGAGTTCAGTTTCCTGTTGGAGGCCTCGATGACAGAAGAAAGAAAACAGTTGACTGATGCGACAAATCCACATTGTGGGATTGTCTTTTGCTTTGCCTGATTAGGACTAACCGAGCTAAAAACATTTCTGCAGCACATAAGAAGGGATTATTCTTCTTTTTCGCCATTTACATGATATTTAATGGCGGAGGAATAAAAATAACACTCACCCAGAGCCTCGTCGTTGTCTTCTGTATCACTTGCCAGTCTGAACAGTGTAGGTCTCATTTTCTCACAGCGCTGGTACAGGTCCTGACCACACAAAACACAATTAAATACCTGAAATCAAGGTTCTGTCTGGTTTACCACTAGGTTATGGTGCATGTGTACACGCTGAACTCTGAGTCTCCCTCTGATTAAAAGCGTCTTGTCTTTCTGTTTACCTGTAGGAGTTCAGCATTGCTCTGATCGCTGGCAGTGCTGTCATAGTCCTGCAGAAGCTGAGTCAGCAGAGTGACGCTCTCCTTCACCTCCTGAATGGCGTTCACCCGCTTTGACACCTTCTCTGCTCGCTTCTGATCCTACAACAGAAACATACAATAGAAAACCAAAACCAAAGCCAAAGGCACGGCTGTGGAAGTACAGCAAGGTCAGGGAGGGCCATTAGAAAAGGCTTGAGATGAGAACACAGAGCAGCTCCTGTTGTCCCTGAAATCAGGACACATTTACACTGAATTCCTGATGAATCACTCTGCCAGTAACACACAAACCCCCCCCCAGGGCAACCAAGCCCTTTTCTCGTTCAGTTAATGTTCCTGCCGTTAAGTGCAGCACTCTGGTATTTTACTCCTTTTCCTAAAAATCACACACACGACTATATCGGCAGCATCAGAAAGTGGTGGAGCACTTAATGTGTGATTTATAAAAAAAGGAAGCTGGAAGGAGAAGGAAAGAGGTTTACCTCTTGGACCATTTCCTTGATGAGTTTGTTGGCGGCTTTTAGGTCCTCAGGGTGCGAGCTATTCAACAGGCGAGACAACATCTGACAAAGCAGACAGCCAGGGATCACATGGTGGGAAATGAGCAAAACGGGCTTCATAAATCCCCAAAAGGGGGGACAAGCACAATCATGAGCATGCACAGTGGGTAAGAAAGTGGCCCAGATCACATTTATTCTCGTGTTGAAGAGCATCTTTTCAAATAACTGATTATTTTCTTTTAAAACAGACATGTCCTTACTTTTGACTTCTCCTCGTCCTCAAAAATGGCATTCTTGGGTCTGGGTGGAGGGAGGTTCAGTAGTTTGTCAGGTGGTAGCTCTGGGTCTTGTTTAATAATACCTGATTTACAAAACACAGAATATAAACACAAGCCACGAAGTTAAATGCTTCTAATCAATATTTATCACTGTAGTTATTAGTTGCGTATAACTGTATTATCTTATTACCTTTAGTGACGTCTAACAACGTTAGAAGTAATAATTTCCATTCATCTGATTGCAGATGGCCTCTTACCTTGTTTCTTCAGCATCTCATAGGCATCCGAGATCTTGGCCTCATCAGGTAATCCCAAAGTCCAGCTATAGATCAACTCCAAAACCTTCTTTTTTACTGGCTCTGGTGACCGTGAGCCCAGGTACTGAGTGGGGGATTGAAGACAACAACGCGGTGAGTTACATACAACAGACGTGTATAGAAGAAAAGAAAAGAAAATACGAATATGTCTGAAAAACATAGATGCACTCAGAGAGACACTTGTAAAGTCTCACCTTTGGAGAAACTACTTTGATGAGTTCATTGAGAAAACGGAACTTGCCCACTTCACTGTGAAACCTTTTCCCGCAGTTTTTCATACACGTCTCCAGAACCTAGAAATGAAATACAACGCTAAAAATACAAATAAAACAAATATCTAAAGACAGCAACACGACACTCTAAAAGGTATGCCTCTTCAAACGATTTAATACGTGTTGACCAACACTCAAGGTGAATGTAGGTTTAAGGACTGATTCTACACACTTCAGATTTAGGGTTTGATGTATATGGGTTTCTAGGAGACCATGGAAGCTGCCATCTCATAGCAGTAAAAGATCTTTAATTTAGAAAATGTACGCGCAAAAATGTGAACACATGTAAATATCCTGTAGTAGAGTAGAGACATTAGCACTGAAAACCAGGGTCATCAGTACTGAGGCAGCTTCTTCTGACTAACAGATCCTGGTTCAGATCTGGACTCACCAGCAGGGCCTGCATGGCCTCCCACTCCTGTGGAGACTGGATCTTGTGGGCCAGGAGCCTGGTGGCCAGCTGAGGTCTGTAATACAGGTCCCAAACAATACTGAATGTCCAGAGCAGTTAAGGGCAGGTGAGCGGATGCGAGTGTGCTGCAAATAGAGCTGAGCAAGATATCAATATGTATTTCCTTTATTTAGAGCCCTATTGAAATGCTAAAGGTGCTCACGAAACACTTGTCAGACGTGGCTAAAATCTACGTATTTTGTGGGTCTTGAGCATGGGCATGGCAAAATGGATCGCTAGCTCCCCCTGTGATAGGTTTCACCTAAATGTACGAAATTTGGGGGGTACATGTATCATGTCCTGACATTTAAAAAAGCCTCTTGGACCCATTACCCTAAACCCGACAGGAAGACAGCCAGTTTGAATTTACTAGTCATTTTTTGCGATTTACAGGCTCCGTGCTTTTACAAACTCCTCCAAGAGAATTTATCGGACTTCAAATTTTCACGGAGCAACCTAAAGACCTTTGCGATGAAAAGTTTTCATAAGCTTGAGTTTTCGTCAAAGGGCGTGTCCGTGGCGCCCAATTTCGATGTTTCGCAATGAAAGAAGAAGTTGATATAACTTGTGTGTACATGGTCAAATCTGCGCCAAGCTTCAGATAGATGCCAAAATTCACTCATAGCGAGAGTCCCGGCCTGAGGACATCTACACGCCAGTTAGGAGTTCTAATCTTTGCGCCACCTAATGGCAACAGGAAGTAAGCCTTGTGTGACAATCATTTGATTTAGATGGGATTTTCAGGGTGCGGTCTACACTTCATGTACTGAAACAATGTATGATAAGTGGGTGTTGTCTTGCACCACATAGCGGACACAGCAAGTGGCAGTCACCTCCTCAGTGCAGCCTCCAAAGCACGGGAAAATTCAGTGCTGCGTCGACCGACCTCCGGCAGCAACACGCCCCCAAGTGTGGTCAGGTGTGAGGGCCCGTTCAATGCTGCTTGCAGCTTTAAGTTTTACTGAAATAATATTGTAGGAATTTTTTTTAAATCAACTACTACAGCCGATTAAGCCCATTATGATGATTTTTTTTTTTTTTTAAATGATTGAGAAGATGTCAGGCCTGTTCAATTTCCCATTGTCATGCAGCTCAACGTGACGAACGTCAAACAGAATTTTTTACAGGCCTTGTGTTCACAGATAAGCATGATTTGTATGCAGCAGTAGAAGTCTTACGTTGCAACATTCAGGTAGTGATTTGAATACGTGTTAAGTTTGCATTAACAGTTCAGTTAACAACGGGGATTTCATTCGTTTTCTTTGTCAGAAACGGCGACCACTACCACAGCTGGGGTCTCCAGGATTAATAAACCTGAATAAGCACCAGACAGACCATATTTAAGGTGGTTATGATGTCCTCTTACCCCTCCAGGTCATTGTTGAGCTGGTCACAGAAGGCGTGGATGCTGCTCCAGTCGGTGTCTCGGTTGAGTGGGTTTGTGGCTCTGTCTGAAATGTGAGAAAAATGGGATGTCAGGCAACAGAGGTGAGAGCTGTTGCTTCTACAGCATTTTCAATACAAACATCATAACCTTCATGAACGCAGGATTTACTGCACAACCTTTGGTCTGTCTTTTTTTCCAGTTTGTGTTATTTTAGCTAGGGGTAGCTAATGAACTGGCAACGGAGTTCTTGTTGTTCATTTTCTCTTTTAGGTTAAAACAATTGAGTAAGAGCACCGATATTCATACCCTAAATATCTTCACACTATAGACAGAGGTGCTGAGTGAAACATGTTGAAGGTTTTTAAACACACAAAACTTTGATTAAGCGCCCAAGAAGGCCAACAGGCATCCCGCGTGACCCGTGATTAAATTTCATTAGGTCTCTGCCACAAACCCCCAGCATGCCACGGTGCAGAGACATACACGGGGCAGGTGCTAACAACGTTAGCTAGCTTGCTGTCGGAAGTCGCACTGTGCCACTGTCGCGTCTAGAACTTTCTTACGAGGCCATAGCTTTGCAACAATCATAATATAACCTCTGTGACTAAAAATGGGCTCCCCCATAATCTTATCGCCCACTTCCTAGTTGAGCTACCGTCCCGTAAAGCTAAAGTTACGCCTTGCTGTTCGGTGTGTTGACAGCTGGCAAGCTCCGCAGCTCGGTTAGCATCCTGCCTGTGGCGGCGGGTCTGAGTCCCCTCTGAAGGGACACGCGCTGCTGCGGCGAGCTGTCATCTCATCTACAACAACGCCAGGACAATAATGTACGTGTGCGCGGGCCCCCAGGCGACAGCAGCTCGGTAGATTACGTTTAAAATACCCACTGATACGAGACTCCAAACTCTCCGCATCCGGAGGTGTAGCCATCACAGCGAGATTTATGTGGCACGTCGGTCTCGCGAGGCGAGGGACGCATACGGGCGCGTAGCGGCAGCAGAGACGCAGAGCGCGAGACACTAGAGAGACACTTTACACAATAAAAACACAATGGATTTATAAGATATTTGTATAATACGTTCTGCTTTATTGTGTAACGCAAATGTTTTGATATACATATAATCATTGAAATTAAAACATTACCTCCTGGCCTACAATAAATTATAATAATTAAACACTGTTTTAAACTAACGTCTTCACCACAGTTGCCTTAATGTTCCTCCTAGTTATTTTGGGAGTTGTATATGCCAAGTCAACGCCAGTGTCCAAGACAAACATCATCATATGTTGCCATTCATTATAACGTGTGCGTTTGAATGGGAATAACCGTTCTAACAAATCAATTTCTATGATCGGATCGCTGCGTCAAGCGAAAAAACAGACTCATCCCGGAAGTAGAATTCATTCAAAATTAAAGTTAAAGCAGGCGACTTGGTTGGTGTGGCCACCAAAATGTATCTATGAAGGCAATTAAATTAGAGACAAATGACATTTACTTTAGATTTATCACTTAAAATGTCGCATTTCGTCTCTAAGGTCTTCTTCTTTTTGTGTTGCAAGACTAGAAACGTTAATGCTGCTGTAGTTTCATTGAACTTGTTTGGCCGGAAGAGCTTACCTTCCTGAAATGACAAGTGGGTGTGCTGTCCAAACACCATAAAATCCTATTGCAGCCTAAGACTGAATACGCTCACATAAAAAAAACAAACGTAGCCTAATATTTTTTACATCATGAGATCTACTTATTGATCAAATGTAGCAAGAACTGGGAGGGAGAATTGAAATGGCCTGTTTCAATGAAGCTGTAGGCTAATACCTCAAAGTTCAGATTTAATAAAAAATATTATCTAGCTACTATATTTGGCTGTCATGCAGTAAAGAGAGGAAGGCTGCCATGTCTTCATCCGAGGACTAAGCATGCAACCTGAAACCTCCCCTTCCTAATTCTGGAGCAGCAGCGGCTCTCTGTCTCCCTCCAGCGGCAGCCATTGTGCATTTCACTGAATGTGGAGCACAACAAGGAGGACTGAGGCAAGTAACGGGATTTGATTTCAATTCACACTCCTTCTCTCAAAACAGCCATGAGCCATCGGAGCTCTGCGGATGTTCACTTGACAGTTCACCCCATTCAGAGGCGGTTTGTGGTGAAACGGGACTTTGCGTTGCCGTGAGCGCGACTCTAGCTGTGGCTGGAAACACTGAAAAGGTGTGAAAATCGCATTGACGTGCGCAGACACCGAAGCAGCATGCAACAGGGGGAAATGTGACCTCCTTCCTCCCTGCTGCTTCATCAACACGCTTGACCGCAGGTTTTCTGCAGAGGTGTTGTTGCGAGGGCGGTTAGTAGATACTCGTTTCCTGTTTTCTCCCCGCAGAGCCAAACCTGCCCAGCTCTACTGGAGCGCCTCTTAACTTCTAATGCGCCATGTTCACCCAGCCCGCCTGTCAAGTCCCGCGCAAGAAATGGCAACACCGACGGCTTTACGGGAGTGGTGCCGCGCCACGTGCGCCCCTTACCCCAATGTGGAAATAAAGAACATGTCATCCTCGTTCCGAGACGGGCTCGCATTTTGTGCCATCATCCACAAACACCGGCCTGACTTGATGTAAGTAGACCAGTAGCTTCATAGAGCATGTGTATGTGTTGGCCGTGCAAACTCATGCTCAGCCAGATGGACAAGGACAGCGAGGTGCATTGTTTTCCGATGTGTGGCCCCGGCCTAATCTGCAGGTGTGCTGCACGACGAGGACATTTCTAGCTTTGTAAACCCATTGTTTGTCCTTGTCTGGTGTTGGCCTCCTGTCCTGAGATAGTTAACTGTCTTCTTGACTGGGGCCTGTCAGTCTAATCTGGAGCAGAGCAGGACCTGCACACTGTAGCCTACTAATCTGCTCTCCTTCCCTTAATCTCTGTCCCCTTGCTTAACCTTTTCTCGTCCTAATGGGATTAGTTGGCTTGTTATTACCTTCTTTTTTTTTTACATGCAACGATTGAACTGGAATCATCTCATTTAATTTCTGACCTTGAACTGCATTTTGCTTGTGCAGTGCTTTGTATGTCTGTTTAACCGTCCTTCACCGATAGGCAACTTCTTTTGTGTGTGTGTGTGTGTTTTGTTTTGTGATTTTGTCTTTCCATCGTCAATTAATCAATCTCTCCACTTTCAACCTTGCTCCAGAGATTTCAGCTCCCTCTCCAAAGATAGTGTCTATCAAAATAACAAACTGGTGAGTCATTTCCATCTATGTTTGCATAGACAAACACAAAAAACCCCCAAACATATGGGTCATTTATATTTATGCAGCTCATTTTCTACAGTCGTCTACCTTCATTCTGTTTATATTTCCTGGTCTGTAGGCATTTGAGATTGCGGAGACGAAGCTGGGCATCCCTGCGTTGCTGGACCCAAAGGACATGGTTTCCACCAAGGTGCCTGATCGTCTGAGCGTCATCACGTACCTTTCCCAGTACTACTATTTCTTCAAGAGGAAGTCTTATGGTGTGTTGAGTATAATCTCTCTTGGCTGCTTTAGAGCTCTTAATCAGATGCTTTTATTCATAGTTATTTGCAGCAAATCAGCGAGGTTTATTGTCTTGCTCAAAGGCACTCCATCAAGGTACGTGATTATTGAAGGACACTAACAGGTTTCTTTGATTATATCTGTGATGTTTTGGGCTCTTTACAAGATATACAAATTCAGGCCCCTGGAGGAATCAGCTTTAGGGGGCGCCTTTCTTTTTCGCCTGCTTCATTGCCAGGATTTTGGGTGCAGTATTATCCTTTGCTCTTCACGTCCTGTGAATGAAACCTTCAGGCAGCCCACACCCCTCCGCTACTCAAAGCAAGACACACACATTGCTATCTTAAAGTTCTTGTTTGCCAAACTGTGCTCCATTTGCATGTCTTCTCTTGACTTTGCAGCAGGTCTAGCCAGTTTGGGGCCATCACATGTCACTGTCGTAAACAATCTCGCAAAGAGTAAAACTCCCGACGGTCTGAAACTCCGGAAGGTAATTGCTCTCAATCATTTTAACGCCCATATTGTATACTCCCAATGTGAACACACCTGTTTTCGCATGCTCTTTGACGTCTCAGCTGCTGGGTTAACGGTTCCTGGTTTCTCTTCTCTGTTCAGAGCTCGACTGATCGGGAAACCAGCAGAGAAGATGGCTTATCCAACATAAGGCCACGAACAGTGTGTAATTTGTGTTTTAAGCCGGTCCACCTCATACAGAGACATTTGATTGATGGAAAGGTCTACCATCGCAGCTGTTTCAGGTAACAGCACAGTTCACAAGGTAACTGAGGCTCTTTGTTTTTTGTTGGCTTCTTTTAGGGTCTGGATCCAGACTGTGTGTAGATCTGGCTGAGACAGACTGCAGTTCACACCTAAGAATGCATTTCAGTTGTGTTTCAAGTGACCACTGTGATCATATTTCACATCCCTACTCACATATGATTATAAGCGATATAATCTGCTGTCTTTCAGCTTGTGAAGACAACTGTTTTTTAGTTATTTATTACATCAGTGCAGGTCAATTATAGGATTACCTTTGTTTTTCTGTTAATATGTGTTAAGGATGCTTTTAAAGCAACACATTTAATGTTTGTCTTTCAGGTGCAAAGTGTGTCACAGCTCTCTTTTACCAGGGTCTTACACCCAGGGAAGTGATTCTTGCTCCTTGATCTGCACTCATCACATAACAGACAGTAAAAGTACTCGTGTTGACCTCAGTCAGCAAATTGGATCGACTGAGAATCGGCCCAAATGTAAGTTTCAGGCAGGTTATATTTCTCTGGGTGGATTGGCGATCTCCAGCGTCCCACATTACACTAAGAAAACAGAGTCACAGGACAGATTGGTTTGTAAAACACCAGAGACGGAGCGGCAGGAGAGGAGCAGAGAGGTGATAAAGAAGCCAGCGCCTCCTCATCTTCCCGCACCCAGCGTCAGAGACAGGACTGCGCCCATCCTGGCAGACAGCAAGATGCAACAGGAAGCGCCAAAGACCCAAGAGCCCTCTGAGCTCTCCTCCCCGTGTGCACGCGTGACAGAGGGAAGTAGTCGGCCGGTTCCAGCACCCAGGCGAATGTTAGGCTCTTCTGTAGTCCCTGTTCCTGCACCCAGGACCAAAACCTCCCAGACTGCAGGTAAATATGTTCTTTGTTTAATTACTCACTGCATGTAAACTCAGGAAAAAAAGAAACGCCCTCTGACTTTCAACTGTTTTTACTTTCAGTGAACTTAATGTGTGTAAATATTTGTATGAACACTAAATGAGTCAACACCATAAGACATAAACTAAAAATGTTTCACAGACATGCGACTAACAGAAATAGAATAATGTGTCCCTGAATGAAGGGAGGCTCAAAATCAAAAGTACCAGTCCGTATCTAGTGTGGCCACCAGCTGCTTGAAGTACTGCAGTGCATCTCCTCCCCAAGGACTGGACCAGATTTGTCAGTTCTTGCTGTGAGATGTTACCCCACTCTTCCACCAAGGCACTTGCACGTTCCTGGACATTTCTTGGGGGGAATGGCCCTAGCCCTCACCCTGCGATCCAACAGGTCCCAGGCGTGCTCAATGGGATTGAGATCCGGGCTCTTCACTGGCCATGGCAGACCACTGACATTGCTGTCATGCAGAAACTCACGCACAGAACGAGCAGTATGGCTGGTGGCATTGTCCTGCTGGAGGATCATGGTGTAACGCTCATTCGACGAAAAACACGAATCCGTCCATCACCCCTGGTGAGACAAAACCGTCACTCATCAGTGAGGAGCACTTTTTGCCACTCCTGTCTCGTCCAGCGAAGGTGGGTTTGTGCCCATAGGTGGCGTTGTTGCTGGTAAGGACCTGCCTTACAACAGGCCTACAAGCCCTCAGTCCACCCTCTCTCAGCCTATTGCGGAAAGTCTGAGCACTGATGGAGGGATTGTGTGTTCCTGGTGTGACTCGGGCAGTTGTTGTGGCCATCCTGTACCTGTCACCCAGGTGTGATATTCAGATGTACCGATCCTGTGCAGGTGTTGTTACACGTGGTCTTCCACTGCGAGGATGATCAGCTGTCCTTCCCGTCTCCCTGTAGCGCTGTCTTACGCGTCTCACAGTGCGGACATGGCAATTTATTGCCCTAGCCACATCAGCAGTCCTCATGCCTCCCTGCAGCATGCCTAATGCACGTTCACGCAGATGAGCAGGGACCCTGGGCATCTTTCTTTGAGTGTTTTTAACAGTCGGTAGACAAGTCTCTTTAGTGTCCTGGGTTTTTAGAACTGTGACCTTAAATGCCTACTCTCTGTAAGCTGTTATGGTCTTAACGACCATTCCACACGTGCATGTTAATTAATTGATTATGGTAAATTGAACATGCATGGAAAACATTGTTTAAACCCTTTACAATGAAGATCTGTAAAGTTATTTGGATTTTTACAATATTATTGTTGAAATACACAGTCCTGAAAAAGGGACGTTTCTTTTTTTGCTGAGTTTATGTATGTATGCTGATGCTAAATCCAAGACCAAGATCTGTTCTCTTTCATGACAGAATAGAAAAGAAATGAGTGCATTCATTTTTTTTTGTTTTCTCTCTGTTTCTCTGCACAGACAATTCATCCAACCAAAATACATTTTCACCCAGTTCATCTCACATGTAGGTGTACAGAAAGAGTTTTTTCTCAGCCTGTATTTCTCTTGAATATGTTATATTTTCTTTTACTCATTTGACCTTTTACAGCAACTTACATTATTTAATATTTGCCAATAATCAGAACAATTATACAAACATCTGAATTTCCTATATGCAGAATTTCCATGGGGAAAAAAGTAAAAAAAATACAACAAATCACATAAAATTTAAATGATGGCTAATTCTTAAACATCACATAAAAGGAAATAATGACTAGTTTCCTCCAAAGGTTTTTCCTCACTTGTGGAGTCATCGCTTAAATCACCTCTTGTCTTTCCCCTTGTAGCACCAGCCCAACCAGTGGTAGCCCGAAAGTGAAAACCAACCATCCATGGCTGGCCCTCGTCCATCCCGGACCCTGGACGCAGCTGCCTCCCGCTGCAGCTCCCGTACCCACTCCTCGATCCAAATCTGTCTCTAACCTGCGGTCATGGTACAGACCCAGAGAGCCTCCTCCCAATCCATTTGGAGAGGACGCGGATGAGGACACTCAGGAAGAGGGCACTAAACCTGAGCCTGCAGAGCAAACTAAGGCCTCAGGGAATGGTGGCAAACCAGAGGACGCAGCTACTGCGGCCGCACAAACCGCAGGCTTCAAAGAGGCTGGCGGAGTTGCAGTACCTGTCCCAGCAGAGGGAGTGGGTGCAGTTACTAACACGGTGGGAGCTTCAAGTGAAGCAGTTGACGATACTAGTCAAATTGGTGTATCAGATTTGGCTGGAACAGGATGTCCCCTGCCGGATGTGACTGAAGCAGCAGCAGCAGGGCCGCGTGCCACTTCAGATGAAGCACAGAGTCACACTTTGCCCAGGAGCCTTTCTGTGCCAGCTATCTGTGCCACATTTCCCATATGTGACTTGACAGAGGCAAATGAATCTGATCAGGTCAGGTCATGTCAAAGTAAGGTATGAATAAAGATAATTGACCATGGTATCTAATATGAACGTTTTCTCCTGCAGTCACGGACTCACAACCACAATACTTGACTCGTCCAGAAGGGGTGTTTTTATGGAATGCTAATGCTATGTAAACACATCACATCAGGTTAAGCAGTGTCTGTCATGATTGTAACTCAACAAGACAATCCTATGTAGTATAAACTTCCCTAAAATGTTCCATTTTCTTTCCATTTCTAGCTGGCCTGCAAAGAGAATCCTTTTGATCGAAACCCTGCTATGCCCAAATCAAAGACTTTTCAGTCCCTCTCATCTAGACGGGCCCCTGCCCCTGGACATGGCTTCCCGCTCATCAAGAGGAAGGTACAATAGCTGGATTTAGAACTCAAAAGGCAACTCATAATAAAATGAACTCAATAAATGCTTCTACTAATTGATATGTTTATTGTTCTAAATTAACAACTTTGCTGCCCAAAAAGCAAAAATCTGAATGACCTTTAGGTTTGTCTCCACGTCATTATCTTTAACCTTAATAGAAGGATTCGATGCGTTATGAAGTTGATACGTTTTAAACGCAGTCAGCATTTTGGCCCTTATCACAAGGTTAAGTCATGAAGGATTACATGTAAATTGTTCTGGTGTAAATTCATACTTAAATTCATGCATAGCATTTTGTGGGTGAGATATAATGAGTTATAGTCTTAAATGTTGCTTGACAGGTGCAGACAGACCAGAATGTTTCTACAGAAGACCTGCAGGTGGAGATGAGAGAGCTGGATAAACATCTGGAGGCACTGGAACAAAGAGGAGTCGAACTGGAGAGGAATCTGAGAGACTGCAAGAATGGTTCTAGACAAAATCACTGTTGCACAATGCAGTGTGTGTAAATACTAACTGTGTAATAGTGATCTTAATATCTCTGTTATATCTCCGGCCCCTCCTTTTCATTCCAGATAAAGAGGAGGAACGAATGCTAATGGAGTGGTTCTCTCTTACCCATGAGAGACACCTTCTGGTGCACAGAGACACAGATCTGGTTTATCTGTAAGTAGATCAGACCAGGACCTCGATTTTGCTCTGGTAATGAGTTCTTTGTGGCATTATTTTTCATTTCCGCTGCAGTTTTTCTCTTGTGATGAGCTTAGTGTTGAGTGGTTTCTTAAATTTTACGCACATTTTGTGTTGTGCTTTTTCAACAGGACAAAGCAGCAGAAGTTAGAGGAGAGACAGGCAGATGTGGAGTACGAGCTCAGATGTCTCCTTAATAAACCAGGTCAGTGGGTTATTGCGTGCATCACTTGGTCACTTTTTGCAGCTCACATATCTGGCAACAATAACAATTAATTATCTCAGTAACCAGGGGAATCGTTGGGGAGAAACTCTGGAAAAATCACACATAAACACTATGTATGACATTCTTATGGAAAGCTACAAGTTGGATCTTAACAGAAGACGGAGACAAATGAGGATTCTATTAAAAGCAAATTGGTCCAGAGATTTGTCCGGTTCTGTGAGTTTTGCCTCCTGAGCTGAAACTGCCGTTGTGTACAAGGGAACAACAAATAAAATCAAAGACCGTTTCCTGAACGTGATGCAATACAAAGGACTGATTTGCGGTGCTTTGTTTTGCTAAATGTTACACACCGTCGTCTTCACATTCAGAGAATGACTGGAGTCAGGAGGATCGAGGTCGAGAGCAGCAGCTGATGGATGAGCTGGTCGCCATCATCGAACAGAGGAACGAGATCATCAGCAGCTTGGACCAGGACAGGCAGAGGTTCACAGAAAAAAAAAAACCAATACACGGTGCTTTCACATTCATAGATTTCGAAGTTGAAAAGTATGAGCGCAACTTTGTTTTTCTGATTAGGGAAAGAGAAGAAGATAGACTTTTGGAAGCCATGATGAAGAACAAAGGTGAGAAAATTACTTTTTATATCAAAAAGTCCCTCATAAAAATAACCTTTTACATACTGTTTTGTGTCTTACTCTGCTTATGAAGAAGGCCGAGCAAATTTAGCCTTGGACTCTCTGAAACACATCAATGCTCTATAAAACACTCCTGCTTGCAAATAAAAACTTGGTGACCCATGTTTTACTGCACATAAAACTGTGATATCTCTCCTCAGAGTTCCAGAAAGAAGGACTAAAAGAGTTAAAGAAGTCAAAAAGAAAGTTCAAGCCCGCGAAGGTTTTTAAGATGCTGAGACAAGACTCCATGGAGAAAAAGAGCTGAAGCACTGTCATGATTGCAGAACCTCTCATAGACAACAAACACATTTATACTTTGAGGTGATAAATATGACGTAAGTGGAAGATAATCAGAAAATTGAGCAGTTCGTAAATTTTATGTTGAAGAGCAGCTCTGTAGCATAGACAACAAGGAGGAATCATTTTCTCAGTGCAAATGATTCAGTATTATCAGTGTTGCTTGCTCTATCTCCTGTCAATATTTATGCTTTTTTATTTAATTACATACTTGTATAAGTTCAAATACGCAATAAATATTTATTTGTTAAAGTTGTATGTCTTGGCTATGGAGAACCATAACTGTATGCTGTCTGTAAACTGTACACTTCCCATTATGTGTAAACCGTTAATCTGGGCTCAAAGTTAAGAATAAGTTTGCAGTGAACCATGACAAGCTCTTCAGGGAGTCCTGGTTTGTTTTTGACTAAAATACTAACAGAGCACCTATAGTCTAGATAAACTAAAAGCATTAAACGATAAGCTATACTTGGGGACCATGTTCTTACATAAACATTTTATAGTTGTGGAGAAATCACCTACACATTCCTGATGGTTTAAAAAATCTGCAGATTTAACAACAGTATGCAAGTGTGGAACTATTTTGAACAAGTTTGTAACCCACATTAAGTAACCAGGACACTACCCACCAATTGACTCCACGGTGAAACAGACAAATAAAATATAACCTGCAGCACAATGGTTTTATTTTACTACATTAGACCAAAGAACGCAAGCTTTTAATTTTTCTAAACACGTTTTTTTTAACTGGAAGACAAGCGGAACGAATACCAAATGGTCCTCGTTTGCATCCGGAATGTTTTCCAACGCACCAAGCCACCGGATGTTGAGCGTTCATGCGGGTTCGAGTTCATCTTGACCACAAAAAAGTGTCTGAACGGTTTTAATAGCTAGGTGACTAGGATTCACAGTCCATACGAGCTGCAAAATACAACATGTCCGACAACGAAGATAAGTAAGTAACGACACGCTGCTGCGCAGTTACGGTCCTGTGACCCACCGGGGCTGCCGTAACGTTAACGCTATAAGTTAGCTAAGTTTAGCCAGTTAGCCATCACAAGTGTGCGTTATAAAAGAATCCTGTCTCTGTGGTCTTTGTGGTAATGGCTTTGATGTCAAATTTGTAGCTTCGACGACGGAGACTTTGATGATGCCGAGGAGGATGAGGGATTAGATGATCTGGAAAACGCGGAAGATGTGAGTCCGTTTAATTGTTATATCGGCGTTTGTAATTGGATGTAACAGACCTTTATTTAGCTCGTGTGTAACCTAGCAAACCCTTTGCTGTTTCGTTGTGTCTGTTTTTGGTCTCCACCGCGGCTCTGCGATAACGTCATTTGGTCCAAATCTGTGTGTTTTGCTCTCGTGAGCAGGAGGACCAGGAGAACGTGCAGATCCTGCCTGCAGGAGAGGGTCAGCAGGCCAACCAGAAGAGGATCACAACACCGTATATGACCAAATATGAGAGAGCCAGAGTGCTGGGCACGCGAGCTCTCCAGATAGCGTGAGTGTGTGTGTGTGTGTGTGTGTGTGTGTGTGTGTGTGTGTGTGTGTGTTGGCCTACCCCTGGTGTCCCGACCCTAGTAAACCTGGTGTACCCTTCCGTGGTCGCTGTGCTCCATGGGTCACGGAGGGGGGAGTGCTGTGTGTGAGGACAGAAAACCAGGGCTAGATTAAACTGCATGACACTGAGGTTCCCCTCTGTTAGAGGACCTGTATGAGCAGAACCACTGGGTTCAGAGAAAATTCTTGACGTGAAAATGACTTGTTTCCAACAGGATGTGCGCTCCAGTCATGGTGGAGCTGGAGGGAGAAACAGACCCCTTGCAAATAGCGATGAAAGAGCTTAAGTAAGTGATAGTTGTATAGTTTGAATGATCGGTAATGCTTTATAGCATTCTATCATGACTGCATCTTTAGTTTTCTCTCTGAGTGGGTCAATATTCTGTGATGTGGAGCGTCTCTGTACTTCCCAGTGGCTTACTGTGAACTTTGTTGGTCCCCTCCAACAGGAGCAGAAAGATCCCCATCATCATCCGCAGGTACCTTCCTGATGGGAGTTATGAGGACTGGGGCTGTGACGAGCTCATCATAACCGATTAAACAACCTATCCAGTCTGCACTGACAAAACAATATATACCCCCCCCTCTCCCCATCTCATCAGGTCAGTCAGTTACACAATCCCAGAAGATTCCTTAAACAGATGCAGTTATTACCCACCTGTTCACACCTCAATTTGATCCACAGGTGACTCTGTGAGTCGGTGAAAAATTAATACATGAAATGTACTGAACAGACGCTAGAAGACTCATTCAAATCAGGACCGTGTGTTGCTGTAAACCTGTGATCTGACTTGTTACGTTCTCCGTCTCAGTGTGTGTTTGCGTGCCACGCAACTCAAGTTAAAAATCAAAGTTGGAATCTGCAATACTTTTTGTTTTAACAGCTGCATTATAACTTTGAGCCACAAGGGGGAAATGTAACTTAAGTAGAAAAATGTACCTTGTTTTACAAAATAATCCTGTGTTGTTATTATTCCATTAGTTGTTTTGATGGAGAGAGGTGATTTGTGTAAAAGAACAGTTTTATTGTTATTAATAAATTCTTTTTGTAGAAATGACCATGTCTCATTCATAACACTCATTATAACACTATGAACCGCGAGAGATGTTTGTAATGAGTTTCAAGTTATACTTTGGCTTAAAATGCGCATCACAGGGATTTAAGGCTATAGTTATGTCATAAGCCACTTACACCTGAGCAAGTGCGGCGTCCAGATAAACCGAAGGAATTGCAAGAGTGTTATTTAGTTGCCCTGAACCTACAGTTTGTCATATTGCTAAATCATATTTCAGGCTTAGAAGTTATCCTTCCACCGAGAAAAATAACAAATTTTCTACAACACAATGCAACAACCTGTGGTTAAAACCAGTTTGGTAAAACTCCCAGTGTCCAGTATTTGTATTAAGGTGTTGATAAAACTTTAGTTTTAGTAGTATTTCCTAAATATCCTATTAAGAGTCTACGTGTCCAATTTTCCATGTGCCTACTGCAGCTTTCTTTTGTGTGGCAAAAGTTGTGTTTATTAGACTGCCACATGAAAGCATTTCACAGTGTTTCCAAATGAAGGTTGTGCGGTTCATCTGTAGACAGCTGCAACTCACGGTCCCGAAATCGATCCACACGGCTTCAAAGATCAAGTTGAATACTCACTTCTGACAGTTTCAACAAAAGCTGAACTTTATGAGCTTTATCAAACATGTTAAAGTGTTTAAAAAAGTGTGTCTGTTATTTCCGCCCTGTCTTTGATAGCTGGCGTGGAAGCCTGGGAGATTCTCGCCTGGCTTAATGTTCAGGAGCTGTCTTCAAAGAGATGAAGCAGGTTTACTCCTGCAGCTGAGGGCGAAGTGTTGTAACTGTCGTGATGCCCCCCCCCTTACAAACACATACCCACGTGCACAAAGCAGCCAAACAGTCACTGCATTGTTTTGCGGCCAGGCAGAAAGAGGGCCAGTGCATGCTGGAAGATAGTGAGAATGAGAGGATTAACAGCTTTGTTGTAGAAGAAGCCTCTGGTAGATGGATGGATGGGTGGATAATATGTCGAGCGTGTGTGTATATGCAGTATCATGCAGTACACGCATATAAAGGCATCCTAACTGTTACCAATGCAGCTGCAGGAACAACACAGCCAAGAAACAAACCGATGAAGTAGCATGTTTTCCCGTGGTGAAAGTAAAGCCAAGAGGTGCGTGTCGCTGTATTGTCATGTAGCTCACGAACATTTAAGCGTCACCAGGGAGATGCCACTTTGTACTGGTCTCTATAATTGTGTGTAGCCACAGTCTTGTTATTCATTTCGGAAAAACTGCTTTTCATTTGTTAGTCTTTTTATTGGAGGAGACAGCGCCTCGGGGTGACGCTGCGCTCGTTTCATGGGGCGGTGGGGGGCAGCCCATGTGACACTCACCAGCCACAGTGCGGCCGCCATCAGGTGTTCCCCAACCCAGCTGAGGAAACGACTAGTATCCTCATACTTATTCTTTTGCTCATTACTCTCTACCTTCTACTTCATTTGCTTGGCTTCTTATCTGTCGTTATTTATTTCGCTATCGATCTGTCCCGCACATTCTGTCTTTCTATGTGTTTCTTTTATGGCTTTCCTTTTTAGATTTACTCACCCTCTCCTGTTCACCTAGTTTTAGAGACAGCAGTGATCACCATACAGCTTTTTTACTGGAGTGTGATCTGTCTTTTTCCAGCCGTTTGTTGACTTTCACCCGTTGTGCTCTGTCCTCTCCCCATTGACCCGGTGATTACAGCTCACCTGGACTAAATAGTGTATCATTCTGAGCATTTGTCTACTGGATTTGTAGATTGGATTTTTGGATGAGGAATTATGTTAATTCAGGCAGTGTCTTACTTTAATTCTTCAGATCCTGTTTGTGCCTTGTGTTACATTTGAGCTCAGAGTCATCTAATTACCGCATGTCTTTGATCATTTTACCAACTGTGCCGAACAAATTTTGTTATGCATATGGGCGTTTTTTTCTGATCAACGCAAACCCTTTGTTAACTTTTTTTTCTCATGAGCTCCTTCATCAAAATGTCTCAATGTTTTCAGAGTTCTGTCGTGATTACTCCGTCTCTCATCACTGAGCTGAATCAGAAGCTACACTGCTTAACAGTTTCGAGATCAGCCGAGTGTTCTGCAAAACCTGAGTTGGATTTTAGCCGGCCATCGATGTATTGGCATGTCTAGGGGGAACAAGCAAAACCCTTCCGCCTAACAAACAAGGCTTTTGAGCCATTCTTGCTCTGCACCGTACGGTGGCAGGGTGAGCGGATGGCTTCATCGACTGTCTGGGAAGGTCACGTAGCAGCAGCACATCACTCCTACCTGTTCCTGGGTCTGCTGCTCCTGGCTGACGTCTGCTTTGACAGTTTGGTGCTCAGAATTCACTTAAACAGATCAATAACTCTACCTACATCTTCCTTCTGGTTAACTCTCTTAACTTTTTGGAATGTTTTAATCCCATTACAGCTTCAACCTGAAAAAAAGAGGGTGGATTTTTCTTTTTCAGCGGATGGGGTGAGTGTGGGGGGATGAGAGGAGTAGGGTGGGGAGCAGGGGGCTGCAGGGCCAATGTGCAGAGGGAGTATGAGAGTCCCTTTGTATCCCGGTGAAGCTACAGGCCATGCAGTTATGGGTAAGGCTCCCTCATTGCCCTGTTTCCCTCCTCCCCTAGCTCCCCTTCAATGGCCCTCTTTGTCTTTCCAAAGTATCACGCAGCCGATTAAAGAGAGGGAATTAGAAGTCAGGCTTAACCCCCCCAACACACATAACAGAAACGCACACACATACATGCACACCATAACACACTTGAAATATGCATATAGGCATGCATAATCAATCATACCCCCATCTGGGGATGGATTAGTTCAAGTTCAAGGAAACTTTCAGTTGCAGTAAATAGCTACCAACTACAGTACGTGAACGTGGATCTGATGCCACGTCTGCTACTGTTGTAATGTAACACATCATCCCACAGTCTCTGCCTGCACCTACAAGGCACCATCGCTCGTGTTCGGCTAGCCTCGGATAACGGTCGGCTGTAGATTGCTGTGGCTGTGAGCTGAGTCCCAGCCAGCTAAAGGGAATGCTCCATTAGCTGAACGGATTATGCCGAGAATGTGAGCAGTGGCTGAGTCATGATGCCATGAAGACGGGCTTTTCTTAATGAGTTTTTGTCTGGTGGACCATTTGTTGTTTGAAAATTAGGACGATCAGATTTGTTCCTTTTTTATTTTAATACTGTAGTTATTATTCAGACTGAGATGTATTATTATTATTTCCAACTATTTCCATTGTAAAAATGTTTCAAGACGCAGACTTGTATTAAAGCAGAAATAATAGAGCTTTATTTCAAGTGAGAGTAAAAGATCAATAGTCATCATCACATGTTTAAGGCCTTCGCTCCGGCTGTTATTTAGAAGCTGCTGTGCTGGCAACAGTTATGCAAGAATGGAAAATGTGAAATACTAAAATGGCAGTAACGGTCAAAAGTTTTCTTCATAATGGAGAGAAGCAAATGACAGTGCACAACAAACATGAAACAAATATAAATAAGAAATGTAAAATTCATAGCAACATTACAGATATTTCACATATAGCAACAAAGATGTAAAACGAACTCTGCTGGAGGTAAATGGTTAAATAAAAATGGCCTTTAAGCTTTGAATGATTTAAAACAAGCAGTGCTGCATGCAAATGGTTTGGAACTGTGTCCAGTAGTGATAAAGAATATTTAAGTAATTTACAGAAAAACGAAGCAAATTAAATGAATTATCTTCTTTTTTCACCTTCCCAGATGGAGAATAAGATACTTAAAACACAGTTCTGTTTAGGAGATGATGGACAGAAATGTCATGTTGGTTACACAGTGGACCATAAAGACCAAAGAGAAGAAGAGAAATGAGAAAAAAGACAACAAGAAAGAGATTACAGATTAACTAATAGTCAGAAAATGATTAAAGACAAACATGATTTAATATAAAATACAGGTTGTTGCTTCTCTGTTTCACATGCGAGTTGCAGGTATTATTAAGGACAAGGCACATTTTCTATGTATGTATATTTAGTATTAGGCTGTGTTAAAACGTATTATCTCCTGGAAGCTTTACTCACTCAATCTCTGGCAACTGTTTCTCAGTATTGGCAAGATTTAAACTGTCCCAGAGATGCTTTTTCTTTCAAAAGATATGATATTTCACATTGAATATTGTTCTATATACACATTTTGAATGACACACAAAGGAAAAGAAAAGGCAGTGGTGCAGACTTTCAGTGATGGCAAAAAGCATTTGACAGTATTAATACAGTTAATTGTTAAACAATGAAAAAGCTTCTATCATGTATTCCATGTTACATTGCGGCCATGGCCAGTGAAAATGGATTATCCAAGTATAAATACAATTTTCTTTTGTCATGAATGTTCTTCATGAATACGTCAAATACTCATCAGTGCCATTGTTAATAAAGGCAAAAGTAGCTTTTGACACAATACGTTTTTAAGTAATTTACAAGAAGTCACACTGGAATGTTGACAGAGTGAGAGAAAACTAATTAGCTACAAAATGTAAGGCAGTTTTGAGTGTCACGTTGGGAGAAACGTCTGTAAAATCAGTTTCTGCTCTGTAAGTTTTGGTCTCAAAACTTTGGTCGTTTTACAAATATTTCAAATCTGTATGCATCAGTATACATACATTTGTCATTTCAAGTACATAGTATAAACTATCCTGATAATAGTCAGTCATCATGAAAAGTTTTTGACTAAATATACATTTTCACTTAACAAAACCTCAACATGGTTTTATGGCATTTTTCTTCCATGCACGTTCATTGTGTCTAGGAAAGGCATTTTAAGTGAACACAGCATAATCATTTGAATTAAATAGGGACAAATGTGCCTCCGAAACCAACAGAATGTTATCAGTATTTGTTGTATTGATTTACAAAAGCAATACTAAACCGACATCTGTTTGATAAAAAGGTCAGTCTTGCCTGAGAAGTGAATGGGCCACAGCTAATTCATGTGGCACTCCATTCTCCAGGTACAAAAAAAAAAAAACATTTCATATCGAATGGATTTGGCTCCCTCTCAGTCACAACCTTCACAATAGAGATCAAGGTCTTGCTAACTCTCAGTGTGTACTGTGGTCCCTGTTGCTACTGACCCCTTGTGGCTTGTGGGAGAGGGGTGTAGACTACAATGTGCCGCCTCTGATACACATGGAGTCACCAAACTGACAGGGACGCGATCCTTTACCACTTATGAACACTGCCTATTATGTTGTTTGGAGCGCCAGAGGCATCTAAGCTGGAACTCGGCTGTGGTGGTGGTGGTGAGTGGGTGTTTTTACTCTGCGCCACCAAAGTAATACATTCTCTGACTCCTACACTGTGTGCCCCAAATAATCGACCACGCTTCAAAAGCACCACGCTTTAAGCTCATCCTTGAGCTGTGACAGCATTTCTGCCTCTGGGCAAGAGCAGAGCGGGGTTTCTCCCCTCCTGCCTCCCCAGCCGACTCCCCCAGTGCCTGCCCACTCCCCCTGGCCCAGACCACTTTCACTGCCCATACCACCAACACTGCTGTTGTTGCTGCTGCTCCGTGGGTCTGACATAGGGGCTGAACCTGCACCAGTGCCCTCTGGTCTCGTTGTCTGTCATGGCCGCGACAGTGTTGTGTAGACGGGCTGGTCCCAGTGCGTGGGGCTGTGTGACTGTGGTACGCTGGCTGGGTCAGTGATGGCGGTGTACAGGGGCCTCTGGGATGGCCCCATGTAAGAGAAGGCAGAGTACAACCCCGAGGCCTGGCTGGAGTGGGCATAGTATGACCCTGAGGCCTGGTGGTCAGCATATTCAGCAAACTGAGCCCTGGAGGCCAGTGAGGGGAAGGCAGAACTGTAGTGAGGAAGGCTGAGGGGGGTGTAGGTGACATGGGAACCTGCTGAGGCTGCCTCTGCAAAGTGACCCCCGGCGCCTCCTGTCTCGCTCTTTATCTGGGCCTTGGAGGGATCCGAGCCCAGAGGGGAGCTGTGATGTTGCTGCAGCTGCTGCAGCTGCTGCTGCTGCTTGGAGAGCCAGGCTGCTGAGTGTCCACTGGCCGCTGCCAGAGCTGAGGAGATGCCGTAGGTGTACGGAGAGGCTGGAGAAGCGGTTGCAGATGCTCCTGCTCCAGCAATTTGCCCAACCCCTGGGTGCCCATTGGGGGGAAGGTACTGGTCAAACTCATTGACATCAAAAGGCTCCATGTTGGCCATCACCTCGTGGCTAATCTCACCAATGTCCACATTACCAAAGTCGATGTGAGGTTTCCCAGATCCCGGAGCACCTAAGCTTCCCTCTGCTCCCATTGCACTTCGGGAGCCCGCATTCCCAGCACCCTCCCGTTTTCCATCCCCTGCCTTCCCAGACTGAGGCTCGGTCTTGGGAGTGGTGGGAGGTGTGGGAGGACTGTTACTCTGACCTGTGGAGACACAAGAAAACATGCAGTTCAGAGTCGTTTTCTTGGCAGACTCAAACAATTATCTATCTGTGTGCCACACTATCCAGCTGCATGCAGACTAATCTAACAGTGTGACAGGGACGGTATCAGTGGGGTAATGGGAGGGAGCCCGCAGCCCACCTGCAGCATGAGGGTGGTGACCATCTGCCAGAGGGGACCGAGCTCCCCCACTGTGGACCACTTCCAGGTGGAGGCCCTTGTAGTGGGATTGGCTGTGGCTGACCTCACCCTCCGAATGGCCGTCAGCCTCACTTCCCGACCCCGAACCAGGCTTTCCATTCTTGCGGCGTCGTGGCTGGTATTTGTAGTCGGGATAGTCCTTCTTGTGCTGCTTCCTCAGCCGCTCTGCCTCCTCAATGAAGGGTCGCTTGTCGCTCTCATTGAGAAGCCTTGGATAAAAAGAAATGATGCTGATAGATAGGTTTGTTTAAGATATTAAGAGGACAAGGAAAGTCTCAGCATGCAATCTGAATTAGGCCAGACTGTTGGGGTTTTTTTTATGCGGTATATATTCTACAAGGTGATGCACAAAGTGTCTGGAAATGTTGATAGCTTTTCTTTTGGTATAGGAAATTGGTAGTCATCTGAAAACATTTAGAGCAAGTGTTAACGGTAACATGAATAGTAAAAAAATGCACATTAAATTGAATTCTTTAAAGCTTAATATTATATTCTGGAGGAAGTCAAGAATCTGGATTAATGGGCAGAAAAGAATCAACACACAGCATGGGTCCAAATGATCTTTCACAGATAACAGTGATGCTCGGCAACATACTTTCTAGTAATAACTTTGATCCATGTTCAATGCATTTTAATACATTATGCTCCACTCACTACATCTGCACAGCTGCATCTAATGGCATGTCGCGGGCTTTTGACTGCTGGACATAAGACAGGCCAAGGATGCATCCTGTCTGCAAACATGAAACTGAGCTCCTTATTGCTACTGCTGGCAGGAATGGCATGAGAAACCTCTGACCTTCCTCAGCCTCCCTGTTCATCGTGTTTCTGGGCCAATTAACCAATCATGCCTAAGCCCAAGGTCAAGTCTTCATGTAACTAATGTTCAGTCCCTCACAAGGTTAATGAATTTAACCTTTCTTAACCTTCTTGTCAGCAAATGGTGAGAGTTTTGTGTGGGGAAATAGACACTGGATGGTCTGACAAGCACTGCAGAGGTTCTGTGATTAGGAAGCGTTTATGTTAACATCTACCAACCACAGTAAAAAGATTTTTAGGCAGCTAACCGTAAAAATGTACAATACTCTGGCTGACCCAGGAATATTAGAAATTTCAAACCACATTTTACATAAATGTGTAAACAAGCAAATCTATTAAGTAAGAGAAGCAATTTAAATTATTGAAAGTCAAATTTAAATAACAAGGTCATTCTTGCAATATTCATAAATTTGAGGGTTGGAAACCTGTACTTAAAATATGAGCTGAAATCTTGTGAAAACGCCCTCTGATTCCCTCCAGAGCTATTTACTCCAGCTACATGGCCAGCAATTAAATAGTGCGTAAAATTAGCCTGGATTCAGGAAAATGTGACCATGGCACATTCACAGTAAAGACATTCAAATACTTCTCAACTGGTGAACTGTGTACAAAGGTGGGTGGTGAGACGGTATGGCAGAGTTTTAGGGCACCCATGTCTCCTAAAAGTCACGTTCATACACAGTACAATTAATTTACAGCAAATACATTTTGCAGAAAACATAATACTACGGATCAGCTCATATGAGGAAATGTTGTCTTGTGTCATTTTCTCATAAACAAGGTGACAATTTTGGCCTTGTTCATAAGAAACTAAAAACCATGACTTAAACCAAATGGTTTGGGAACAAAGGCAGAGGTGTGTTGCATAATTATCACAATATTAAGTAAAGCTAAAAAGATCCTAGAGTAAATCATAATAAAGTAGAGGTGTCTGCATGTTCACGATAATCCACAGTGTTCTTTAACAGTTTTATCTACAAATATCCACACCACCCTTTTTTCTTCATATCAGCGTCTATGTAGGCGTAGGCCGACTTGAGGTAAAAAAAACCAAAAGAAAATGCAGAAAAGATAATGGGGAATTTGAGCACAGAATGCAAAAGATCAGCAGATTGAGGTGATACTTCTTTTTAAGTCAAACCTTATAAATTTGTTTTTTTTTATTATTTGGGGGAATAGTCAGAACAAAAACAACAAGATTGCTTTACCCCATTTCTTTTTGAAGCACTGAGGCCATGGCACTCACCTTTGACCAATCCTAATCTGGAGCTATTTAGTAAAGTAAAAGTTGTAGGTTGTTGCTTCTTTTACTGAATTGTTTTGACAGAGTATCCAGACCCACTCCTAAATGGACTGCCCCCTAAGTGCTCTCCTTCAACACCCCTGCTTACTACATTTTGCACTGTTACTGTACTGAGTGTTGGAACATTGCAGTGATTTGACAATAGTCGGAATATCAGCGCACAACTATCCACATGAAGTGGCCTCCTCACCTCCAGAGCTTCCCCAGGGTCTTGCTGAGCTCCGCGTTGTGCAGGTGCGGGTGCTGGTCGGCCAGTTTCCTCCGCGCCGCCTGCGCCCACACCATGAAGGCGTTCATGGGCCTCTTCACGTGCGGCTTGTTCTTGCTTCCGGTGTTCACGCGCACGGGCATGGGCACGAGGGTCCAGTCGTAGCAGTTGAGCACCTGGCTCACCGCGTCACGGATTCCCGCGGGGAAGCGGTCGTCCTCGTCGTCGGATTTGACGGACGAGCAGCCCACCGCCGTGTCGTCCAGAGCCGCCAGCTGCGGCTGCTGCCCGCGCAGGGGCGAGTCCCCCCCGCCAGCCGCCCCCGAGGAATGACCCGGTGACAGCGAGCGACTGTCGTCCGACATCCCGGGACTGAGCTCAACCTCGCTCTGCTCCTCTCTGGACATCTTCCTACACACACACAAGCCTCCAGGTGCGCAGTTCCTAAATGCTCGGCTCTAGGCCTACCTGTCGGGTGCTTGTTCCTGTTTATCCCTACAGTGAAGCGCGGAGTGTCGGCTGACTGCTGTCTGATATGTCCCTTTGGCCTCCTCTAAGTTATAATATAAACTGCCAGTCTGTCTCTACTCTCAGCCTCCGTTGCAAAACTATGTGAGGGTTCCACATTAAAGTTCTTTCCATCCGTGTTGTTGGTATCATAGGCGGCTCAGTGCGCACCTTGGACCCCAGTTTACCTGCTATTGCACAGCTGTCTGCGCCAAACTCACCCGGTCTCACTTCCCTCCTGACTTCCCCTTCACTCTCTCCTCCGTTCGTCCCACGGTTGAAATCCAACAGCACGGACCTGAAAGAGCAGCAGCATGAGGGGCGTCAGTTCAACAAGCCAGAGGCAGAGGGACAGTCCCCGCTTCACTGGGCGACAAAACGCTCCCCAACACCTGTAGGCCTACTGGCTGTATTTCTACGGAGGAAGTGCTGTCATCTGGTTAGTGTCAAGACCTCACTGTGGGGGAAATGTGGGCGTGCTTGAGCACAATTTCTATCTCTCCATCACAGTTATAAAACCTTAAACACTGGTCCAGAAAGGTTTGCCCCACCCCAATTTTTCTCAATTAAATAGCCCTCCAGCTTTCCCCCGATATTGTCTCCACCTTTCACTCCGCTATCACTAACAGCGCTCAAGTGATTCCTTTAAATGTCACGAGTAGCCTATTAGAGACATTTTCAGGGAAGGCGAGACTCATAGGACGTCATATTCGTTCAAACCTGCATGGGAAACAAAGGTGAGTTAAAATAGTCTCACTGGGTCTCCTGGTGTCTATTCAACATTTATTTAAAGAGACCTTAAGTGTTGATGTTTGACATATAGTACAGATCATAAGCAGGCTATATATAAAGGTAGTCTATATATATATATATATATATATATATATATAGGCTATATAGTCTTAGGCTATATAGTCTTAGTGAAAATAAGTATTTAGGCCCCACCTCGCTACTGTTCAAGGTTTTACAGTTATTCCAAGCTCCCCGGAGAGAAAGTGTTGGAATGATATGAGGCCGCAGCAGCACAGACCTTGGATTTATAGCTGCACCTCTTGGATAAACATGGCCCGGCGCTGGAAATATAAACCCCGTGTGTGTGTGTGCGCCTGTCAGTGCGCGCGCGTGAGTTAGACACAGTCTGCTTGTTAAACAGGGGCCGGTCTATCGCGGGAGCAAACTGCCTCCTCGTTGCGTCCATGAAATCAACACCCTGTCCCGAACTTCACGTCTTGAATCAGCGGGCTTCCTGTGAGCGCGCGTCACACAGGCCGCCGGTGCGTTTTCTGTACCTCGGTATCGCATTGCAGGGAAATTCGCGTCTAGTGACATCACGAAATATTGCTTTTCAGTTTAACAGTCCGCGTGTTCACGAGTATAGGTTAAGTGGGGTAATAAACACACTTAACACTCAGGTTATCTCAACCTTTATATTGGAGAAAAAGGTGTCCTGATGCTGACGGCACATTCACATGTGGGCGTAATAATTGCTAAAACTGTTCTTTTCTGGGTTGGACTCTTACTGTTCTCAAGTAACCTACACTCTTTTCTTTTTTTTTTTAATCTATCATTTTAAAAATGGCTTCCGGCTTTGTTCGGTGATTGCAGAGTTAATTAGCTTCAGATGACGTGTCTTGTGACGTGTTCCAGCTTTTAATTAACATCGGAGTGGATGTCAGGAATCGTATTCATTTCCAGCAGTGGGGCTTGCAGAGCTTCACCTTCTGCCCGAGGCGCATTAATAATGATGTTCGCCTGCCACCTGCTCTGCGGGGCCACTTCACAGACTGCCATCACGCCTCAGAAGCGCCCCTGCTGCGGGGACCCGACGCGCCTCATTGCTCACGTGCTACCCGTGTTCGCGCGACACGCTGCGCGCTTATAATGTCACGCTAATGAAAGAAAGGAAACGGCAATGCTCGAGAATCACTTGACTGAGTGGTGATAGGCTACGTTCTTTTCTTGAAGTGATCCCATTCATTATAAAGTATGTTATTTCTTTAGTATATAGCGCCACAAATCATGAACAAGCAAGCGAAAAGAGAACTCAACAGATACTGGGCATACCCATCAGTCTGCAGCAGCAAATGTCATTTGATTTATTATCTGATCATGTATAATATATAGATTGTTTTCTACACACCCGTCAAAGCATGCTTGTTATTAAATAACATTACTGAGCTCATTTATTGCGCGTAATGATTTTGGGTTTACGTGAGCTCATTATCGCCGCTTGACTTGCCAGGAAGTTGGCCTCAATTTGCTTGTTTGGAACCGTTTTTTTTATTTTCTGGGATTTTTTTTTTCTTCTTACAATTAGTTTTACGAAAGCTCACATTTATATTGTAATCTGGTCCACACAGATCCAAAACAACAGTGAATATGAGACAAATCAACACAAGATGGAATTAAACCAATTGCACTATAATTGAACAAGGAAAATAGCCTAAATAAATTGTTCACACAGTACATTTTTTCCATCTGCTCCGAGTGTGGAGGACAAGGCTTCTTTGCTTCACACAACTATAAACGGTCGTTTAGAGTTGTTTCATAATCCCTTGCAACTTCTAAAAACGTCTCCCTTATTGAGCAATTTGCTTTTCTCAGTATGAAAAAAGGCTTACAGTTAGTCCAACAGAAAAAGCTTGAATTTAAATTCTGTGTTAAGAAAGACTGTCCAAAAAATAGTGATCAACGGTGTATAAGAAATAAAAACCCAGAAGTCGATTTCAAACAGGAGCACTTGTTGCACTGATACAATAATAGCCCTATTATTACAGGGTTCACCATAACGGGGGTTATTATGTTTATGACCATCACCCTTGTCAAAAAGTGCCAGATATTGTTCTTAAGGTTTATGCAACACTGGTTTTGGTTCTGAAAATACATTTAGTAACAGCACTGTTCTCAGATGGTTCTACACAAAGACCCGTGTGGCTGAAATGCCCCAAATTACATTATTAAAGTTTCAGAACGAACAACTAAGACATCTAGAACCACAGTCCTAGCTCACGGATCCTGAAAGAGTTGTTAATAATTATCATGGCAATGTCAACGATTATTATAGGCACGGTTACGCCTCTCATTTTAAATCGGGCTTCTTCTCTATGATCCCGACGAGAAGAAACAATCACACCGCAGAGTCAGAGCACCCACCAGCAGCAGAGAGAAAAGAGTTGGAAATGCTAAGCGCCTTACTTCAGTAATGAGAAAAGGAGGTCGCCGGTTTAGCACGAGAATCCGTGAGTTCCCGAGTTTCCAAAGTGACGCTCGCTCCCCAGCCCCCTCGCTCGCGCTGCCCGAGTATGAATGCCTGCTCTGTGTGCCGGTACCGGGGCTTAAAGAGCTCCTTGTATGCTGCTGAGAGAGAAAAAAATAGAAAGATAGGCTACTGGGGAGGACAAGTCTTAAAGGTGCAGCAAAATTGCATGGATGCAGGCTAGGAGATCTCTGATTGGTTGAAGAAATGTACTCTCTCTCGCTCTCTCTCTCCCTCTCCATCTCTCTCTCTCACTATCTCTATCTTTATCTATCTATCTATATATATCTAACAAAGTCATGTTTTTTTAAAAGGATGGAGAGCAAAATTGGAGTTTTGTTTCTCTAAAATGAGTTGAGGTTGAATAGCGTACAGTCTGATACGAGCGTGCGTAAATTGTGCGCACGAAATGTTGCGCAGAGTTTTGAAATAAGAAGTAGGCTATAGGCTACACAACATTTCCATTTTGTACATGAACACCCTGTTCTGGCGATTTTACAGGGGGAGATGCCTAGTTATCTTGTTGTTTAACTACACATTTTTAATGAAGTTGGCCTCTGCAGGAGTTTCGTGGACAATTCATCAGCTGAGAAAAATGTTATTTTTTCTCATTTAATGAACAAGACGAATTAATCAGAATTCATCTCAGATTTCAGAACATGCTGCGAGGCAAAACAGCATTCCGTTACTGACAAATCCACAAATAAAAAAAAGCTTTGTCAGAGACCTGATCATTTCTTGAGAGGAGAAACGGGGGATAAACAAATAGATAAGTGATCGTTTGTTTTGGCTGAACATTTGTAAAGGTCAAGGTTAGTGAATTTGCACCAGGAATTGCAAAGACTAGTGTGAGGGATTTGTTTCCACTTTTTTAAAGGCAAAAATAAACATTTGGGTGCAAAATGATTGCACATATGCTAAATCATAATATTAAATGGGTCAAATGTTTCAGGTAAAACCGTCAATCCATGCAGCGCTGAAGGTATGTCCGTTATAAACGCCACCACAGCACAGGTGCAGACAACTTTCAAAGGCCCTTAGAAGCATGGCATCCGACAGTGCGCCTCGACATGTTTTATAATTGCATTAGCGCCTCTAACTGAGAGCCACAGCGCGCGCGTTTAAAACCAAACAGTATTGGTAGAAAATGCAGAAAGGAGAGACGAGAGGGGACATTATGGGCCGCACGGATACAAACACAAGCCTGTTCTTCGCAACAATGACCCCTTGTATCCCCGCCATGCGACATACTGGCACCCAATCCCAAAATCACCGCTTTTTTTCATTATCCATTAATGTTAACTGTGATAAGGGGATCCTAACCATGAGTGCATCTCTCTGGCTGCTTCTCTTTCATTCCTCCTCTCCCCTCCTTTCTTTGCGTCCTTTGTTTTATCTCAGGTGAATTGTAATCATGTGATCAAAACGAGCACCCCCTTCCCGCTTAAATAAAAAAAAGGGGAACAAAAAGCAGTTCTGTGCATATGAAACAAGAAAAGAAAAGAAGGAAAAAGCTTGTGTCTTCCCTTCTACCGCCACTCTTTGACCGCGTCTCAACAAACTCTGACATAAAATGCTCCAGGAGCGCGGTGACTCAGCCCGGGGAGCTGTGGTGGGACTGTCCGGCTCCTGGAGCTTTAAACCGGGGACCTTCAGAGTGCCACTCCGGGGATATATCCCGCTGTGTAGGATTTGCGGCCCGGCCTCGGTTTGACGTGAGTGTTTGTTTTGGCGTGTGTGTGTTTGTGCGCAAATAATGAGGGGGAATAGCTGGTCCAACAAAGTTACATTGCAACATGAATTGATGACGTTTAGTTGAGACGAAAAATGTTAATTAATGTCAGCCATGTTTCTATGGCCACACAATGTTTGAGATAAATGTGCTGGTTGGTGAAATAAGGCAGGAATTGGGTCGAATTTTATGTTTTGGCCACTATTTAGATACCTGGCGCTGTGACAAAATGCTTCAAATATATATTTTCTGGTACAGTTTTTTGTGAAAACTATCATTGAGAAAACTTCATTTTTTTGAGAAAAGAGAAGCTATCACTTATTCTTAGTAATTTCCTAATAATATAGGCTCAGCTTTGCTGTTGCCTTCGGGATGGATGGCTTGACAGTCTGCAGAGTTTGTTCAGACTGAGAGAAATTGAACTAAGCTAAGAGAGCTGGAGAGCTGGATGAAACGTTTGGAAAAACAAGACATTCAATGATGCTGCTGTCATATACCTCAGTGCTACAAGTGTTGATTAAAGTGTTTTATATAAAAAAAACCAAAAGGTGGTCATAGAAAAGCTGCTTGTGATATTCTCATGAGCCAATCCCTCTGTTATTTAAGATGATTATTTTTTTCAGTTGTTTTTCTATTAGGCCTATTTATTACTGAAAATAATCTATTCAATGTGAAAAGGCTGATACTCATTATAAACGTTTTGATTGTACTTAAATAATTACATTCAAATTTTACTGCTTTACATTTTACATATCAAAGACAAAATAAATAGCCTAAAGCAACTTTCAAAATACTAAACAATACAAAAGCTAAAAGAAATTGGTTTCAGTGAATTGATACAAGACTTCCAGCTTTTTGGTAGATTTTTAAGAAATAATGTAACTTGCACCCAGTGAAATAGTTAACATTTTCAGATCCTCGGCATGAATAGTCTTTGATGGAAATAAGGTTACTTTTAGCAAGAGTGCTTTGTGATGTTATGTGATTTATGATAAATCATAATCACAGTGGATTTATGGTTAAAAGTAATAAAAGAAGCAAAAATATGGAAAACTCATAACAATAGAGAATGGATCCCCTTTGGTTCTTACAGAATTAGTGATTTGGTTTCACAGTACAAATACAGCCCATGCAACTACTGAGAAACACTCTGCAAATTGAAACAGTTTTTGAAATTAAATACTTTGATGTACTGAAGACAGAAGATATTCATAATGGACTGGACTATTTTGCTAACAACATAAACAAAGAACCCAGAGGAACCCAGAGATGAAACTCACACACAAATAGGCAGTCAAAATGATACAAACTTCACCCGTCATATGACAGAGATGATGTAGTTTGTTGTGAAGCACACATGGACACACACGCACATAGTGTGACAGTTAAAGGTCAGCAGACAATGGGTCACGCGGTCCTGTGACCATTAGACCATTATATATTCCTGTTTCCTACAATCTGGACCCAAATTTGATCTCTGTGTTTTAGGGGGGGGACAGATTCCAAAATAAATCATTTCCAAAATAAATAAATATGGAGCTAAAATTGTAACAAAACCTCAAATATAAAACCAGTGTGAGCCCAATCATCTACTGGTGAAAATCAGTTGCTGAACTGACTGTCTGCTATTGGCTGATCTCTGATGTCACTCTCTATCAACAAGTAGTGACCAATACACAAATATACAACACATTTTTAACAATTTAATGAAAAACTGGAATTACTAAGGTTCAGCCAGATAAGAACATTAAATACATTTGTATTTTTGTATTTATGTGCTGTGATTTATTAACATTTAAAATGTATTTACAACCAATTTCACAAACAAAATATAAAATCTTACTTGTTCAAACAGCCCTTATAGTAATTTACATTACTTGGTGCATGTTTCCTGTGAACTATAAAGTTGTTTTGTATATTGTATCTAGTTATGTGGCTGGTGGGGTTGTTTTAAGTTTAAGAAGAAAAGAAAAATCTAGAATCCAAATTTAAATGTATTATATTGTTTGTTACGGTGCATTCTACAGCAAAGGCGCCAAGATGGGAGTTTCGCCCTTTTTGCCTGTTTTCTGTTTCAGACAAACGCATTCCTGCTGACTCAAAAGAGGCAGGAATCTGTTCAGCTGACCTAGTAATGATATTAGTGTGGTGTTGTCAAAAGTCTGAGCAGAGATGTAAACAAAAATCTCAACATATGTGAATGTGTATCGCTCTAACAAACAATCCTGAGTCACCTGTATCATGTGAAAGCTGTTTGTGTCCCTCACCTACTCGCAGATACAGTCTACCTCTACCTCTCTGTTACACTCTTAATCTAATTTTCACTCTTTGTCTTTGTCTCTATCCGCATGCACCTGTGCAGGACAAAGCAGGTGTGTCAGTATTCCCCTGTTGAAGTGGATCAGTCAACCTTGCAGAAGGATCCGGTGGGCCACTGTTATTGGAGTTATTAAGTTATTACAAATGTAATCAACTCTGTCTTATATTTTGCGATAACAGCAGTATTCAAGCTTGAGTTGTTCTGGAATAATGGCAGTAATAATGAGATACTGATGGATCCCCATGTATTTTGCTACCCTACAGGGAGGTCAGAGGTCAGGTTCAGCCAATAAACAACACAATTGGAGCCAGTAGGATTTCACAGTCTTGTTCAAGAACACTGCAGGGGTTTGAATATAGGTTTCCTTGTTCTTTTTAAGCATCAGACCACCCCGTCGTTTTAAAAGTAGCCTACTGTAATCCAACATGAAAGGCAAGTACTGAGCTTCTGTAATTTATAAATTAGTTCCTAATAGTGATAAATATCAGTTACATCCCCAATTAAAATGTCAGGGAACCTTAAAACGGGTTATAAAAATAATTCAAACCTCCACAAGACCTTCCTGATCTTTTCTCCCCATCCATCTTTCTTAATGAATTCATGCAGCTGTGTTACATTTAAATAGGTCCCCCTCTTTAACGTCTGTGAATCCTGCCTTTGTGCTCATACCACCAAAGTTCCTATTCTTTTGTGTTCGTCTTGTCTTTCTCTGAGTTACTGGTTAGGAAGGAGGGGTAGAAACCGTGTGTGTGTGTGTGTGTGTGTGTGTGTGTGTGTGTGTGTGTGTGTGTGTGTGTGTGTGTGTGTGTGTGTGTGGGGGGGGGGG
>CM022470.1:18107095-18153792 GCA_011952105.1 Coreoperca whiteheadi
GTGAGGAGGGGGGGGGAGAGACCGTGTGTGTGTGTGTGTGTGTGTGTGTGTGTGTGTGTGTGTGTGTGTGTGTGTGTGTGTGTGTGTGTGTGTGTGTGAGGGGTTGGCAAGAACTTGCACGGGCATTCACTGCAGCTGGGGAGTGAGGTGGGATGTTGTGTGAGTATGAGTGTGCTATATGCGGGAATGTGAATGCATGTGCTTCTGTGTGCCCTTGTGAGATTGTGTGTCTGTGTGTGCGAGCCTACATGTGCGTGCATTTATGTTACAGAAGGATATAGTTGGTAAATATGTGCATGTGGGCTTTAAGAGATGGACGGTGCTGCTACTGGTGCTGGTCGGGTGGGGATGAATGGGGTCGAGACTCGTGTGTGTGTGTGTGCTGCTACCGTAATGAATAGCCCATTGTGTGTTCTGCTTCATATCTCCACTGGCCAGCCAAGGGAAAGAATCTAGTTACTTGAATTGTGTGAGGGGGAACATCTAAAGGAAATTGATATATGGGGGTTGAGGTGAGACACAGGGAGAGAGTTTAGTTACCTGTGGCTGATCTCTGCTGGTATTCTGTAATCATCCTTTTACTTGTTTTTGGGACCTTGGGCTTATATTTCCTGTTTTCACTATCAGAAGGCAGTTGGTTTTGATAGCCATGTGCTTATTTTTTGTTCATCATACTGTGTTTAGAGTCATAGTGTTTTCCTCTGGCATCAACATCAGGCCACATTTTCAATTTCTCCAGTACTTTGACTTATGACCAAATACCTGCAAAACTAATGACAGTCTCATTAGCCTCTGCTGTACTTTGAGTTTCATGCAAATCAGAAAATGTTAGCATGCTAACGCACTAAACGGAGATGGTGAACATGGTAAACATTACATGTGCACATGGTAGCATTGTCATTGTGAGCATATTAATATGCTGATGTTAGAACTTAGCTCAAAGCAGTGCTGTGCCTATACAGTAAGTACAGCTACACAGGGCTGCTAGCATGGCTGTAGACTCTTAGCTTTGTTCTCTTAATCTTATGCTTGTGTTACGCTTCAAACACTTTGATGCAACTTGGTTTAATGTCACTGACTTTCATCAGACAGTGTATCACCCTTTGCGATTAAGTGAAAGGTTGCAT
This sequence comes from Coreoperca whiteheadi, assembly GCA_011952105.1. Lineage (NCBI taxonomy): Eukaryota > Metazoa > Chordata > Actinopteri > Centrarchiformes > Sinipercidae > Coreoperca > Coreoperca whiteheadi. The sequence goes on from CM022470.1 coordinate 18,108,223, forward strand.
GCATCTTAGCTGCATTAAGTTGAAGTTCAAGCAATGAACACTGCTGTCATGTCATATGACTTTCAGATGGGTAATACCAGAACCAAGTGTTTGAACAGCAACAATGAACAGCAAAAAGTGTGTTACATGAGTAGCAACAGAGTGATTTGTGGATTAACATTATAGAGTATATAGATCACCTGTATGTTAACCCCCTGGGGCTTTAGTTTAATCAATTACGACATGATGACTGACAAAATAGATTCCTGTTTGCTCAAAATAATTCTAAGTTTATGAAAAATGTTTTACTGGCAATCTATCATGCAATGACAGTAGTTGGCTGGAGTGTGAATACACTGTGAGATACTTCAGCTACACGTGACCTTTGTAGCCATCAATTCAGGTTTACATTGATTGCTCTTATATACACTTATACATACACTTCATTGTAGACACAGATGCACTGAGCAGCCAATAACACACTGACAAGCATCACACCCTTTTTTTCATCAACCATGACTGGCCCTAAAAGCTGTGGGGTTGCTAAGCCCTGCTGCAGCTGTGACGGCAACAAGAGGCAAAAGGGGAAAAAGGGGGATGATTCAGGAAGAATAAGAGAAAGAGAATCCTCAATGCTGCCTTGTATCCTTCGCAACTATCTCCCGTCAGAATCAGTCACGTTATTCTTTTACGTCCACTTTTTTTTTCATCTGCCATGCAGTTTGAATGTGTGTATAGTTTGTGTGGGGGTTTTTTTGGCAATCAAACCCCTCACACATCCCTACACATGCAAGCAGATTTCATTTTAAGATTTGGAAACTCCCAAACAACCCATCTCTGTAGAAAGAGGGGACATGCTTGAAAAATGATAATTGGGCGGAATGAGAGGCGAGAGACGTGGAGATTGAGTCATTTGCAGGAAAATGCAGAAAATGATGTTCAAGAATTCAGCTGGGAACAAGGGTGTCCTTTGTTGGGATGTTTCTGCTGCATGTCAGGCTGGTTGCTGTTTGGGACATCATCACACAGCAATGATGTGCCTCTCTAAAAATGTTCGGTTTTAACGATTCTCTCACAGACTGTTTTCCCCCCCGGACACAAAACAAAATTATCATTAACTATCTAATTTAGCATGACATCCTGAGCACAACAATATGCATTTCAGATTCTTGCAAACAGTAGTCGAAAGTAGTACTGAAGTTCTGTACTTAAGTGTTGCATTGAGTTTTGTACTTGAGAATTAAAATTTTTGCTTCTTTACATTTCTGCTTATTTAAATTTAAGAGGGAAATACTGTACTTTAAACTCCAATATGTTTTTGACAGCTGTTTGCTTTTGTTGTAAAAGATTTTTCATACAAAAATATAATCAGCTTATAAAATAAGATGGATTTTTACAAATTAATGCATGAGTAATAATATACCTAATACCTATTCAATATAGATACAAAATATACATTGAAACACATGACGATCTTATAAAATATGATGCATTCCTATAAACTTTCTGACAGTATATAACATTGAAATTAGAATTGGCTTAACATTGTCAAAAATGAAATGCTGCTTGCACATTATCATGCATCCAATATTATAACAATATACAATCATTCTGAAAGGATACCTCATGCAGGATGAGTAGTTTTTCGATACTTTATCTACATGCTACATCAGTGAAAATCAGGGGAAAACCTTATTTTGTTCTTGGAAGACCTTTCTCCGAAAAGTAAACAAAACGCCAGACTCGGTCATTGCGGTTCATTGTCAGCCCAAGGTTTGATAATGGTTCCATTACTGCTTGTATCTTGCTATATTGATTATGGATACTTTTGGAATTGTTACTCTTAAGATTAGCTGGCCATCCGTTTCTGATAGACTAATCATTTCTTGTATCAGTATGAGTGAATGCTGGTCCTTCAAAACAGACCGCAGTTGCTTTCAACAATAAGTATTGTAACATCATTGTCATGCCAATAATGTAATGTTTTGGTATTTTCTTTTCTATCAATCATTCAGTGCTCATTGCAAGAGCCTTTCACTGTCAATGTGTAGTCCAGTTCTGAGAGTGGATTGACCTGGGTTTTACTTCCATTGTGTTTACAGGGCAGAAACTGTTTTGATGTGAGAGGGAAAAACAGAGTACGGAAGAACAGGAAGAGGGGGGATGCTTCATAGGGGGAGATATGGAAAAGGACGAGGATACAAAAAAGTCACTTTCCAATCATGAGTTTTTCTCGGAACATTGAATTAGGCAGCGTGAACGGGTGGGGGCCTCGAGGGTCTGGGGGCGGCTGGCCGCAAAGATGCCTGAATGAAAGAGTTTGTTGTTTGGTGCTGGGAGAGGGAGATGAAAGGGGAGAGGGAGATGGCGAGTTTGTCGGGCATCAGTCCCCTCTCCCATCGCCTTCTCACCCTGCGGCCCTCCCTCGCTCTGCCCATGTGAGCTAGAGTTCAAACACAGGGCCCACAGCTGCTCACACACACACACACACACACACACACACACACACACACACACACACACACACAGAAGTACAAATGTGGATGAAAATGTGTGTCCACATGGTCCACATGCCCAACACACACTTAACTAAAACATACAGGCTGATGTGCAAACTACATGCAGAAATGTGAATCTGCATATGTGTTCTGCATACTCAACAACTGTTTACAGTTGAGTTACACAAACACACAGACAGTCACATGTGCATGCAGTCCCTGTAGGTTCCCACTAGAAAACACCAGTCATCACACATGTTGTGGAAAACAAATCATAAGTCAAAACTCAAAGATTAAAAAAATGGAATTCCAATTAAATCTGTCAATAATGAAGAATTATCTCTGGCTCTGGGTGCATATTAAAAGACAACAAAGACAGCAAAGTAGCATATCTGTTCCCAAAGGTCAAGAATGAATAGTCACACTCAAACAAAGTACATCTAACAGCTTGAGAATAAATTGCATATAAAGTCTACAAAATCTTAAGGCCATTGACCTATAGCAGTTAAAAGAAAGTACTTGTAATAAATATGACACCTTGTGAACAAATACTTTTAAGTCAGAGCCATACCTGCCAAGCAAAGAACAGTACATGAGTTGCATAGATAGACATAGTAAACATAAACACATACATACATATATACCAACATGAAAATGCTGCAGCAGAAACTTGCGCGTATCGAGATGCAGAGAGGGTGCAGACATTTACGCTACTACACTGGTTGTCAATAATGTCAGCTTGAGTGATGGACATGTTTCATTTTGAGTATCTGTAACCCAATTACAGATTACCTCGGCCCCAATTACCTCGCATTCAGTTTAGAGCATCCAGATGAGAAATAACATCAGTGGAAGGGTTCATGTTATCAGGCCCAACAAACAAAGCCACCCTTATCGTGGTCAGCGAGAGCAGTTTGTTAGCGTTCAATTGTATTTCCTCTTGATCAGTTTAGATAATTCTATTTAACCGAAATCAAGTTACAATAGAGCTTGTCGTTTGCTCAACACACTAACCTACATGGAGGCCGAAAGTGTGACTTGACATTCATCTGAATGGGATGCATTGACATGAAACACTCACTGTAGAAGAGACAGAGACTTAAGATGGAAACGCTGTCTCACAGTTTTTGACACTTGTTCTCTTGCAGTGCTTGAACTGAGAGAATGTATTTGTTCTTAATCTTAAAAAACTATTGATTTTGTGTCCTAAAATACAATTGAGTAATAAGATTCAGTTGAATTAGACGGCTGGATGAGTAGACATTCAATTCAATTCAATTCAATTTTATTTATATAGCCCAGTATCACAAATCACATTTGCCTCAAAGGGCTTCACAATCTGTAACATACGACACCCTCTGTCCTTAGACCCTCGATTCGATTAAGGAAAAACTACCCAAAAAACCCTTTTAACAGGGGAAAAAATTATAGAAACCTCAGGAAGAGCAACAGAGGAGGGATCCCTCTCCCAGGACGGACAGACATGCAATAGATGTCGTAAGTACAGAATAGATTTATAGCATCAAAACTATAACATATACAGCCATGATGGCACAATTGTTGTATGTGTATATATATATATATATTATTATGTTAGAAATGTTTAGGTGGTAAAACATAAGGGAAGATGATGGGTCCAGACGGACAGCCGAGCAGCTCCAGGTGAAGGCCAACGAGCAGGACCCGAGCCACTCGTCCCCTGCACCATAGACACAGCAGCACTGCCCCAGCAGGTCGCCATAGTCACCGATCCAGATACATCTCCGGACACTGAAATACCTGCTGAAAGTGACAGTAAGAAAGAAGAGACGGACGACAAAGCACAAAACTCCGGGAGAGGGAAGAAGTCAAGTTAGTGAGATGCATTTATGGGATGAGAATGCATACGGATGGAGAGGAGGACAGAGGTGAAGAGAGAGAGGTGCATCCTGGGAAGTCCCCCGCCAGTCTAGGCCTATAGCAGCATAACTAAGGGATGGTTCAGGACTCTCCTGAGCCAGCCCTAACTATAAGCTTTATCAAAGAGAAAAGTCTTTAGCCTACTCTTAAATGAGGAGATGTTGTCTGCCTCCCGAACCCGAACTGGGATCTGATTCCACAGGAGAGGAGCTTGATAGCTAAAGGCTCTGGCTCCCATTCTACTTTTGGAGACTCTAGGAACCACAAGAAACCCTGCATTCTGAGAGCGCAGTGTTCTAGTGGGGTAATAAGGCACTATGAGCTCTGTAAGATACGACGGTGCCTGACCATTAAGAGCTTTATAGGTGAGGAGAAGGATTTTAAATTCTATTCTGGATTTCACAGGGAGCCAGTGCAGAGAAGATAATATTGGAGAAATATGATCTCTTTTCCTAGTTCCTGTCAGTACACGTGCTGCAGCGTTCTGAATCAACTGGAGAATCTTAAGGGACTTTTTCGGGCTGCCTGATAATATGGAATTGCAGTAATCCAGCCTTGAAGTAACAAATGCATGGATTAATTTTTCTGCATCATTTCGAGACAGGAAGTGCCTGATTTTTGCAATATTATGTAGGTGAAAAAAGGCAGTCCTTGAAGTTTGCTTCATGTGGGAGTTGAAGGATAGATCCTGATCAAAGATAACTCCTAGGTTCCTCACAGAGGTGCTGGAGGCCAGGGCTGTGCCCTCTAGAGCAATTATATCTGCCGACAGTGAGTCTCGGAGGCGTTCGGGGCCAAGTACAATAACTTCAGTTTTGTCCGAGTTTAACATCAGAAAATTTCTGGTCATCCAGGTTTTTATGTCCTTAAGGCATAAATGAAGATTAACTAACTGATCAGTTTCATCCGGCTTAATCGATAAATATAACTGGGTATCATCTGCATAACAATGAAACTTTATGGAGTGCATGCAGAGCTTGTATTTCAGGCAGGGGGATGATTTTGCCTCCCATGTTTTTTTAGAGGAATAAAGGCATAAATGAGCCATACTGAACACAACATAAGATACTTTGAAGGTCATCTTTAATTATTAAAAAAAAATACACAATGCCTTTATAAAGAAACATAATACATGCTTAATGTGAGTTTTACAGATGGACATGATAAAATAAACATATGTGAAATATAATGCATTCCAATGCACTGGTGGACATAATAACAGAAACACCTTACACTATTTCTTTTGGACTGGATTGTAACCTATTTGACAGGTTGTCATGTTTTTTCCAACTCTTAAAGAGCAGATTGCCAGCCTCATTCTTCTCCCTTCTAGGATGGCTCTCTTTGGCCAGAAATATTTGGGAATCTGTAATTGTACACCTTAAATCCTGCAACAGGGAGACAGGTGAAAACGAAGCACAGGCTCAAGATTGCTGAAGAGTTTGAGGGAGAGTTGTCAATGATAAAAGAGGGGCATGTCTGAAATGAGGTTTTCCACAGTTAAATGTGCAGACAATGTCCTACACGGTCTGTGAGAGAAGCTTAATGTTTAAACGGTGGAGTGAAAGCAAAACTGATTGAAGCATAGCAGAATCAGAAGCAGCTGATTAATAGAAAAAAAGGCACCCAAGACGCTGGGAGCACACAAATTAAGGAATAAAGACAGAAGTGAAGAAAATGGAAACAACAGGAAGGAGCTTTAAAAGGGGTCAAGACAGTAACACAGAGATCAGTGGTGCATTAGTGCCTTGGGCAGAGATAGAAAAGAAGAAACAGAGGAAGAGCAATTGGAGGAGTATAAATCCCAGGAGAGAGACAGAGGGACGGAATGGACGAGAAGATGATGGACACACACTGGCACACACAGACACACATACATACCATAATTAGCACGCTAACAGGCATTTAAATGCCCCACACAAAGGCTCACTGTTGAGCCTCGGTTGCTCACTTCGGAGACAATGCACAATAGGAGTCAGTGGAAGCCCCCAAATCACCCTAATAGCTGATGTGGCCCAGCATGGCTTCTCCTATTTTACCATTCCACCGATCACACTCATTCACTCACTCACTGACTGGCTAATGAAAAGCTGATAGCCTCGAGGCCTGCTGAGCAGCTTGCCCCTTCCTGCTCATTTCCCTCTTTTCATCTTTTCCTCCATAGACAGAAATGTTCTCCTGAGGTTCAGAGGTCCAATGTGTGGGCTGTTTTGCTGCTGTCAGGGTTCTTGTGCATGGGAACAGACTGACAGACGGAGATGGAGGATATGTAATTAAAGGAAGATCACGACAGGAAAACCATGAGGGGTGAAAGGGGAAGTCTCTTATTAGCCTGACACAGGCTAATGTTAACTTAATTAAAATCTGGACAGAAATGATTTAATTATGGGATAGGAACATGTAATGACTGTGAAAATGGAGATACTTTACATATTGATGCAAGGGAAGTACCTCGTAGCAAACAGCTGTGAGTGCTTTCTGTCAAAATGCAGACCTGATATCCTCAGTGTCAGAGATCAGGACATGCAGTGAGCTGTTTCCTGACAAGCTGCTCTGTATGTTGCTGCATGTTCTTTTCAAGTTTCAGAGAAGCTGATGGCATGTCAACACTGCAATGAGCTCTATCCTCACTGAACCCCCTGTCAAATTCCTCAGTAACTGGACTGCCAACAAGTCCAGTTAGGAGGTCTGAGGTGTCTTAAGTCTCTCTCTCAGATTCCTTCTCTTCCTCTTCTTTTTCTGCATCTTCTGCAAAAAGTAGCTCCAAAACTGAGAAAGAGAAAAACTGTAAGACCACAATATCTTAACCTTGCAGATATGTCTAAAATCTCAAAATCTAAACCAATCAGACAGCTGGTACACTACAACAAAAAGCATCTTTTTCAGTCGATCACTTCTGAACGCAAGTTAACATCAAAAGGTTCTTTCCATAGATTTCTTCGGTAAAAGCCAAATCATAGCCACATATGGTAGTTTACTTGTGTCACATGTGATTTTCTACGATTTTAAAATGATCTGAAAAACACATTTTTACAAGACTGCTGGCTGATAATGTCTCCACATCTGGACACACCTGGCTGTATACTGACTGTCAAAAGATAGTTGGTGCTCCACAGCATTTGGCTGTCTTGAGCCAGACAGTTTTGACACTCGGCCCTCTTTATCAACAGATCGAGAGGTGACTGCACTACAGCCTGCACAATTACGAGAAATTCTGACGTTATTACTCAAACCTGTTAGTGTTGCTAATTGCATAACTCTGCATCTACTGTTTATTTGTACAATAGAGCCGTTCAAGAACATTTTTCTGACAATTGGCCAGCAGGGGGCACTGGCCTCCACTGCACGAATAGCTTTCTACCTTGGTGCCCAATTCATCATAAAGTCATCAGATCTGGACATATTTGAAGCCTCCAAGGCTAAAGTCCAATAAAAGATGTGTTGTATCTCCCTGGCATGGATACTTTGTTGTATTAAGTAATATACGAGTCATCAATCCAATCAGAAATGAAGTTTGTGATCGACAATCTCTCTCTCCACTAGTTGAGGATTATATTTATGTCCCATTTGTAGGGGGAAAAAATGAAATTGTACAGGTCAAGCTGCAGTGTGAAGGCAGTCATAGTTCACTGGCTTTAAGGCAAACTCCCCCGACTACAGTCTGTCCAGATCAGATTGTTTGTAACTTGCTCTTGACCAACACTGCCACGCAAGCACTTGTTAAACAAACTGAGTTGAAAGGTGTCATTCTGAACTTGGACAGCAATTTCTGCATGTGTAACTGTGGCTGTCTTGCAGAAAAACAGCTAGAAGTGCTCCATTCATTTAGTTTGAATAGAAAAGTGATGTGACAGCGCAGCCAGTGGCTTATTCCAGGATTGGGGTGCTTACAAAAAGCTTAAATATCATAGAGCAGCACCTCACCAAAATCAAATGCGACAATTTATATACAAAATGCTATTTTTCTAAAACCAAGCTTGATGTGTTTCGAGATGATGCGTTTTTCAGAAGCTTGAGTAATGTAGACCTGTTCTTCTATATATAAATTATTATCGGAATGGATAATTGGCACCAGGTGTGGTATTTTAACGAACATTTCACTAAAATCTTAACTGTAGATTACAAACTCTACAACAGCATAAACGACCGAAAGACAGAAAGCATTCAAAGTTTATCTCAGAGGTCTTGTGTTGTCTGTTATGTTTACATATAAAGGTAATCATCAGACTAGTTTGACATTCTGTATCATTTCATGAACAAGTGCATCCATTCACAGTATCTACTGATATTCCTCTGGCTCTCTTCTGTCCTGTACAGATGATGCTCCAGCACAGCGACAAACCCGAACAGAAACTGTGAATCACTGCACACTTCAGAGCCCTTTAAACATCCTCAGTCACTGACATTATAATTTGTGGCACTGAACGCTTTGGAACATGTGACATGCACAGTAGTTCTGTAATGCGTTTCCCCTGCTTGTGATTACTGTTGCTTGGAAATTGACATTTGATGTCAAAATGATTTGATGCACCTGGAAAAATCTTAGAAATACTGCTGTAAATCTAAAGGTCTGTCCTCTGTGCATCCTTACCAACTTTGATATCAAGAGAGGCTCTTTTACATGACCTGACCTGATTTAAAATATACAGTATGTTCAAATTTGAGCCACTTTAATATATTAGATCAGCCATATACAGTATATGTGAGAATTCATTAGGGCTGGTCATCTACAGGATCAAGTCTACAGCACTTGTGACACAGTGACATGTGATGGTGTCTTGAAATCTCTGCCACCATTATGTTGTCTTTGTAAGATGCCACACCCACTACAATATAAGAAGTTCACACTGCCAACCTTTCCAGACAATTATCCATGTTTTTAGCTGTCCTACCAACACACACAACTTTTGTTCTATGTGTTAGGGTTATAATATCGCCTTAGTGTCTTTTTCTCAAAACGTTCTTGAATTTAGACTTAATGATCCAGCTTTGAGCTTCTCTGCTGCTTCTACAGTGCACCACTAGAGGGAGCACATGCTTCAGTGTTTTCTGCTGAAACCCTTTCTATCATAGAAATGGCTGCAGAGGCATCTAGTGGCTCTGGAGCTTCGACACTCATAGCTGCATTCGAAAAAGAGACAGTTTTCCTCAAAGGGTCAGTCTGTGGAGTGGCATTTCATGCAGATTTGATCAGAATGAAGTTTTCGAAAAGGAGAAACAACCAAAGTTATATAAATATTTATTTGCAACATCAAAAGGTATACAAGGAAGAATAAAGTGCTTTGTATTTGAGATGTTTTCTTTTCAGCTCATTTAAATGAGTCCATTAGTTTGTTGAGTGCATGTTTATCTCCAAGCAGGGTTTGGAATCATTAGATTCATACAAAGCAGGAAGCAAAGGAAACAAAATACTTTAGTCTGTCACACAAAATGGCATTTACAGATGTTTTCTTGTACTCAAGTTGGCTCCCCTTCTGCGCTCATGTTGAAATATGAATTAGTTATACGATTCAAAACAATACAGAAAGACTTTTATACACTGCCAGTCAAAACCTTTTCAACATTGCATTTTTGCCCATTTCTGGGTTGATCTTTAGCCATTTAATAGTAATTTCATGATGAATAACCTGAAAATACACAATAAAAGTAAGAAAGACGTTCAGCTGTATAAGTGTTTTATGACTTTTTATTTCACTGGAATGAATTCAGTGAGTCACCAGAAAACATACTGCACTGTTTGTTTGTTACTACTGACACTATCTACACGTCTCAACACCTGCATGTAATAAAGCACTCATTAGAAGTGCCAGTTATGATCTGAGAGAGCCCGCCAACAGGTCATTTTCAAAGCAGAAAAAACATAGCAGGAAAAGCACAGGTGGAACTAATGACATTAACGATGGCTCAGTCCCATTTAGGTGTCCCAGTAAAACATTTACCCGTGAGCCAGTATGCACAACCAGGGTTCAGAGCATGCAGACATTTCAAGAAGTACTTCAAGACGTTTTCAGGAGCTCTAAAAATAAACACTAAAGTGTTAAAAGGAGCACTCAAGACACTCAGTAAAAAGAAATTGCTAAGAAACCTAAGGTATCTTTGAAGAGTTTCTGTAAACTGTCAAGAACTCTGATTAAAAATGCTCTGGCAGTCCTGCTGTACTGGTAACAACATAGTATCTAGGAGCCTAATTTGAGTTATCTAGGTTACTTATAAGTTACATATACATATACTTATAACAGTTATTTAGAGCACATTTATGAATGCATTGCTTTGGAATCAAGTCTAAATGCAATATAATATTTTGCTTTTGGCTGGCAGTGTATGTTTGTCAATAAAACGGTTGCATGTTCTTAATATGTTCCTTGATATGATGCAAGTTTTAAAATGTTTGCTAATAAAAAATTTAGACAATATTCATTTTGAAATCTAACACTATTGAATGCTTGTTGCTCAGACGCGCATGATCTCAGTTCCTCTCTCTCTGTCACAGTCATGTAGATACAAAAACACACGCCTCCTTAAGCAATATGTCCAGCAAAAACTAATTCACAAATGAATAAAAACAAACATAAAAAAAAAGTCTTTCAAGAATGAGAGTTGCAGTATTGTCAGAACTAAACGTGACAGGGAACAATACAATCATTTCACATGCTAATGCCCAAATGGTATTTAAAAATGTGCCGGTTTTTAGTTCGCTTGAAGAACCAGATGGGAGCACTGTGACACATTTGAATAATACAATCAGTAAAATCAAGTTTAATTACAGGTATTTCAAAATCATTTAGATATACTTTGTCCCTGAACCTGCTGTTTTGCTGCCCCCGCAAAAAGGAGAGCAACAGTTTTTTTAAATGTCATGTATTTTACAGCCATCGTAACAACTTCCTTCACAGCTATTTACCTTTACGTACAGTTTAAGTTGACTTTATCCTTACTATTCCAATCCACTGTTTTATTGCACATTTCCAGACACTGTACTACTCACCTTTCAACCCTTTCTTACCTCCTGTTACAATGGCTTCACAACTGTTCCGCAAAAGACCAGGAGTACATTAACCCTGCATGTACCCCAATTTCCAAATAATAAAATCGGAGGCGCTCTACTTTCCATCTCCAGACCTTTGGCGAAAACAACAGCACAAACATGAATTAAAGCCACTTCTCAGTATTGTTTGTTATCCCTGGCTGCACCCTCCACAAGAAACAAACCAAGCAAAAAAGTTTTGAAGTGATCCATAAAGTGAAAAAAAGCTCTTTGCTTTATATTGATGACACTAATAGATTAATATTAGTTAGACTACCCGGATAAGCGGAAGAAGATAGATGGATGGATGGATAGTTAGACTATTTTTAGTTCTTCTCATCTAATAAAAGTCTTTCTTACTACTAAGTCAAATATTATAATATATTTTGTTTTCAATGTATTCTCTTTTTAACATAAGATTTAAAATGCAGTGATGTCTTCCTAAATCGCAATAAATCAAGACATTTGTCAAAAGTTATTGTCTTAAGGAATCTTTATCAAATTCAGAAAAATACTCCTGCTACACTTCGTGATTGCACTTGGAATGGTCCTGGTAGTGAGTATACTGCACAGCAAAATCAACAACAGTAGTTTTTCACTACTGTATACTAAAAGTCCTAAATAAAGGGAGATTTTTCATGTTTTAAAGGAAAAGATTGAAGAAAATAGGCAGTCTCACAAAAAGTGAAAACTGCAGACTTTGCAGGGAACTATTGCAGGCATGATGACCATTGAAATTCATGAACAACATGGAGATTATCAAGCATGAACCCAACCGCACTTTGATAAATAATCTTAGAAATTGACCATTTAAGACTTGAGCTCAGTCCTCTTCAAAAAGGAAGAGAATTACATAAAACCTGCTATTGCTTTCATAAAATCTCTTGGTTACATTGACAGAAAAAAAGAAAATTCTTAAATAAAGTTTTTTCACTATGCCAAATGTACATATATCCTAAAACATGACTCAAGTGTCTGGATTTACTGTACTTCTGCCGTTGTGCTGTCCTTTGGTTATGAAATCATGATAAAAGGGAGTCAAAAGCCCGTCAGTGCTTTGTCAGAGATTCTTTGTCCTGCTGTAGAATCAGTCTGGTTGATCAATGAGGAATGCAGCTGCATGTGCCAAAAGTTATTCAGGAAAAGAATTTCTTCTTTTTCTTTATTTCTGATCTCAGAAAAAACAAACAAATATAAATATAAAACAACACTGGCAAGGCAAAGGGGGTTTCAATTTCTGTACATGCAGTCCGAAACATCTCCAAGAAATCCCTCTTCAGGTCCAACTCACTGTAGATAAAGTTGAAAGGAATTGTGGGTGAAAAAAAGAGGGACACGTGGCAATCCACTCTCCCTGCACTATTTAGATCTCTTGCTCACTCTTATAGGTCACTGGATCAAGAGGGATGGCAGTCTGTAGGATGTCAAACTCCATCTGGTTATTGTCCATGTCCAGAACACACATGACATTGTGGCTGCCTGATGTCATGGTCGCAGTGTCCTGGAACATATTTTGGAAGTCTACAGAAACTGAAGTCCTCCTCTCCTCTGCCTTCTCCTTCCCTACAATTTGGGAGGAGTCGAAGATGTCATCTTCTTCCTCCCCACAGCTCAATGCTACCTCGTTCTCATAACAAAATGCGCTCAGCGACCTGGGAATCAAGTCTTGTGTGGTTCTACATGCAGAGACGGGAGAAGCGGCTGAAGAAGCCTGGCTTGCAGCCTCGTCAAGCTCTTTGGCGCTAAGGTGGGGCGTGGACGGCACTTCATAGGTCTTGTTGAAGCGAGCGTAGTCTACCTTGTAGCGGTCCCGGTCTTCATAGATCACAGGCTCAAACCTGTGACCCCAGAGGATCTCTCTGGCAAGGTAGGAGCTACGGAACTGGGTGGTCATGGCCGTGGCCTCCACCATCCCCTCCAAGATCACAACTACCTCAAAGTCATCTTTCTCCAGATCAGCTCGGCTTAAAGTATACAAGGGGCTATCTTTATCTATCTCATGGACTATAACCAGCGGGGATACTAGAAACAACCTGTCTGTGCCCTCATCGTAGCCCACATTGAGGTCCATCTGCTCCAAGGGAATAAACTCACCTTCAGCTGTGACATATGAACGTATGAGCTGGGCACGGACATGAGCCTCCACGATGTGGCTCTTCCGCAGGTTTCCCACCCTCCACATGAGGCACAGCTTGCCATCGCGCAGGGCGATGACAGCATTTTTCGAGAACACAAGAGTCTGATTCCTCTTCTTTGGCCGCGCCATCTTGGCCATGATGGTGCCAATCATAAAAGAGTCGATGATGCAGCCCACAATGGACTGGATAACCACTGTTATCACAGTGAAGGGGCACTCCTCGGTAACGCAGCGCCAGCCATAACCAATGGTGGTCTGGGTCTCCATAGAGAACAGGAGCGCCCCAACAAAGCCCTGGACATGAAGTATGCAGGGCATCCTTTGTGTCTGCCCTCCAGCTGTGTGTCCAGAGGTGGGTCCATGCAGCACCCCCACCGCCAGCCCATCACCCTTCACCGAAGGGAGCTCCTCAAAGTCCCCATGTGCCAGGGAGACACTGTAAAAGATAATGCCAAAGAAAAGCCACGAGACCATGAAGCTGACGCAGAATATAAGCAGCAGGTACCTCCAGCGGATGTCCACGCAGGTGGTGAAGATGTCAGCTAGGTAGCGCTGCCTCTTTTCCTCCATGTTGGTGAACAAAACATTGCATTGTCCATTTTTCTTTACAAAGCGGCTCCGTACTTGGCTGGAGCCCCTTGTCAGAATCTTCCCGTTGTAGTTGTTCATCCCTCCTTGGCCCCTTGTGCTGTGCACGACAGCAGAGGTTCCCGACCTCCTCCTACTGTCTTCTGTCTCTATATTGCAGGCCGAGTGCAGTCGGACGTTGGGGGAACTGTGGCCGTTAGGGAGTCCTAAGCTAGTGATCTGCTGGCGTTCCTCCTCTGGTAAAAAGGCTGACACAATGCTGTACCTGTCAGGCCAACAGAGAAGGGGAGATTAGGATCCAAACATTTGATCAAAAATACTTGGTGACATTAGATTGAAACAGAAACATTTAGATAACAGTATGAGATTTAAAATGTTTCTTGCCAAGTTTAGAAATCAATGTGGTTATGTAAAGCGTGTACTGGGTTAAGGCTGATTTGCAAAGGCAATACTGGCGTTTTTTGTGACATCTACCAGCCTCATGTTCCACAGCCAACATAACAGAGATGATCGCAACTTCGGAAGACATACAAACAGATGATGTAATACACAACAATGCTTATTTGCATATTTCATTGCTTTATTTAAATTATCAATACAGGTTTGTTTTCAGGGCTCCCATCATACCATTACTTAAAGTTTTAGGAAAGATAGTACTTGACTCATTAGGAATACAAGGGATGTGAGCACAATCAAATTAGAAACAGCCAGCCATACAGTTTAAGGTGAAACTCGTTGGTGAATAAAGTGATAAAAGATATATTTAACTCCCAAACACAATCAACTCAAATTGACCAAACTCCTGGTCACCTGAGTGTATCAATCAACCTAACCACTCTCCTTTACATGGAGGATTACCAGCAGGGAAGGTGAGTTCAGTTTAGCTATGTGAGAAGGATTGCTGTCATCACAGATTACAGGATTGTATCTGAGCCAATGTCAGTCAGACAGTTCATTTTGAGATGGGCCGGCGCATATGTTACTAATTATATGTAAATATAGGTAAGCACAAGGAAGTTTAAATAAGCTGTGGAACTGAAAATAAAACAGTTGGGACAATCGCATAAAAGTGTAAGACAACTATGAGGCAATTAAATTCTAACAAGCAGTTAAACAAACCAAAGGCTATATCAGAAGAGAGGTGGTATTAAATGTAAACACTATGTTAATGTGCCAGGCTATTAATGTATATTTTAATGGCAATTATTACAACAAGAGAAGCTTCAGTCTTCTTGTTGTCATTGCTGGCGATCTGTTGCGGCTGCCTGAAGGCAAAGGCTCTCTGTGTACGGCTGGTCAAGACAGTGTAGGACGGCCTTGGCCTTTTTAAGGATCTGCGTGCTGTAAATATCCCTGAGCTGGGCCTGACTCACCCCGACTAGCTCACCAAATTAACAAGCCCAATCTTGGTGGCCATGTTAAGACCTCTGGACAAGAGAGCGTTACAAAAGGCTAAAATTGTTTCTGTGAAGCAGAGTCATCACAATGCTGCTGAGATGCCCTTTGACACGGTAACTCCTGTACAAATTACATGAATAATTAGATATAATAAAAGCAAATAAACACAAGTCCATGGATTTAAACTCAGAACCGTTGTTTAAAATAACAGTTTCCAGGATAATTCTTATCAATCAAATGTGTGCAGTAACACTGAACAAACTGGCACTTTGACACCCTTATTTCTCATCTCTTTGTCGTTCAAGACTCAGTTAGATCTTACAGCAAGTTCAGTGATTTATAGTAATAACAATAATAATAATAATAACAACACAAGAATGCTGCAATTCGAGTAAATTCAGGCCTATATAAAACTCACCACGGTCACTTAATAAAATGAAGAATTAATTGCATGATTACAATCCAACTCCTAGACAGGCAGCTGCTTCCAGATTCCCTCACCTGCAGGACCTGCTTGTTCCCATGGCACCAGTGATCACTGGTATGGGGTCTGGGTGGGAGGCCAGACTCTGTCTTGCTCCCAAAGATCAGGTCTCCACTGGGGAGGTGGTGCTCGGTCCACTGCAGGAGAGACAGTGAGTAACAGAATCGGCCTGCATCACTTCATGTAAAATCAGTGTAAAGTCTAATTACAGCAAGTACACACGTAGCCTCCAAAGTGTTGCTTTAACTCAAAACAGTACAGAGAGTTGTTGATTGTGAGTCAGATTGGGGAGGTGCACTTTAATAGATGCAAAACATGATCTTTCTTTGACTTTTAAAAAACCTAATCTAACATTGTTTCATCACATTTCATCTCTTCATATGTTTAAACATACACTGTGGGCCTGTGTTTCTAGTCAGCCTTTTGTGTGTTGTTTTTGTGAGCTATGGATGTGGCTTTAGACTTAATCCTGATGTGATTCTGCGAAATGTCTTGAGGAACAGTGACCCTGTCTGACCCTGCTCTTGAAAATTGAGTTGTAATGTTGTATGTGGGTGTAAGTGGTGTAATTATAGGTAAAGCAAAGCGTTTACTTTGGTAATACACCTCTCCAGCACTTACACAAACACTGTAAACAGTACACTCTGCTATGACAGGAATTAATTGAAATACTATTGTTGACAGCTTTATTTCTGTCGCTACACCTCACAACATCTAGTGAGGCAAATCTAAAGATTCAGAATCAAATCTGCATCACATTCAAGCTCATTTAGATGTTGTTCAATCGTGGTCTTGCTCAGTGGCAGCGCGGAGGCAGACGTTGGGGTTCTGATTAGAGAATCCAGACCTCAACAAACAACATTTTACAGACAAAAACCTGCTAGACAGTTTTCTTTTGCTAGTGATGGTGCTTGGCTAGGTGCTTTATCTTACAAATATTGAAAATAAGCTCCAGCACACTGTCAACATTCACAGCCAGTTTATTAGATAGTTTCGGTGCAACAACCTTTTAGGCATTTATAATTACAAATGTAAGATTGTATTTCCAATACATTTGGCAGTCTAGCATTATGCAATTACTGTATTTTTAGTTATATCTTTGAAATTACTGGAGATGGATACTGATTCAATTCTAAAGGGTATATATGTACAATATTTTCAGTTTACCAGCAAGTTGGAGAATTGTTGAGCCCTGACAGGTGTTTGAGTTTATAAAGTGCCATACAGTTAGCAATGTGATACATTTTAATCATGTGAGTTTAAATGTCTTTGCTTTTCAGGAAACATTTTTAGATGAAATCCATGTCGACTCCACTTGTAATTCGTAACTAATAGTAATGTAATTGTTGTAACAGCAACTCAGCCATCAAAACGACTTTCAAAAATAAGCATTCCCAGATTTGAGCAAAATTGCTGGCTGTCAAAAAGGTTCACTGGAGCTTATAGTCACAGATGGGCATATGGGTTTAATTTAACTGATCTACCACATTCATTTTTATGGAAAACATTCAAGCCAGATGTAGGTTAGGTTGTTTCTGGTTTAGAATGTGGGCTGGTATCGATAAAATGACATGTATGGCACCTTAATAGGCCTAAAAAGCTAGAAAAAAACTTGTTCAACCAATAATTAGATCCCTGTCTGACTGCAGCTTCCCCACTGTGTAACTGCATAAAATTGCTTTTCTGTGACAAAGTAGAGACGATTTTTTCCAGGACCATCTTGAGTCTCATATGACATGAGCAGCGCTCATGGGTTTTTTTTCTGATTACATAAAACTGTCCGTCCAGTAACACAAAGAATATCCTGTCACATAATTTATTCGTCATAATACCTATGATACAAATTAGATAGTAAATCCAGGCTGAAAGTTACAGTAGTAGCTGTTTGTGTTATTTACATTTCTGTTTATAATAAATGCAGATGATTCCTCTATTACAGTTGTGTAGTCATTTCCTTGATTGCTACAGATTTTCTGATTAATCAACTACCAGATGTCAGTTTTGGTCAAGCCAAACCAGCTCCCAGGGACAACTTTATAGGTAATAGATGTACTTGTCCGGTTCTTCAAAACATAAACTTATGTTTTTCCTCATGCAGGTTACCTTTAAACCTTTGGGTGGTTTTTCCTTAGTTGAATCGAGGGTCTCAAAGGACAGAGGGTGGTGTATGTTATACAGATTGGAAAGCCCTCTGTGATTTGGGATATTGGGCTATATAAATAAAATTGAATTGAAAGTTGAACTGAATTTAAACCACAGCTCTTAACCATTTCCTGCAACACATCTCACAGTAACTGAACATTGCCAGAATGCAATCTGACTTCTGATAAAAAGGTCATGGGGTCAGTGATGTTGCATTTCGTTATCATTTTAAATGTATTCATTTAAAATAATTGCACATAATGAGGAGAGATCTATATATTGTTGTTTCTCTGCAATGACACTTGCACAGGCATATCTGTATCTAAATGTGTATGTACTGTATGTGAGGATTACATTTTTATCTTTTGTATGTGGTCTGTCTCCATACAGGTGTCCTTGGCTTCCAACCAACAACACGGCTGTGAAATAAGTTCTTCCACCTCCGAGCCGTATCTAGAAAAGGAAGATGCAACCAGTCAACAAATCACTTTTGGTGCAATGATTTTATAACCTCTAATGAACCAGGAGGCCGGGAGAGGCAGAGCGCAGGTACCGACATGTTACAGCAGAGATGAGACACTCACAATACAAACTAGTTAATGGTAACCAGGTAAAACTGGGGACTTTCACTGAAGCCAGTTTCCATAGGAACACATTTCCTGTGGCATTTGGGGGACGGATAGAAGTGGAGAGAGTCACCAGAGACACGGTGGTGTATACAGTATTAAGTGCTCTCATAACATGAATCAGAGTGGCAGGGAGCGATGGGATGAGAGAAAGGGCGTAAGGGCAGCAACGCAACATCTACATTTGATTTTAAGTAGATTCTAAATAAGGTGTCAGAGGTGACTCTTAGTGGAGACTTGTCTGTTCCATATTACTGAGTGGGAACATAAGTGAGGAAGAGAGAAGACTTGGGTCAGAAAGCATTTTCAAACTGCTTTTATGTTTTGCTTATTTTCCTAGTGATTTGCCCTAAGGACACTGACCAAAATCATTTAATTAATTACAGAAACATATTTAAGAAATCACAGATTTTTACACAGTTTACTTTTCTGTGATCTTTATTTATGGCTGTTAATCTTTTGATTAACAGCTTTTTGATTTGATTTATTTTATAATTTTTTATTTGGGGTCAGGGATGTAGAGAGAATTATAAAATAAACATTGTGTCTCTGCAGATTAGTACTGAAATGATTAGTCAATTAATCTATCAGTTTATTGCCAAAAAAATAATCAACAACAATCTTGAGAGTCAATTAATCATCTAAGTGACTTATCAAAAGTGCCAAGTTACAGGTTACAGCTTCTCAAATAAGGATTTGTTTCGTTTGTCTGTTTTTTGTTAAGGTAAATTGAATATTTATTATTATGGACTGTTGGTCTGACTTCACATTTTCTGTCACTTTATAGACTATACAATGTTCCTGCTGATTAAAGAAGTAATATTCAGAGTAACTGATATGAAAATAACCATTAGTCTGTGTGCATGTACCACATTTGTGCATGCCCTGTCTTTGCTACCATATTATATGTACAATAAAGTCTTACAGTGTACATATTATACATACTTTACACTTGTGTAGGACATTGCAGTGCAGTGTGGAAGTCGTTTACTGTATCTCTGCATCACTAACTCCTCCCTAATCTCATAAATCACAGATTAATAGCCAGTCATAATCTCTCACACTGAAATAAGAAAGGTAGAGTCGTTCTGTCCTGAACGACTGCCTGGAGATTTCCTGACTGTTAATCCCAAAAGAGGCACAGAGAGAAAGACAAACACAAGCAGGTCGGTTGAGGGGAGTGGGATTAAGATGCAGAAGAGTGAACTTCCCCGAAGCCTTCGGTAATCGCCCCTGATGAGACTCACTATTACATCTGCCACAAAAAGAAATTTTACATCCAGTGTGAATACCAGAGCTTCATGCCCAGACATGGCCTGGCAGATGTGGCGTAGTGTAGCAATTATACAAAGTGGTCTGAGTCATATTTCATTATATGCTGGTAGCATATCTGGTGACTGAAAAGAGGAAATTAGCCTTGTCTGTAAAAGGTTTAATTTCCAGATGCATTCAAAGGCAAATTGTGTAGCCTGTGTTTTCTGCCAAAAATGATGATTGTTTAAAACTACCTTGCATGCAAAGCACAGAATAACTTTATTACATACATTTAGTCTACTAAGAAAAGCACATATTTGCAAAACATTAGTGATGTAATTTACCCCAGTTAAAGTCCGTCTCACTAAAGGGATTCATGCTACAGGCCTCTATGTTGGGATACTGCAGGTGACTGTTTTGAGTCAGTCCTTCCACTGAGCAGGTTCACGTCACTTTTTCCTTTGTAAAACTATCTTGTGCTATGTGAAAACGACTCGATACATACCCTGGTTTCACCTCTGCTTGTCACGAGCCAACCCACAGAGAAGCAGTAAGCCAGTGCAAAGAATTATTCCCACGCTACCATCACATCCTAGACAACCTCCGTATTGGCTTCATTTCAGGGTTTTTTTTTCCAATATTGTCCAGGTATAATCTTTGCAAAACACATTATATTTCCCAGTTCATGTGATCGATCAGTTGGTAATACATTTATTTATCTTAGCAGTCCTGTTCGATGCTGCTTTCCTGAATGGTCCTGAAAAGGCCATTAGGGCTGTCTGAAAAAGATTATGTCACAGTGACGTAATCACGGCAAGATAAATAAATAACGTCCCCCTCAACAATGAAATTGTTCTTTACTCAAACTAAAAAGATCCTTTTACACCCAGGTTCCCCTGTGATAGACATAGATAGCTTTTGTTTGTGAATTAAAGGTTTTGTTGCAAACGTGTTTTGCATCATTATGCAAACTTTTTTTCCTTCTTGTGATGATTAAGCCACAAGCAGATAATGTCTATGATCGGTGTTTCTTCTCTCCCTTTACTCTTCCCAGAAACAGGGATACATGAGGCCTTTCCTTCCACTTCTAAAGGCTGATGTAACATACCAAATGACATTTGCTTGAAGTTGATCAACAGGTGCACAACAACATTGTTGCCTAAAGGTTTCATTTACACCTTCTGTACATTTATACCTTTCCAGGTGATGCCTTTGAGCCTCATAAATGCCATAGAGATTTACAGTATATGCCAGAGAAGTATGGCTGTTCACTTGGTCATACACGGCACAGCAGTTTCCATGATGCCCGAGCTTTAGTCTGTCTGACGCAGTGCTTATTTTGCTATGATAACTGTGAAAGAGCGTACTGTCTCAAGGCGAAACTGGAAGTGCTCTTGATGTCTGTCACCTGGGGTGCAAAGTTGTGAAATTCATTTATTCAGCTAATAAAAAACTGAATCCATCAAGTTATTTTGTGTGCACATCTTATGATACTGAAATACTATTTGTAAATTGAACATAACTGATACTCACCCTGCAAGTTAGTTGTTGTTTTCTGTCCTTTGGTTGTAATTTCAATTCCTTGTGTTCCACCACTTCACCTCTCAAAATCCCACCTTCACTGTCCAGGGCAAAGGTCCCCACATCCTTAGATTCATGTAGTCTGTGATCCTTTATTTTATTCTTCCTCTCTTTTAGCTTCTTCTTTTAGTTTCTTCTTCATCACCCATTCATTCTGTTATCCCTGTTGTTTCTCTCTTTTAATCCGTTATTGTCCTCCGCTGCCTCCTTCACTGACTATAATCCTGTGTGTGCGCGCTCTCCTGTGTGTAGTCATATACCCCAGGCTGAAAATGCTGTGTCAATCTCCCCTCTGCAGAGCATGTGTTTGGAAGGGAGGGAGGGAGAGAGGGATGGATGGAGGAGGAGAGGAGAGGAGAAAAAGGCAAATAGAGAAAAGGAGAGGAGATGAGACTACAGTGGGGCTGCCACTTTTTGCTGTGCACTCTAAGCATGTGTAGGTGTTGAATAATGCCTGATGTACCCATGTAAGTGAGCGAGAACTCATTTGAGTCATGATTTCTAGGCTAACTCTCTTCGAGGAACAACAGAGATGGTCCTGTAATAGGCGGGAGACTAAGCAATAATGGGGGCTTGGAAATCAAGTGGTTGAGCTGTCATCATAGTTTAAAACTGTGCATTACCACAATGCCTACAATAACATAGGCCTATTACTGTAAACCCTTTACATTTACTCCCTCACAGCTGTGGATGGCTTCCAACCCCCAATCGCTAGTGCTGCAGAGAGCTGACTGTCAGTGCATGTTAGTCGTTCAGCACAGTCAAAACTGCATAACCCGGCTGACATATACACATGTTAAATGCCACATCCACACAGGGTTGCTCAGGGAAGAAAAATGCTGGTTTGACGGTTTCAAGCTGCGCAGCAGCAGTTTTTATGCCCTGCGTCATTCTGTGGTGAATTGCACTTTAAGTTGAAGTGCTGTGATTTTGCAGTTGGCTACCTCTAAAATAATGTTGTTGTTCCACAATGGACACAAAGTGGGAAGGTCATTCTTTGGTTGCCCTCTGACTGCATAGTGTCAGCCAATGTGACCTGGGACTGAGCAGAACTCCTGGACGGTGAACAACGTTTGAGGATTTGGGGGAAGTGTTTAAAAAACAAACAAATCTAAACTGTAGTGAAAAGACACGTTTTGGGACACGCTGAGCATAAGAGTGGATACATGGTACTTGGATTACGGTGCATGCATATTGTGTTATGAGTATTTAGTTGAAGTATCTTTCAGCCAACCTCTTGGTTTCAGCTGTGATGTTACAGTTCATTCAGCACAATGGTGGAGAGAGACTGAGTCTGTAGACCACAAGTGCATTTGCTGTTGGGTTGAATGGTTGTTGAACATTTTATGCCTTTTAGCGACAGCAGTAAGGTGACAGGAACAGAGGGGTGACACAGAGAAATGGGAGTGACATGCAACAAAGGTAACCTAAATATGTTTCTCAAGCACATTGATGGCTGCTTCTTTAAAGAGTATAAACTTATATTTGAAGATAAAAAATGTGTAAGGGAAGCTCGGTGGGAGGGTCGTCGGCAATACTGGCAATTGTGCTTGTAGTGAAAGACAGGGTATGATGCAATGATCCTTGATGTCACAACATGGGTAGGAAAAGTAAGCAAATTAAAGTGAACAAGTATAATCAAAAGTAAAATTGCATTTTTGAATACATTTCCCTGTTAGTGTGTCAAATTATTAATGTGTTAATGTGAAAGCAGTGCTTTAATGTTGTAATGTTATGCTAAGTGCCTTTACATCTATTTTATTATAATGTTGGGTAGTTAAAACTTAAGTAGTATATTATTTTTTTCACTTGACTTGTTTATTTTGTAGCTACATTATTAATTTGCAAATCAAACGGTCCCTACTAAAACACAATGGCGTTAAAGTCTCCCAAAAAAGAAAAACATACCTCAAGACTGTACTGAAGTTACAGTATGGGAGCAAATGTACTACAGTGCTGCTCATTACAAAATTCATACAATTCTCCAATTCTTCATCAGTGCAGCTGCAACAGGTTCATGATATCATTATTGGCTTTGAAACTAACATGTATGAATTTGTTACTTTTCTATCTTTGCTGTAACCATCAGATGTTAGTATATAGTGTCTGAAAAACAGGTCGCGTGCAACAGCAGATCTCAAAACCACCTCAACGATCTCATAACTTAGTGTGCTCTCACAACCATTATGCTGGTTGATGAAGCTTGCCACAGTCTCATCATGCTCAACAGAAAGACCCCGAGAGACATTTTCGAGTTTAGTTTACAATTCCCTCACCCAGAATCCCCACAATTATATGAGATAGGAAGTGTGCAAAACAGTTTCTATGGAAACCGCCCCTCTCCCCTCCTGCCCACCCACGGCTCCTCTTTAGCCCCCCCATCGCTCCCTCCCTCTCCCTTCTAAATGATAGAGCAGGGGGGTACCTCTTTTCAAAATCTCTTCCTCAGAATAGGGATGTGGGTGTGCATCTGCCCATATGACAAATTCACAGAGGAGGAACTTGGGGGTGGATGGAGACACCGCACTGTACGCAGCGGCAACAGTGAGGTAAACAGAAAATGCAAACTTAGAGGACAGCCGGAGGGAGCTCCTGAAGGCAACATGTACACATGAAGTGTGTTAGAGTTGTGCTGTCGAGGGTGAAATGACAAGAACTGTTCAAGGGTCAATTAACCCCTTTTAAGGACTGTGGTAGTATAATAGGAATAAATGGTACCTAATTCAGTACAGTTTTAGTAATACACCAGTCACACACATAAAAGAGAGAACAAAGCAAGAGTACCACTCAAGGACTGCCACCACACGTCAGGTCAGACCACGAAAAGATATCTAAACATGAATGATGGGTGCAGTAGGTTAGTACAAGTCAGCCAATCTAAACAGTAGAGCCAGAACAGAGCGATGTGGTCATGTTATTGGCCGTTTCGCTGAATGATTTCTTGAATGATTTCTTGAATGATTAAACATGTAAAATTGGAAAGAAAGTTAAAATGCTATGTTAGGAGTTTTCTTCATCCTGAACCTGGAAACTGGTTTGAAAGAGACTGTTTCGGCTCCAAATCTGGTCAAATTTTACTCCTAACCCTAGCGTGCACATCAGAAAAGGTTTCTTTGTAGCTGCACTCAAGCCTAAATGGAGAAAAATCCACTGTGTAAGTTTGCTGCTTTTGAATAAAAGCAATTTTGTTATCATTACATACGATATAAATCCAAACTCTGTTAAAGTCAAACAGAAATGTTTTGAATCCTTAAATATGACTTAGAGTGTAGCGAACATGTAGGCTTAGAAAATTGTGATAATGCACAAGCTTTAAAGGAAGCTCCAGGTGGTTAATTTGAACTCTGCATGTCAAAATGATCATTAATGACCTTAAGCCTCCTTTTAAAGATGATCACAGCCTTTACCAGCTATAGTGTCAGTTCTCACAGCTGAGGGGAGCCTTTGCCATAGAGTGTGGTATGGAACAGAGTCAGACACTACATGACTGGGTACCATTACAGTATAGTGTGTATGATGGGAGAAAAGGAGCAGACAGATTGATCAGATCACACAGTCCAGTATCTGAGGAGGAGATGACCAGGCCGACGTGTTCCTCAGGGCAGACCGGACTGTGTGACTATATAAATAGCTACTAATCAGGCCTGCGTGTCAGATTAGTTCCCATAACCTTTTGCTCAGCACACGCTCATTATGGTATCCTACGTATGGGTCAGCTCTGTCCAGACAAGTGTCCTCTGCAGTACATTTTTCAGGAATAAATCACCCATAGGAGACTAATGAAGCATCATTTTATTGCATGTTTTGAATACAATTGTCTCTTCTACTTCTTTCCTGCCTCTTCAGCGTTTATTTATAGCTCATGTATGAACACTACTGCTTGAGAATAATACTCGACTTGAACAACCTAGTGACAGAAAAAGGGACCAGGCTCTGTGCTGGGTGCTTCAGGGGTGTATAAAGAAACGATGTACTCTTCGTTGGTGTAGTGCCCCCTCACTTCTCTGCACCACCACTAAGTAGGCTGAACGCATTCCCTCTGTAATCTCAGGTGTCCTGTGCTGATTTTACTGCATCAAACATGAGAGTAGGATGCGGGGGGGGGGGCAGGATGTGTGCTTGTGTGTTTGTGCAATTTGTGGATTAAGAGGGAGAACGAAGGAGGAGGTGGAGGAGGTGGGATTTGATAGGAAGGGAGACACTGAGTGATGAGAAATGGAGGGTGAGTGGTTTAAGGTTTTGACAGTGATTCAGATAGCAGAATTAGGAGGAAAGGGGGGGCAGGTGGAACGGAAGTGTCGGAGAACAGTAAAGACAGAGAGGGTGGAGAGTATTTTAAAACACTGGGAAGCATGTGTACAAAAAAGAGATTCTTTTAGCATCACATATTAAGGTTTGGTTTGCAAGAGCAAAAATGGGGACCGTTGTTGCATCTCTCTCTCCTTTGTTTCTTGTCATCTCTTCACTTTCTATCTGATAAAGCCATAAAATGTCCCCAAACATGATCATAATAAATGTGACTACTTTTAGACCAACGGAATTAATAGATATAAATAGGCTAAATGATTCAGTATTTCTCCCACAGAATTGTATTCCTGGCAGCGTGGGGAGGGCTTTGAAACAGCATTTAGACCTTAATGTTGGGAAATAAAATGGTAAAGCTTAGTTTCACTGGGTTGTGATTTCCTTATAATAAGTCTGGTGCAATGAAAGAGAGTAATCTGATACCGGAAAAACAGAGACAAAGAGTTATGTTAAAAGAAAAATTGGAAATATGTTTCAGTTCTTTTTTAAATTATTTTTATCCTTTAGAAAAGAATGGTGTTCTTGCTTCTTATTGCCTGCAGCATGTCGCCATCTGCTGTTTTTATGCCCACAGCACAGCCGTACAGCATTTGCATTACTTTGGCCTGAGAAAATCAAGCAGCACCGGAAAATATGGGAATTTGCCTTGCTATTAAAACGGTGACATCATTCAAAGTAACGAATCGCCTGACAATCTATACCAATGTTGTGAACTTAATCGTGAAGGAGGTCAATTTTATATATTATGTTTTTTAACTACTCTCAATATGAGACCGCGCGCTAACTAATTACATTGAAAAACCGGAACCGGAACCGGATGCAGTTGTTTGCTCGAGGCGAGCTTGACGCGGTGCGAGCTGTCAGCCACGTCGCCTCCTCTGAAGCAACTTTCCTGTCGGACCACCGCAGAGGCAGTGAGTGGACTCAGAAGGCATCATATCTTTGTATCCAACGAGCAGCCGGGCAGACCTCCCTGTGCAGCTGCCAGCGTCTGTTTTGTTTTAGCCTCTCAACCCGTCGTTTCATTTTAGCTGCACTCTCGGAGCGTGTTTGGCTTTTTTTTCAGGGGGGGCTAAACCACCCCTGCCCTGTCTCCTGAGGACGTGGAAGGCCTGCGAGAAGTTGTACACAGGTTCGGTCCCTGAAGCGGGAATTAAACAACATGAATGTCTTCCGTTTGGCGGGTGACGTGTCCCATCTGGTGGCTATCATTATCCTGCTACTGAAGATATGGAAGTCCAGATCCTGCGCTGGTAAGCGGACACAGCCTTATGGCGGACACGAACTCCGACATCACTGCACTCTAACTTGCTGGAGACTCAGCCTCTCCGTAGGAATGTGCACGCAGTACTGCAGTAACTTACAGGTACAGGCGTGTTCGCAGATATCAGTACAGAGTGAAAGGTTTTTGTAGATATCAGCATGATGGAGGGTACTTGAGTTATGCTGAGTAGCTCCGCAGGAGTGGAAGCGACGTGGCAATGTTGACTAAGTATCTGCTGCCTGCTCCACCTATTCAGCAGCAGCCCACATCTTTAAAGCAGCAGTGCAGCTCTCGTCTTTCGCTGTCAAATCGTGAAGGAATTGGACGAAACACAACATTTCGCTTCGCATCATATCCGGGAGCTGTGGTGGCGCAGAAAGGCGGCTGCTTTTGGCTGCACATTAGACAGTGATTAAACTGGTTTTCCCGTTGTTGTTTTCTCTCTCTCTCTAGGCATCTCTGGGAAGTCCCAGGTGCTGTTCGCACTTGTCTTCACCACCAGGTACCTGGACTTGTTCACCGTCTTCATTTCTCCTTACAACACGGTCATGAAGGTGAGAGTGTAGATCTCACACACACACACACACACACACAGGTTCTCATACAGCTCATTCCAGGTTCACACACACGTATGCTATGCAGTAAGCGGGCAGCAGTCAGTTAGACCTGCAAAACAACCACTGACAGTTTGCACGTCTTACTCACTAACAGTGTTTACATGGATGTTCCTGGCCCAATGATCACTATGCGGCTGTGCTCTCAGGTGGTGTTCCTGGCTCTGTCCTATGCTACCGTGTACCTGACCTACATGCGCTTCAGGAACACGTACGACTCTGAGAACGACACTTTCCGTGTGGAGTTCCTTTTGGTGCCAGTCATCGGGCTGTCCTTCCTGGAAAACTATGCTTTCACCCCAATGGAGGTAAAAAAAAAAAAAAAAAAAAAAAGCACTCAGGCAGCATCTTCGGGACATTTGGGTCCAGGTGTATAAAAGTAAAAAAAAACATGAGGCTTGAGGGTTTTATGGTCAGTTTAAGTTCAGGTTTGTTATTATTTTCGCATGTAAAGGCCGCCCCCGAGCGATACGCCTCTCTTCAGTTGTACTTTTTTAACGCCTCGGTTCAGGAGTTTAACTTCAGCCGAACTCACGCGTCTCCCTCCCGCCGACTCCATCCAGATCCTGTGGACCTTCTCCATCTTCCTGGAGGCGGTGGCCATAATGCCGCAGCTCTTCATGATCACCAAGACCGGCGAGGCGGAGTCCATCACCACCCACTACCTGTTCTTCCTCGGCCTCTACCGAGCCCTCTACATAGCCAACTGGGTGTGGCGTTACCACACCGAGGGCTTCTTCGACCAGATCGCCGTGGTGTCCGGCGTCGTGCAGACCATCTTCTACTGCGATTTCTTCTACCTTTACGTCACAAGGGGTGAGTCAAGACCGCTGCAAAGGGGATGAGGTAGTATTAAAAACTACTGGCTGCGGTGACTTAGATCAGCGGGAAGAGGCTTATCAGCCCATGCCAGAGTTTTTAGTTGTTTACATAAAAAATGATCTGGGGGCAGCAGTCTAAGCAGAGACGCCCAGACTTCCCTCTCCCCAGACACTTGCAGATGGATAATAAATTATTATTCGTAGTCTTATCATTGTGGTGGTAATAGTCCTAATCTAGAGAACTGCAATTAACTGGTGTTTTGACTTTTCGCGAGTAATGGCTCAATCACCTCAGCTATTACATATGAGAAAGAATGACAAATGCTCATTATAATTTGACCAGAGCCCACATTTTAATCTTCCCTTGCCAAAAACACCAAAATTAAAATTTTCTAACGATATAAAACGGAGGAAGTGCAGCTAGATCTAAATTTAGTAGATATGAACATTCAAGTGTTTGGTGTTTTTCTTTTGACAGTTCATTAGTAGTTGAAATCTACAGTTCAACTGATTGTATGATGAATGTCCAGTTAATCAGACAACTACGCTTGTGCGTTGTGGTTTAAAAGGGAAACGAATAGTAGTAGTTTTCCAGTGGAGGAGGATGTCCTCAGTGGCAGCAGCTAAAGCGAAGAGTACGAATCTGTTAGGTGACGGGGAATAGTGTTGTTTTTTTGTTTTTATTTTTATTTTTGAGTGTTAAGCTCACCTGGGAAACGGAGTGTGAAACGGTGAATTTTGTGGTGTCAAAATCAAACTCTCTTCTCATGTCATGCGTCCTCCCCTGCCTGTCTGCAGTGCTTCGAGGAAGGGGAAAGATGAGCCTGCCGATGCCGGTTTAAAGCAGACGCCTGTGCCGTTCAGCCGCTCCATCGGTGCCTGCTACAGTTCAGCATCTGAACGCAGTCCTTGCCCTTCAACTGTACATGTACGGGACTAATGGTCTGACATCTTTCTGCAGACCTCCAGAAATGGGTTTTCTGTCTGATTTTGGTTACTTTGTGTGCGAGTGTACATGTTTGGAAGTGTGTATGTGTGCTTGGGTTTGTCTTGTCTTTTTTAGTTTTTAGTTTTTGTCTTCATAAGTTGCAAATGTGACACTGGAAATGTGTCCCTGATGTACACATGGAACTTAGGTTCAGGCACGTGTGTAAAACTATGGAAACGATGTATTTGTAGGTTCTGAGAGAGACTTTGGCTCCGGAGACTATTATTGTATGTAGCTTCAGTTTCCACACCGTACAGATACAAACCCACCGTTAAAGCTGTCAGAGTGCCCAGAGTTTATCCAATCACGATGTCTTGCCTGTTGATTTACCGTAATGATAAATATTTAGTAAATTTGTACTCTGTAATCTTCCACAAAGTGTCTTCCTCTTTGGTTCTGAAGTGCCAGACACTTCCTGAATATCTTACTGTATTATGTGCAAACATTTCTATCCTTATTGCCAAGTATGTTACTTTTTTGTAATTCCTTTTTAATCGCCTTGTCTTTTTATATGTCAGTGTATTCCTTCACGGGAGGGAATAAAAAAGGTCATTTTGTCATGCATTGAATGAAGCCAAAGATGGAACAGATATCTGCCACAAGGTTTCAGTTAAATGTTTTCCTTGACTGAACCGTCTTTGTTGTGTCAAGGGATAAAAGTAGGGGAAACGTCTTTAGAGCGGGATGAATTTTTGTAAAAGGCAGTTTTTGACACTTACAAATGTTTCAGTCACAGCGAGTTGAATTGCACACCATTTTTTATGACATTACATTTATTATAACGTGAATTCTCTCAATTCAAAGGTGTGGCTGTGTTCTTTGTTACTAATCCACATGGACTGCAACACACTAGGATGTTTCCTTTTCTTTAGGGACCCCCCCCCCACACACACACACACATTCGTATTTAACAGTGTGGTCTTAAAGTGTTGGTGCACAGTGGTGATGTTAAACAAATACATATAGTAGCATTAGATGTATGAATGACAGTGAATCAGCCGCTTTTTTTTCCACACACCATCGCCTCTGTGTTGACCGCTGTCAGGATCAAGTGTCCCTCAATGCAGTAGAGTTTTTCTGTGTTTATACAACACCTTAGTTCCTTCTCTCACAGCTCCTCCCACCGCTTTTGCCGCTGAACGGACGGAGAGCGGCGACGCTGCCAGAGCCGCTGCGGTCTCCATCACCTTCACCTTCTTCACAGCTTTCCCTTTCCCTTTGTCTTTCCCCATGATCCCTGCCCCCTCTGCTGCACCTTTCCCCAGCGCAGTCACCAGCTCGCTCCAGAAAAGCCGCTCCGCCCTTTTCCTGGCCTCTTCTTCCTCCCTCCTCCTCTCCAACTCTTGTCCCTGCTCCTCCCGTTTGTCTTCAGCCTCCTTCTGAATGGACTCCAACTTGTATCCTCTTTCTCCCAGAATCCTCTCTTGTGCCTTTCTGACGACCCTCTCAGCCTCCATGAACATCTCATTGCTATAGCAACCGCCTCCATTGTTGGCCACAATCTCGTCTATCTTCTTGAGAAGCTGCACGACCTGTTGTGAGCACTGCGTTGTCTCGTCCTGATCGCTATTATCAATGACGTGGTACCCCCCGTGGCAGCTGCTGACAAATTCCGACAGCTCCTCGCTCTCTTCCAGGAAGTCCTTGATGCGTTTGCCCTGCAGCTGGTCTCCCCAGGTGAACAACACCATGGTAAACCTGATGGCTCCAGGCCCAAACGTAGCCTTGATCCACTCTAAGGCGTCCCTCTCCTCCTGGGTGAACCTGCCAGGCTGCAGCGTCACCAAGAAGGCGTGGGGTCCCGGAGAGGACAGGACAACGCACCGTCCCACCTCTGCCATGACCTCCTCGGGGGACAGGTGTGTGTGGAAGAAACCTGGGGTGTCGATCACAGAGACACGCCGCCCGTCCACTGTCCAGGTCTGCCTCTTGGACTGCGCGGTGACGGAGCAGGGGGAGACCTCGACCCAGAAGGCGGACTTGCCCAGGATGGTGTTGCCTGAGGAGCTTCTGCCCGTTCCCGTCCTCCCCAACAGAACAACCCTCAGGGGTTCACCAGCCTCTGATGTAGGGGGTGATGCTTCGCAGACTGTGGCCAGATTAGTCATAGTACATGTATATTATTATCATTTTACATAGGTGTAAGTAGCATCTAGCATATTTAAAGCAGACATTCGAAAAAATACAACATTATTTTCTATTCTCTAA
Source organism: Coreoperca whiteheadi (assembly GCA_011952105.1). NCBI lineage: Eukaryota > Metazoa > Chordata > Actinopteri > Centrarchiformes > Sinipercidae > Coreoperca > Coreoperca whiteheadi. The sequence continues at coordinate 18,140,033 of CM022470.1, forward strand.
GATTTACGTTCATATGTGGGTTGATTGGTTGTTTTGATTTTATATCGCATGCGTGACATTTGAATTCTGAACTATTCTTTTTGTATGTAACGTTAGCGCTCCGTACAACGGCACGATGCTGCCCTGATCGCCAACTTTCTGCGGTAACCGTAATCGACATAACGTTACCTTCATGTGACGCAGCATCCTCAGATGACGACATCCTGACAGAGAAACGACAGATAAAGCCTTAATTTGTCCCGCCGGGTTCTCGGTGACCGAAAATACAGGAGACGGATGTTTCCGTTGCGGTTGAGATGTCCTCTTGCAATCCGTGGAAGAGCGGAGAGGTGCTCCCTGAACACGCTAGAGACCCCTGAAATTATAACGCCGAGGTAGAGTTATCATGTAGCCGAAGACCACAACACCAGGCAACCGTTATTAGAGCCGGCTGTTTCCTCATACAGGCACCACCAATAATGATCTTACCGTTGTTAGTTTTGATAATCACACAAATGATGACTTCTGCATCGCTTTTAATGACAGTTTGATGTTGTAGTTCCCCACTGCGGCCACTGGAGGGCACTTCTAGATGGTCTCTGGTCAAGACAGACGCAGTTCCATACTAATGTTTTCAGTCCAAACAACTGAAATAAAACAATTAAGAGACGGCTGTGTTTCTAATGTTCTGTCCCACACTATGCAGGACATTCACAGAGCTACCCAGTCTATGGTCTTGACGAACATTCATAGCTACCTTTCGGTAATTTAGCTAACTATGCTAATGTTGCTTTCACTGTAAAAGAAGGTGATCAGTGCCCCCTAGTGGTCACAGTGTTGGACTGCAACACTAGCGTTAACGCAGAGATGAGAGTGTATTGAGTTTTCCGGTGAATGCTTTCAAAATACGGTGACCAAGCTGACACGATCAGAAATCAATGTATCAATTTTAGATTATCAATAAACGTTCTGTTTTTAAATCTAGAGGTTGGAAACGCTATCTCCACATTCTTCAGCAGTAATAATACAAATAGAATCACACTGATTATGTGTATTAATCATAGACTGTAGAAACCTAATCAACTTAAAAAAAAAAAGGGAACGTATTTACAGTCGTGAGTTTGTACTGCCTCTAGTGGCTACGGTGAGGAACTGCAGCACGCTAAAATCAGAGGAAATACAGACGCGATGGCATACTACCCCTTCTGGAGAAAACATCTATAATACAGTAGCCAAAATGAAGCATCTGCATCTGTTACGTGACCCTCGACTTCAGCGTTGCCAGATAGCAAGTGTAATACTATCCTACCAGGGGCTTAAAAGTATCGTCTTATAAAAAATAAAACCAGGAGAGCGAAAATGCGTAAATGTGGAATTTTACAAAACACTTCTTTTAATGGCTTTCGGACACGCCTACAAATCTACCCACATCCAGTCTGTTTTTTTTAAAGCAGGCTGATGTAGATATAAATTCATCAGTCTGACGGGTGTTTTTCACACAGCCACATCGCTTACAATAGCCTCATATTACTAAATTAAATAACAAGAAGTGTGGCCTAAGATATTATCTTCTCTTGAGCGAGCTCTCTTCCGTTTCGAGCGGAGGAGCCTGGGAAATGAAGGCCGTGCCTCGTGCGTCATGACCAACGCAGCCTGGAAGCCTAAACAGAACACGTGAGTTGGCACTAAGTTCATTACAAATGTAATCTATCACACTTTGTACCCCTTTATCACACAAATGTTATTACAAAGTACATTTTCTCTGTTTAGGCTGACAGCAGGGAGCAAACTCTGAACAGATTGTTTTGTTAAGCCTAGTCCCCGTGTTTTCATTGTATCATAGAGATGAGACAATGAATTTATCTCCAGTGAAGCTCTGCTGTGTGTATACTCAATTACATTTCTTAAAAGCCTTGCACACCACACAGGTGTTTTACTTCATTCTGGTTGACTAGACTCTGCTTGAAATTACACTGAGCTCTGGGGCATTTACACGAGGTTATCAAGGTACCAATAAGAATAACAAATGTGTCATTTGTCAGCCTTGAGAGAGTGACAGGATGTCAATCAGGCACAGTCTGTGCACGCCCACACAGTCCTCAGAGGAGCTCAAATGAGGTCAAACAAGCGGACACACTTGTTGGAGTGTGCCATGGGTTTGCAGGGCCTTTTAACATGTTGAAAATAAGCTCCACACGTTGATATGTTACTTCCTTTTACACAAGAAGCCGAAGCAATGTAGGAAATGCAAACCACCTCAAAAATGAAACGCAGAATACTAAAGCACTGTGTGAAAGCCTCGCAGGCAGTATTTAATGGAATTTTTAACATTAGTTTCGGCAGTTTGAACTCACTCAACGTTTTAATACAAAATGACCTTTTGACAGTGTTCACAATGTTTAAATGGCATAACCCACTTAAATATTTAGTTTTATTCCTACCAAAGGTCATACCTCCCTAATACTGCAAACTATGGAAACGCAAGATGAAATCCAAAATCTTTTTTTTTAGAACCATACTGACTTTTGTTGAAAGGCACTGAGCTGCAAGGAAAAGTTATTCCAATCTGTTCTCTTCTATCTCAATATTGTTGTATGTTCAGTCAGCCTACCACTTCATTTGACGGGTCTGTTGTAAAAAAAAAAAAAAAAAACTATAGCAGAGAGGTTCAGCCAGAAAAACCACCTCTCTGCCACTCGTCACACACACACCTAAAGTTTCTCCATAGCCTTTAATCCAGTCACTTTAGTCTCCATTGTTCCTGTGGTATTTCCCTTTAAGGCATCACTCTACCAAACCCTTCATCTGATCAGCACAATTCCCTCCCTCTCTCTCTCCCTCTCGCTCTCTCTCCGGTTACTCCCAAAACCTGTCAAGGTGTCAGGTCTAATGCTGGCAAATAACTGAAACTTTTGAGAATTTTCTGAAAACCTGCTTTTGATTTGGCCTTTGTAGTGAAGAATTTGTGAAAATGACTGAAGGAACTAAAGGAAGAAATCATCCTCTGCATCCTTCTCACATCTTGAGCAGCCACATTTTGTCTTTAGACTTCTCTTGTCCGAGTTGGGTTTCTTCTCTCATTAGATATCATTAGAAGCGGAACCTAGAGTCCAGAATTTGCAGAACGGGTAGGACCGAGGGAGGTTAATGTATAATCAACAGGATTATAGCTCTTGCTACTGGTTGGTTATGAAATGCCAAAAGTGCACACAGGTAAACCAAAGAGAACCACAACTATTTAATTACACGTGCAGTATCACAGCAGTATTTACATTCCTGTAAATCAACCGCGCTGCAGCCTACTGGCTGGTTTTAACTTGATACAAGGTCGAAGCAGGCTGGTAGTTGAGCCGACATCAGGATGAGCTGTTCGAGGGTCTGTCCCACTCCACGTGGTTTCTCACTGGAAAGGACGCGCCCTTGCTGAGAAGCTGCTGAGACTCTGTATCCTCCGGAGGAAATTCCCAGCTCAAAACAGGCACGCCACCACCTGTGGCATTCACCGTGGCGTGGGAGGCAGACGTGTCTTGTCCTTGTAACACAGTATTCTCACAGTGCGTCTCTCTCACACTGCCGCTGCTGTTACGGTGCAGGTCGGCCTGTGACAGACGCCCGGCCCCATCGATCAAGTTTGAATTCTCGAAGTCAAAGAAGGTGTCGTTTTCACCAATCCCCAGTCCAAAGCTTTCTAGCATATCCATCACTGTTGGGGTGGACGGGCCTCTGGGGGTCTCCTCCTCAATAAGACTCAGCGTGGGCAAGATGTCCACCAACTCTGCCATCTCCATAGGCCGGATTACCTCGGTGATGCTGGAAGGAAAGCCCTGCTCCCCGCTGTACGACTCCTGTGCGTCCAAAACTGTATACCCAATGACCAACTGTGCAACAGCAGCAGGCTGTAGTCCAGATTCGATTAAAGCGCTCGCACATCCTAATTCTGACCGCTCAATGCTTGTCAAGTCTACAGCTGATTGGGCGGCGACGTCTACAGGGTATCCTCCCTTCGCGACGCCCTCCGTTAACAGCAGTTCGGCCTCTTCAGGGGCATCCGTGATTCCTGCTGGAGAAGGGACCTCGGCGGTGACGAGGTCTGGCGCGGTCATGCTGACTAAACACTCTGAAAGGGAAATGGGAAGACGAAAAAGAAGTGAATCCTCACATTATAGCCACATTCAAGCTGAAGCAAGTTACGGCACTGCAGCTAACACTCTGAATTAAGATGGTGACCATGGTAAACCTTATGCTAAGCATCAACATGTTAACATTGTCATTGGGAGCATGTTAGAAAGCTGATGTTAGCATTTAGGCAGTCTTAACTCAAATGGGAAATAGTTTACTGTGTCTCTCATGCATTGTTTCATATTTAGTATACAGTGTCTCCCTGTGGTTCAACATGGCATATTTAATATCTATTAATTATGGGATGTTGACAAAAAAATTAAATTAAGTGTATTTGCACAAAACATACCTAGATTGTGATCCATGGGGTTGAATATGTTCAAACGTGGTAACTGTATGTATTATTTAACAACAGTGTTAACCATGTACAATTTTATTTACCTGGCTGTCTCAATGCTGAAGATGATACTAGAATATAATTTGATCCATGCTTGTCTACACCCGCATCGTCACCCACGTGTACCTGGCATGGCTCTCTGTGCTTGTATCCGATGGGGCCATGTCAGTCTGGCAGTCAAACTCTCCTCCTCTTCCTCACCATCAGGACGGGCTGGCGGGTCTCCTCCCATCACCAGGCCTAGAGGCACCGCCCCCACCCACTGCTTGGACCGAACGCACTGCAGGCAGTCCATAATCCAGCGGGCACCCCTCCACACCACATCCAGACGCTAAAGACACAGGAAAATAGAGAGCAACAGAGAAGCGGAAAATAATGTCATAATGTCTACAAAAAATGTTCTCCTGGTGACTGGCCTTTGAGTGAAATGCTCAAAATACAAAGTATTCGAGCTGCTACACTTAATCAAGAAGACAACTAAGATGTAGATTTTGCAACAGCAGCTGTGACTGAGGTGGATCGGTGTGTTGTACTGTCCCTGTACTATACGCTTCACGCATTCATCCTGCCTTTATTTCAGTTTTTGCATCCTTACATGGGAAAGCTCAGTGATGTGGTTCAGTCGCTCCCGGGCTTCCTGCATCTCCCTGGTGTCCAGCGCCTCCCGCAGAGCCTGCTGGGCCAGATGAGTGTCCAGCTCCAGCCTCACCCAGGCCTGGCAGTACTGGGACAGGAAGTCCCGTTCATACGTCCAGAAGTGAACTGGTGACGAGCCAGAGTTCAGAGGAAACATCAAAGCCGAGAGAAGAAGCCTCCGGGCTCATTAGCACACCTTATCATACCTCTAGTGTGGGAACTTTCAAGAGGGGTCAAAAGGAAAGATGGATTTAAATTTGAGCCAAAACAAATCCTAAAGTGTGGATGAAAAGGAGGATCAAAGGACTAATTAGAGAAGAAAAAAACAATGAAAATGACTAATCTTCAAAAGTGTGCTTTACGCACATTACACTTTTCCAACCAAACTGGCAATGGTTGAAATGCATTTCATGGTTTACTTTTTGGGGCTATTGAAAATTCTGTCCTTTAGTTCCTTTTGAAGATAAGAAACATTTATTAATCTTTATGAGATGTATGTCATATAAAAGGACTTCTGTCACGTTGTTCATATGTGGTGATGCTGTTTTTCTTAACTTCAAAGGGCTTCAGGGAACCACGTCAGAGAAAGTTACCCTGCCAGGTATTTTATCTTGACCAAAGGTCCACCATAGTCCCAGTTTGACGAATCACAGGGTTTTGTTTTTTTTACGCTTGTTGACAGTGGCCTAACTTTGCTCCCGTTTTTGTGGAGCCTCCCTCTTAGCACTGCTTGAAAAACACTGTGGTTCTGTTGTGAGAGCGACCCTGTATCTATGTACTTGTGCAACTATGGTTCCCCACCTACCCAGCTCAAAGATCTGCAGGGGCATTGTGAGCCCGGGCTCCTTGGTCCCCACCATAGGCCAGTAGCTGGAGCTGAAGTCCTCACTGGGAGGCAGCAGCAGCAGCATGGACAGCTTGTCTCCAAACTGCAGCAGCTCTCGGGTGTACACACCATACTGATACGCCTGTCACAGACACAAAAATATGTCCAAATTTTCTGACAATCTCTTAAAGGCTAAAAATTGAACTGAATTCCACTTATGCCTGCATTAGTTTTACCCAGAAAGGAATCCAGTGTGATGATAAAATAATAGAAGTACAGACAAACTAAACCAGTTCAGAATAATCTTCTCCTTTCTAAAGAATTCGTAACATAATTGCTCACAAAGGAGAAATTCAAGGTGGCTGCTTGAAACCATTTTTACCCTGTAGAGGGGGATGTTGAGCTTTGTCAGGAGATGTGTGACTGCTGCTCTCAGAGACCTGACGAACTCCACCAGCCTGCTCTCCATCATGCTCTCGTCCTCGCTGCTCAATAGGTTTTGAACGCTGCCATTGGTTGTGGTGTTGACATGACTCTGAAGCCATGCCCACTCCTCTCTGTCACACAATGATGATGCAGTTAACAAACCATTGCTATAAAAGGCAAACTAAGTAAGGTCCTGGGACAATAAAGGTACAAAAAACCTCTAAGGATCGTATCTGGAGCTCTGTATGTTGTGGCTCATTAACTACTAATTGCATATACTTTATGTTCATGCAGACCATTTTCCAAAGCATATCTTACATTTTTGGATTCATTTAAGTTGCAAGCAGGGGCCTCTACCTTGTTGGTGGAAAGTCCAACTTCCAAGAGTTGAGTTGCCAAACAGCATCCTTTCTACCGCCAGGAACCACCACATTTGAAATATCCTTTTTAAAGCATTTGGGGTTTTCTACAACACCTGAAAGCAGAAAGTGTGGTATGGTATGCTTTGGAAAATGCTCAGCAACAACAAAGTATGATTTGTTGTTGAGCTTCAATGCGGAGAAGGACCGCTGTGGTCTTCTGAACTAATCAGCATAGTTTGTGATTTGCCCGGTACAGTATATCACATGTTCAAACTGTGTTACCTGGAAACGTGGGCATTGTGCCGGACCCGTGCGTGGCAGAGTAGATTGGGCAGCCTCAGGGGCACCAGGACCCTGATCTGATCTACTGAGCTGCACAGTTTCAAGATGCCCACGTACAGACCCGGCTGGGCCCACTGAATGCTGTGCCTGTGGAAGGATAGTTTCTCCTGGAGAACAGAGAGTAACAGGTACGGTGTTAGGGATATTAAGAGATGTTAACAGGATTTAATGTTTAGATGCTTTTTATTTAGTTTTTAATTAGCGAATTTGGTTTGGACATGCTAAAGGGAAAAATCATGGCTCAGTAATCAAGTCAGGGAAGTCAATACACTCAAAACACATTCTGTTGCACTTAGCTAGTGTGTTCATGATGTTGGACTTTTTCTGAATGTCTCTCTTTTACTCAAACCCAGGTTCACCTTGAGCTGCTCATTGAGCATGTCCATGGCAGTGGGCTCAGGCAGCAGAGGAGTTCTGCTGCGGTTCTTTTCCAGACGGGCCAGGGGCATCCAGTGGAGCGGAGGGTCAGGAGGGCTGGGAGCGGTGCAGACAAGCCAGGGTAAAAATGAAATGCAGCCCCATGGAATGACCCATGAAAAACTGAGTTTGATTAATTCACATGCATAACACAGCCAGTGTAACACAATAAACCAACAGGCTGGATATCCTGAAAACATCATTCAGCAGTTGTGCTAAGCAAGCCTAACCTGATGCTGATTAGGTTATTATCTCCCCTGGGGAAGGGAGATTCTGATTCGGGTGGTTGATAAAGTCTAGCAGACTGATTAGAAATTCATTCTAGTCGATTTTGAAAATGTTTGTTTCTTTGAACGTGTTTGGGACGTGAGTGTGAGAGGCAGGGTGGTGAGTTGGAGAATGTCCTTCAAACAGAAAACAGGTTAAAGCCTCCCTTGATGCTGTCTACTCTTTGTGGGACAAAGAGAAATTGGGGATTAGCAGAATGTAACAAAAGACACTTTCTCACCTGGGAGGGTTTGGGAACTCCTTCAAAGTCACTAGTAAGACGTTGCCCTGCCGGTCTTTCAGAAGTTCGTAATACACCTGTCCCAGGTCCACTGTTCCCAGGGAAGACTGCAGGCAGAGAAAGGTGGAGAGGTAAAACAGAAACATGAGGGTGAATATATACAAGGATATTAGGGATTAGTGCAGTGAAACACAGGTTCTGGGGGTACAGGTTCAGGCAAATAGCCTGAGATAGGGAAGCGAGGCACCAGTAAGAAGGGAAGGAGGAAGAAGAGATATTAAGTGGTAATTAAAATAGCAATTAACCCATTTTGATGATTCTTATCATGCAGAATAAGCTGCTTAACTACCTACCTGCAGCTGGGAAACAGCTCTCAAAATATTGTGCCTGTTCTGAAGGAGGGAGGAGGGAGATGAATGAGCAGAGGAAAGGGCCTGCTGGAGCCAGGGCACTTGTTGCCATGCACAGGACAACTAGAAGGGGGAGGAGACGTTCAATTTCAATCTGAAATTCCCACAGACAATTCCATAGCCTTCATTCGGAATAATGAAATTTGTAGAATCAATAAATAAAACAGTGGAAGACTTGTGTGTTTGATTACGAAAACAATTCACTGACTACACGTGTATTGACTGCATTAGTATCAGTATACATGTGTTCTACTGAGAGTTCACCTTGGCAAACCAAGGAAAGTCTTGGATGATGGAGTTGGAGCAGCACTGGATCTCCACCAGTGGGATTTGATCTTCAGCTGTCACCAGGATGTTTTCCTTGTGGTAGAACACAGTAGCCAAGTACACGCCCCTAATTCCATCAATATGAGAGAGACCAAAAAAACAGAAAAAAAGCATAATCTATTCATGCAGTTACACCATTACCTACTTAGAAGCTGCCCTGGGTATCCACTGTTAGCTACTGTGGTGAGTGTGGTTTACTCAACACTTGTGGCAATAAGAAACCTTGATCAGTCACGTGCCACTTGCCACAGTTCAGTGATTTCAAACATCAAAAGACCTCTTCTCTAATCATGAGACTGCAGCAGCTTTAATGTGACAACTGTTCTTTTTCACTTACCTTAACTAATAAGGGTTTGGACTTGTACTTTGTAGTCAACACTGTTGTAATCGCATCACATTTAATCGGTTACTCCCTATACCCTCAAGGCACAATGGGACAGGTAAGACAGATGGAACGCTACCTCTGTAGGAGACGAACAAACTTGGTGGCGGACTGGAACAGTTGTTTGATGCCTCGAGACACAGACAGACGCTTGCTGGCACTCTGGGGCTTTGAGCTCTCTGTGGAGCGGAGGAGAGAAGGATCAGACAGGATGAGAATCTCTTTATCTGCCAAAGTACATTCACTGTGCACGCACAAGATATTTGAATGGCTGAAGGTGGTGAAATGGTTTTCTCTGTAGTGAAAAGAGTTGATGCATACAGTACATGCTGCTGATATAAAACGGTGTAAAGTAGGAATATAATTCTGTGAAGAGAGCATATTAGGTCCTTACAAAACATCGTAACAATTTATGTTTTTCGATGACTTTTAATTAATACAAGTACAACAGAAAACAAGGTCAAAACCTATGTACATACTGGAAGGAGGCATTATGCAGAGAGGAGGGTAGATTCTGTAACAGTTTTTATTTGTGTTTTAGTACATGTTGAAGTAACCACCAAAGGTACACTGATTACCAGGAGTTAAAATTAATATATTTTAATTGAAAAGCAATAGAGGAAAACTCGGACTTTGCTTTTTTGCATTTATTGCATTTATATTAGGACATGAAAATTAGTAAACATGGTTAACATGGCCTTTACATATAGGTTTTATGTATGCTTGCTTCACAGCAAGTGCATATACAAATGCAATATCCCCAAAGACCCGGTGTTACCTATGAAGTATCCTCTGTAATGTGGTTCTCTGGCATCTTCCAGCAGTTTCCTCACAAGGCCCTCATGAGATCTGAACTGTGACTTCACACTGATGCACTCTCTCCAACCTGCGCAGTTAGAAAGAGAGAAACAAATCATCACTTCCGTTTTTATGCAATTAGGGAAAATCATGCAAGACATCAAGAACTCATTTGCAGGCGAGTCCTGAGTGCTGCTTTTTGCTTGCTTGGTGATTAGGAGGCAAGAGCGATTGCATGAGAGGCCATCTGTGTGCTGTGACTCTGAAAGTTTCGATGCTGATTCATTCTGAGCTGCTGAAACGATGCCTCCATTTAAGTTAGATATGAAGTCGAAGTTAAATTGGGTTACCTAACAGTTTTTGCCTTTATTGTCCATTTCAAAGACACTGTGTGGCAATGTCTGCATCATTGCACAGAATAAAGTAATAGCAAGTAATGCAGCGAGAGAGAGAGAGGGTGAATGGCATGCAAGGAAGATTACGAGCCGAATTCAAGCTCAAAGTAGCACGGGTCCATTGACCCACAGTGACATCTTTAAGTCGCCAAGTTTAAATAATTCAGCAATCTACCAGCCATGAGTGGATTTACACTTCTTTCACATCTAGCTAGATGTCAGCCAAGTAATTTCATTACTCGGGGACAGAGAGAAAAAGAATGGGGCCTTTTCAAAGTAGTAAGTCCACATTCATCAAAGTTTGCAGTTCAGTATACTCACTGGAGGGGGCAGCGCTGACTGGAGTAGAGCACTGAGGCGGGCCCCATCCTTTCACATTGTAGGCACTCACTCTTACAAAGTAATGCACTCCCTGCATTTGGAGAAGCACCAGACCGCCAAATTATCACCATGCATTAACCTTATGAATCATCCATTCCGAGGCAAAGAAATCACATAACGCTCTCATTATTAATTAATTTGGTTAAGTAAGGCAGTTGAGTGGGATATATATATAGGAAGTGGTTCAGCACAGTAGCCGATGATTGGAGAGCAATAAATACAGTCTGTGTGTAGGTCTAGAGTTAATGTGTGCGTTTTGCATGTGTGTGCATGATTGCATGTCCCGAAACGATTTAACTATGTGTGCGTTTGCAGTCAGAATCTGTAGATGTCCTGATGGGTACTTGCCTGTGTGTGTGTGTGAAGGTACTGCATGACTTACTGATGTGAGTCCCTTGATACTATAGGATGGGTTCTTGGTCTCTGTAACTTGGGCTGAGGCAAGGATGTGTTTGAAGCTGGCTGAGGTGCTCCATTCCACTGTGAACACAAAGCAATCTCCCTGACAGATTTTCCTCTGGCTTTACTCAAAGCCCCCATTAGGGAGAGCTAAGGATTTGAGTGTTTACATTTTCAGGCACTTGCTGTACCTGGGCTTAATCTACCCTTGGCTGAAAAGTATGACATTTATGCAGATGTAAAATTAAGTAGCAAAAATAGTGACGTCAAACTAGATCGATAAATATAAGCCTTTTATACCTGTCAGCCTAAATTATGTGTGAAACACTGATGATATTATTCCTTTATTTATCCATCATGTCTCTGTTTATGTTTTGATCATGTCTCCTTTTTTTATTAATTTACCCCATCCATCCATCTATTTATCCATCCTTCCATCTATAAAATATCATCCATAAGTCTTGTTATTCACCACCTACCTCTGTAACGGGTGATGAGCCCCATGGTGTCACCTTCTGGCTCTTTGATGGCCACAAACAGAGAGGACGTGCTGGTCACCAGTACGGAAACGTGACTGGGAGGCCCAGGGAGCTCTGGGTGAAACATTCAGACAGACCAATATTCAAAATGAACAGAACAACAACCACAGAGAATAAAAGTATTGTCGTGTCTTCTCAAACTCTGTCCTATAGAATTATATCTTTTTATAATATATATTTTTCGATGGAAACTTGGGCAGGTTGGTGCAGGGAAAGAAAAGCTTAAAGGCCTGATATAGCAGAACACAGGTTGCACCAAAGTATTGGAGGTATTCCAAGTGTGGATTTCTGCGCATATATCCACCAGCACCAAGGCTTTGAATTTGATACAAGCAGCCACTGGCAGCAGGTGGAGGGAGTGTAGGGCACGGGAGATTTTGGAAAGGTTGATGACAAGGCAGTCTGTTGAATTTTGGATGAGTTGAAAGGGGCTGGAGGAAGACTTTCAAGAGGCCAGCTTGAGTTACAAGAGTCCAGACAGGAAATTACTCAAACTTAAGCAAGAAGTTGGGCTGAATACCTGATCACTGTGGTCTTGTTAGCAGAGATGGAGCGGCTTTGTCGAGGAGAGTTGGGGGGGAAAAAAGTAGCTCTGATTTGTTGAGACTGAGTTTACAAAGGACAGAAAAAATGCAAGAATACCAGGATTTCTAGCAAGTGAGGACTGAAATGAAACAGGCCTGTGACCTAGTTTGTGTCCTCAAGTTGTAGTTCAACAAATGCCACAGGTTGACCCCAGACCACTGACCTGTCTTTTGGAAGTTCCCTCTCATCCGACAGTACAGTTGCAGCCTGAGGCTCCAGAGGTGGATATGTCTCTGGACGTCAGCCTGTGCCTGAGGCCCTGGCCCTGCCTTCCTCAGTACCTCCTTCTTCCTCTCCTCCACCTGTTTACCCGCCAGAGCCACCAGAGCATCCAGCTTAAGTGCCCACTCTGCTGGACGGCACACTGAGAGGAATTACAGTCGAAAAAGACGGAGAGAGCCAGAGGAAGAACGGATTCTGAATTCGATTTGCATTGAATTTAAGCCTAGCCTTACAAGCCTTACATCCATTCCAGACAGAATTGTTATGTTACTTTTGATATTTTAAAATGTAAGACTCACACACAGGGTTATGTCTGGCCCCCGCCTTTGTCAACACATGGAGCAGAGGGGAATTGTGGGTAAGGGCAGCCACGTCCAGGGGGACCAGGCCCTGTTCGCTGACCCTGTTGACCCCCTTCTCCCTCTCTTGCTCCCAGTCCTTCTCTTTCATCTCTCCTCTCTCCCATATGCTTCCTCCTCCTCCTCCTCCTCCTCCTCCACAGTTGGTGTGGTCTCTGGACAGCAAGCTTTGTACAGCCAAAGTGTCCTCATTTTCCACTGCCTCCCACAAGGTCTTGTACTAATGGGGAGCAGGGGAGAGGGTGCAGGGCCAGTAGGGGGTGGGCGGGTGTGGGAGAAAGACAGAAGAAGAAAGTTACTACTAAAGGAGAGATTTCTTTTATGAGGTTGAGACAAAAGGGAGTTGCTGTACAAAGAAAGAGGCAGTGGACGAGACAGTAATACAGGACATATAAATCAAATCATAAATCAGACCAGCCGTCTCGACTGGGATAGCCCATTCATAGTTACACAGAGTCAGCATGTAATGTCAAAATAAGATCCCAGCCAGAGTTCTGCCAAAGTGACCAGACCTCCCCTCAAAAGGACTTAGACAAATATCTTACAGCATCTGCAGACTTGCTGATGTGTTTGGGTGCGTCAAATTCCCCGGCAACAGATGACTCTCCACCCCTCAGTCTGACGGACAGGTTTCTATAGATGCGTTTGGGCGAGACAGGGCCCATTGAGCGCCGGCGCTGGGGTGGGTTCCTCATGGATACGGACATGACAGGTGACGAGAGAGGGGAAGAAGAAGAAGCAGGAGAGGAGAGGAGAGGGGAACGGAGAACAGGAAGAGAGAGGATAGCGGAAGGTAATAAAGAAATAGTTGAAACTGAAAAAGCGAGACCTTGATGAGAATGAGATGAGGAGAGTATGAGAAAAGGTGAAAGACATTAGAAACCTAGTTCTTAGCTGCGAATGAGGTGAGAAATAAAAACGGGGGGGGGGGGGGGGGGGAAAAAGAAAAAA
>CM022470.1:18153817-18268313 GCA_011952105.1 Coreoperca whiteheadi
GGATAGTGGGGGGGGTATTGGGGTGGGGGGGGGGGGGGGTTGTGGGGAAATAGAGTAAAAAGTCAGGCTCACACAGATTCTTCTACAGTAAAGGCAATTTTCTGCCGACTTGAGAGGTGAGTATAGGCTGAGCTGAGTAGTGCTGTTGTGGGGGTGGATTAATGGATAAAAGCTACAATGCCTATACACAGTAGATGAAAAATGCCTTGAAGGATTTATTTTTGTGCCTCTTACTATTCTCCCTTTTTGTTCTTCTTTTACCCGCTATTATGTGACACGGGTTTTATTCGCTCTGAATGAAGTCTCTCAGCGCACAAAGCGACCGACCCATCAATCTAATTAATGAAAGAAAAGAAATCTCATGTAGAAGAGCCAAAATTCTTTCCTTATAATAAATATGAATCTCCTCATATCATCAGCTTGAAGATAAAAAAAAAATCCATCAGCACCAAGACAGTAATGATGGTTCATTATCAATTCCACTGCCTTTTCATCATTACAGTCAGTCACTTTGGTGCCTGAAAATCTGCTATACCATGTTTTTTTTTTTCCAACACTTTGCGCAAAATGCAGACTGGCATAGTTTTTTCCTCCTTCCTTTTCAGTCAGCAAGTCTTCTCTTTCATTTGTCTTTCTTCTCATTCCCCCTTTCCCTCCTCTCTCTTTTCACAGCCCTACAGTTTGGAGTGATTTTCATGTCACTACAGTTTATGTCACACCCCAAGCGTTCAGATCTGCAGAGCATCTTTGGAAAAGGGGGATACTGAACCTCTGTCATCGCTCTATCATCACCACTTCCCCATCTAGAGAAAAGCCTCAAATTTCAGTGTTTTTTTTGTATTTAATCTCTATCAAGTCAAGTCCTGGTATGCTGAGTGGTCCACTGTCCTTGTGTGAAAGTGAATACTCCCCCCGGTTGGTGCCAGCTGACGACAGAATATGAGTGCTCTGGCCACAATGACGCCACATCTCTCAGTGACACATGACCATTGCACCTGTGTCACTCACTGGCTTGCATAGTACCTGCACTGTCTATATTAGGGGATGCAAGGGTAGACCCGCTGTATGAGGGTAATACCAGCCATTGTTATTGGTTTTCCCCTGTTTATTATGCCATACATCAGTTATGGAAAGTGCTGATGGAACAGTTGAGAGAGGAGATTAGCTTTGGTGTTTGCCTTTATTGAGGCAGCACAAAGACAAGACAAGGCAAAACACCTGGGGGGAGAAGAAAAAGGTGTTTGCAAACTGCGCAAGTATTGCAGCTGAGAGAATTACAGCTATGTGAGCAGGGTAGTGTTAGGTGCTTAAAAACTTAAAGAGAACCTATGCTGATGAAAGGATCAGAGAAACCCTATAAATTCATTGTGGTTTTGCTGCATGCCAGTAACTTAGGGTTGTGGTGATGTTTTTTTTTTTACCTCAGCACTGTGGCCCACATTAGCAGAGTAGGCTGCATATTTGCAAATAGGCTTTCTGATTAGTCTGTCTGCTAAATGCTGTGGCTCTCAAGTTCAGCTGTGCATGGAAACATCTGATGACTCATTTTTCTAATCCCCCAGGAAGTAATGCAGTAAACCACAGAGGACGTCACCTTCAAATATCTTACTTTGTCTCCAAACATGCATTTTGCACACTGCATATAGTGCTTACAGATTATTTATGGGCACAAATTGCAACAGGCAAAATGAATTTAAAATAAAAAGCCATGTACCCATTATGATACTGAAACGAACAACAGCAGAACAGTGGCAATGAATGTTTCAGCATGCCAAAGTTAATGAGAGACTACAGCCTACCTCGTCCCAAAAAGTTGGTATAAAAGCTTCTACAAGCTATAAAGCATAAAAAAGCATTTAAATCAGATAGCCTATATATTTTTGACATTTTAGAATAATTGTAATCCTATAGTGATCATATTAAAGGAAATGTCATATAAATACTAAAGTGGCTACTAGACTCCAGGATAAAAATCTGTATAGCCACTGTGGAAGAACACCACGTGGAAAAAATAGCATAAAGTATCATGCCTCCATCCTTATTAGTGTGGCCCCGACATTTTGGACGACAGGTTCAAAAAAAACTTCGCCCACTATGAACATTATGTAAAATGTAGTTACGGCTGTGTAATTTCTTACCGTAAGTCGAGACTTTCACTTTAAACGGCCTTTCCCCCAACGCTGCACCGGCGCTTCAACATGTTTTATTTTTTTTCATAAATGACTTCCTGTTGGTCAGACATAATCCATCGCACCGACTTCAGGAGTTTTCACCTCTGAGGGTGAAGCGCACCTGAACGTTACACCCGAGTGAGAGACTGCCGCTTGTCCGTCACACACACACACACCCACACACACACACACACGTCTTCCTTGTTCCGCCCACTTCCTACTTTATCTCATTTAATTTCTCAGAACCAAACATTTTTTAATAATAACTAACAGCAGCGTTGTCTAATATAAATATATGTGAATAGTACCCTGATAGGCTTCAGTATGGTGTTTGTAGACTATTGGGGTTCACTAAAAATAATATTAATAATAATAATAATAATAATAATAATCCCAGGATTTTGCAGCCAAAGTATGGTTTACAGATTTGATATCTCATTTTGTGATGCATGATAGGATATATATAGTATTTCTAGTAAGAGACTGAATAGTGTAAATGTTGTATAAACAGTTAATGCAGGACTATCTATTGATCTATCTGAGCAGTGAAGCAGCTTGATGTTACCAAGCGGACAATACAGTCCTGCGATATTCTTTTCCCATCTCAAGTGCAGTCATATACTGTAATATAAAAGAGAGACCTTTTATTTATATGCCTACCTCTTTGCATATTTGTCATCATTACCTTTAGGCTACCTAAAAATGCTGTTGCTTCTACGTGACTTGTAAATGTTGCCGTCACTGGAAACAGTGTCATTTGGTGACTGGAAAAAGGTATAGAGCTATATTTAGGGCATAGCTCAACGCCCCCAGCGATGGATGCTGTATATAACTGGGTGGTGGAATAAAATCAGCAGAACATGTTTCTTAACCTATTGCTGCATGATCGTTTCAGACTACAGACTGATCTTTGTGTGTGTGTGTGTGTGTTGGGGGGGGGGTATACACAGGAAGTGGTTCAATCAAGCCAAATGAGAGAAAAGCAAAGGCCAAGCAATGATGTGACAGAAGCTGTATCAATTTGTCTCTGTGCTTTATTGGCCCCCCGAAGAACTGTCTATGTGAAAAAGTTGTCAAATAAAGTTGACAGATATGCATTGGCTCCCACCTGAGTAGGGAGAAGGGCTCTCTGTCTCTTTCTCTGTTGGTCTCTCTCTCTCTCAGCGGCCAATAAAACTCTGAGGCTGATGGATGTAGCTCCTGTCGAGGCACAAATGGAGACTTTAATAACAAATATTTTCCACCTTCTTGTCAGAGGCCTGCTTCTCTTTTCAGTCAGGCAACGCTTTGACCACTTCCTGCACACACAGTCCTAGCAAAGTACACTTTGCCTCCTATATGGTTGCTGGAGCACAGCGGATTTGTCAGAGGCAACACACACTGAGAAACTATGAGAGACTAGCCTATCCTGCACACACTTGTACACACTCATGCAGTGTCACACAGAAACAGAAACTCACACTGAGGCAGAGCTGAGGTGGCTACACCTTCTGTCACACACTACTTTCATGTGCACTGAACTCTGTTGAAGGAGAAGTTAAGAGAGATTATAAATTGACATTTTGGTAGTGGCTGATACTCGCCCACACTCCTATCATCAGATAGTTGCTCAGTTGCCGAGAGGCTTTTGTTGTCATGGTGATAACCAAATTGTGGCCTTCACTGCTAAACGATACTGCAAAATAAACTCGTGCATCCCACCATACACTCACAGCATATTATTCAGCAATGACATCCCTTGAAGGATAAACTGATCTTCTCTCTTGAAGATAATCACGCATGTATGAAAAATAAGATGTCCGCCTACCCTTGACCTTTAGAGACTTTTAATACAGTTCTTGATAGCACTACTGCATAAATAACAGTTGAGCAACAAACCGTTGGGAGGAAATGTGGGACCCAAGTAGCTGTTCAGGCAATTCAGGTAAAAAACAAACAAAAAGTGTAAAGTGATGGTATGGCAAATACAGTATTTTCATGAGAAGTTTTAAGTAGGCTATATGAAATAAGATCATGTAAAGTTTTCACAGCCTGTGCCCCAATCACTGCCAACAATCGGTTAGACAATATTTGAGAAAACATCTGATGAGCGAATCATTTAGTGTGAAGTAACTAAGAAGCAAAACATTTAACTAATAGCTCCATACAGTGATGAAAGGTCTCTCTTTTATATTTAAATGTAATTCAAGCCCCATGTTACTCTAACTTTTATTAGCAATCCCTTATTCTCTATTTGTTTTATTTTTTCCAATGTGAAATAACAATTTGGAAACTTAGGTGTGATTTAAACCCGGATGTTTTCCGTGGCAGTAATGTTGCTCTTCAAAGTCTTCAAAATATGACCTTTTTTCCTTTTTTGACTGAGCTGAGCTCACTTATTGCTCTTACAAACAACAAAAAGTGAATGCAGTACTTAAAAAATTCTTAGAAAAATAACATAAATGTTAAATATGTTATCGTTACTCGTGTATCTTTTGCCATGCTACTTGTTTTTGTGCTTGCGTTGTATTTCAGTGTTTGATAAAGTTTTGATTTTAAAAAAGAGGGCGTAAAAAAATCGCGCCTTACAGCGTCTAACGTTACAACACGAATTTAACGCCGCAGGGATTTTTGTCTCCTACATCGGTTTTTAGTTTAATGGTTAGTTGAGTTGATCGAATCAACGTATTTATGTGACGGCTGTCAATACTTTTAGAGAAAAATTTAAAAAAAGACGTGGACTGCAACTTAAGTTTGCTTTGAGGTGCTCTAAGGACGAGTTGCTAACTAGCTAACGTTAGCTAGCTAGCTTTAACGTTACAATTAGGGTTAATCAAGCTGTGTAATAACGATAGCTAGCTATTTTTACTCACCTGCCTGGCCTGCAAGATTATTTGATAAGCCATTTTTCTTTTTTTAAACAGCTGGAACGACCAAAATGATGAGCGGGGACATTGTTTATGACAAGATCCACTTCAGACACGACCCAAAATGGAGCGGCCGCCTTGGGCCGCCAGAGGGGGGCGGGCTGCTGCTCTGTGTGGCCTGTGTGATCGAAATGATCGAGAGGGACGATATTTCGGTGAGGAATATAACACGTGTTTTATATGTATGAAGCTTTGCCCCAACTAAGCTCAATCCTTCCATTAATTGGCCCGATGTTGTATGTTAAGTTATAGGTGTGTGTAACGTTAACACCCCAGCATTTCCTTTCTGATGCACTTTTTAGGATTGATCAGATAATATTGATGGATATTACATTATCCTATTAATTTCCCTTGATGCAGGTTTTTTTTCCCCCCCCCCCCCCCCATCTCCTTCCCTCCCTGTGTCTCTGTAATACAGTCAGTGAGGAAGTCTTTTGCCTTGTCTGGCATCAGTGGGGTGCTGAAGTGTTCTCCGGGGACCTTGAGAGAGCTGCTCCGACAGGACCACAGAATCTCTCTGCGTTTTACGGCTTCTCTTCTGGGTGAGGAATAGTTGCACGGAAGGCATGAGATTAGGATGTGAAGGACGGACTAGCAAGAATGATTAGGAAGAACTGGACTCTCATCTCTCAACTGTTCTCTTGTGTGGCGCCTGTAGTTTTGTTAGGTAGCCTGACAAGTCCCTGTAGGTATGTGTTGAAGGTCACTTATTAATAACAAAACAAGAAGCGTCAACAGTAAGAAAGCAGTGCACGGATCCCCCACTCGATAATGACCATCGCTAACCGGCACTGTGGTTGTTCTAGACATCTTGCACAGCTTGAGTTTCCTTTTACGACCTTCCTTCTCCTTGGAACTAATGTTGTGCTGGTGCGGCGGTCACATCACTGCTTTTCAATAGATGTTATCACATTACCTGAGCAATAGGATCTTCATAATAAAAAAGATTCACATAGATAAAATAGTTGACCTGCTGGTAACTGTTTTTCTTTCGTGTTATAGGCATAATGAAGGTACACGTTTGTCATCTGTGGTATGATTAAACCAATACAAAACATTTTATTTTATTTTATTATTATTGCATAAGTCTTTTGAACTAATTGACAGTCTAAAAATCATTAATGTGGGTTATATTCAAGTGGACAGTTTTGTTTCTGATAGTCTAAATATTCCTTTAGATGCTTTTACATCCAATTAAAAAAAACAATTTCTGTGGCAATACAGATTTTTTTGTGTGAAAGCATTAGGACAAAGTCATTGGCACAATTCATCTAAAAAAATTCAACAATCAGCCTGAAAAATGTAATTACAGGAAGCATAATCTGAAAAATAACCTGGGTGACGCTCTCTGTGCTTGTTTGGTATGCAGTTATATACTCTGTTTTGTCAGACAAATTCTCCATGTAAAAGTCAGAGTGGTCAACAGCATATTGGATAACAAAATACAGTGATAGATAAGAATCTTTGAGTGGAGAATGAATTGGTGCAACACTCATCCATCTATCTTGGATATATATAAACTCATCAATATTATGAAGCCACCTAGTGAAGCCTGTCAAGCTACCATACTTCTTAACCTAGTTGGTCCCTTTTTCATGTATGAGTAATCATGTATTTGTAGCTTCCTTTTTCTTATTATACCTCCGTGGGATACCTCTGTACGTTGCACTGGGTTTGTGACGTATGCTTTTTAAATCCAGCCTGTCATTATTGTTTTGTCCCTAGGGATGCTTCACACCATGGAGAACCAAGCCACTCTGGAAAAGGTTGACCAAGGTGAAGAGAAGCCTCTTTGTGGTTTGGATAATACGTGTGTATGTGTGCTTGTGTGCGTGTGTGCATGCGCACCCATGCACACACAAACACACATGCATTTGTACACACTCACATACCCTACTCACATTACTCTCACACAAACATAGTCACAGACTTTCTATTTTAGTTGTTATAATGCAGACAGTGTGAGAGTGCGCACACACACAGGCTATGAGTCACTCTTTTTCCCAAGACACTTACACAAACTCTCTTTGTGACTGTGATAATTGTCACTGCTGGTTACTAAGGTGATCTTGAATTGACTCCACATACCAATTTCTATATTCAGCACTTTTGACACATATCACTTTTCACATTTTGATTTTCTACCACTTTTGCGCTGTGCAGTACCTTTGCTCATTGTATGTAATGATCAGTTTAAGCTGCTATTTGCAGATCTTTCTGTGCCTTCTCTTAATGTTGGCCTCTCAGCAAACTAGCAGTTTTTAGCTCACAGTCCGATTTGTCTCACTGCAGCTAAGTCTTTCAAAATGTAAAGTGCAAATGACAGAATGATTTTATGGTGTCTGTCTTAAAATGCCTTAGGGACCACTTTGCTGTAATAGTTAGTAGAGTGCTAAGCACTGTGCTCTGCACAGAGAATGTGTGAAGAACACATTTTGCAACTCATTTGAGCTCTATAAATAATGCAGTCATAGTATCTGTGTGTATGAGGAGTAGAAAGAAAGCCAAGGATCTTCCATAACGTTTCGAACATCAGCTAAGCAGTCATGTAAAGCAGCCAGCTTAATGAAAGCTTTGGTTTTCGCTGAGAGGTATACCTGCATATTGTCCTTATGGCCATGAGCTCAGATGTTATGTTAATAAATAATATGGTCTGTTGGTAGCATATAATGATATCAGAACTAGTTCCAGAATTCCTAATGCATAAGACAGGTTATCACAGTCACTCAGAAGACAAACATTGATTAAACAAAATCCTAAAATGAAGTAAAGTTAAAGTTAAAGTTAAAACTCTGGATTTCTCGTCAGTATTGAATTAATAAATACCTTGAACTGTTATTTTGTTTTTCTTTCTCACAAATGCAGAGATCTTTCTAGAACGGTGGGAAACTGTGCTTATCTGTGCTGTTCATTTAATGCATGCGTCTCTGTGTTTTTGTTTTTTTTACATGCATGCATTTGTGTTTTTGTTTTTTTTACATGCATGCATTTGTGTGCGTTACTGTGTGTCAGTGCTGGTTCAGCTGCTTTTGGAGCTCCAGAGTGAGCTGATATTCCGCTTTGTTTTGGATGAGATACACAAACAGGTGAGACACATTTACAGACACATAGAGAAACGCACGTGCTCATCTACACATGCAGGCACAGAAACATTTCAAAATATTTAACAACACTTGTGTATCCAATAACATGTCCTCCGAGGGTTGTTCAGTATGCAGACAGTGTGCTTGTCTCCTTCTTGCTGATGTTGTGTCACCTCGGCGAGAGGCAGTAGTGGAAAAGCCTCATTCAGCAACAGACGCTGCAGGCGGAAAACAGTAAATCTGTGTATACTGATGATGACATAGTGGCATAACACCAGGTAGAGGTGCAGACAGGTCTCATTTATGTTACTAGAATAGAGCCTGATTAGAACGTTTTAAAGAAAGCGTATTTAGGGAACACTGGTGAGAAAACTGATTTTTAATGCGATTTGACTGAGTACTGGAAAAAGAAGCAAGTTTATGTTCTGAGTTCTAAAAAAAAATAATAAGTTGAACATGCAATAAATGTATTTGAGATGAATATGAAAGAGGATCTGAAGTATAAGTTGGAGTGTTGTAGTAGGATTTCAACATAATGTAAAAATGAAAATCGTAAATATCATTGTGGAAAGTATGTTTTTATACCAGCTGTGCTGCTACAACTGTCACGAAGAGGTGATTTTAAAAATCCTGCAAAACATAAGCGTTATGGAGTAGAGCTTTGACTTAAAGACACTGACTGCTGTCGCACATCATTGTCTATTTTATTATTTGTCTTAAGTTCTCTTTTGTATTACTTGCTCATTTCTACTTATGATGTCTCAGACCATCTCTTTGCAGTGTATCTGATATCTTGTTGATCTTGTGCCTTATGCCTATATGCTGTGAAGTTTTATATTGCGAATATGTGCCTGTGCCATGTTTATCTATTGATCTTTATTATATGCATTTATTTTGTACAGCTGAGTGACCAGCAAAGTGTGAAGGGTTTCCTGCCCACCTTCAACTTCTTGGGGGGCCTAGTCGAAGCAGCCCCCAACGTGGCCCATAGTCTGGTGACTCAGTATGGTGAGACACTGAAACAGACACCCAATCACATCTCAAACATTGTACTGTGTTCCCTTTTGAAATAGTTTTCACCGTGCTGTATGCTATTCCATTCCTTGTGGTTCTGAGAAATGGGGAAAAAGTCACAGAACTGTATTTTTCGTATCTGTTCCCTTGAATAGTTCAGTTCAATCTCTCTAGCTGTTAGACCTTTTACAATTACGCTTCAGCTCCATTGAAATAACCATGCTGTGTCCATACTTAAAATTCTATCTGCATTTCCAATCCCAATAAATGAAATAAAGACACAAAAGGTAAAAATACATGTTTATCCAACCGTTCTCCTGAAATTCCCCATCTGTTTACAATTCTGCAGTGTAGTGAGGTAGAACAATAATGCACCTCACCACCCCTCCCACACACCCCTGTGCCAATGTAATCTCTGCTACAACCACCTGTATGATTGTCTATTCACTGAACCATTACGCCACTCTGTTTAATGGGCAACGTTAATCAACTTTAAGTGTGTGTGTGTGTGTGTGTTTGTGTCGCGTCTGAGTGCTTGTCTTTAAAGGCAAGAGTGAAGAGCCTTATGCCAAACAAGCAGGCGTCGTAATTATTTTGCAACGCTACGTGTGTCCACCTCCCATGTATTTTCATGAGTTCTACGAAATCCCCGGTGCAGCCGTAGGTAGTGCTGGGTTGTTGCGATGCTGATGCAACATGCAGGCTGGCACTATTGACTGTGTGTGCCTGTCTTTTGGCCTTTTGCTCAAAAAGTCTTTGTGAGGGCGTTTGGACTAATGAAAACAGCAGGACGATAACAACTTGAGCCCAGAGCACTCGACACATTTTGCTCTCTCTCTCTGATTCGCTGCCTTCCTGTCTCTCTAACTGATAAACCCCTCTGTTTCTCTCACCCCTTCGCTTTTCTCTGCCTGGATCTGTCTTTTGTTCGCGCTCTCATTTCTGCATTGCTGGTGTCCCACTCCCTCAGGTCCTAACTGAGGAGAGGATACAGACACAATGAGGGAGCAGGGAGGGAAGATGAAGCATTAATGAGATAAGAAAAGTGGAAGGCAGACAAAGATAACAAGGAAGATAAGGGAAAGAAAGGGCAGTGGTATAAGCTGCTGTGTTTCTCACAGGTTGAGATTATCAGAGCTCCAAAATCCAACAGTTCGATGATTAAGGACATCGTTTCTCTAATAAGACTAAACATTAATGCACCATTTTGTTAGATTAATCTGCTCTTTCAACTTTATTTCTATGCAGACGTTTGAAATAAAGATATATACAGGAATTCAGAGAAAAATATTCTTGGCTTGGGGGGGTTATTTGGGTGGGCCAAACAAATCCATTTTATTTGTGGGAGACACTGGAAGCTGGAAAAGTGCAAAAAGCCAGAGAAATGTTTATTTAAGCAGGGGGGAAGCAATGAGTGCAAAACAACAGAGAAATACTGTAGAATGCAGATCACAGGACGAACAGAGAGTGGTGGTTCACAGTGCACAGCGTCACAGTGGGGCAGCAAAACAGTAAACAAGTCAAACGGAAATGAACCTTTGGTTTTCTCTGTCAAAAAAGCCAAAGAAAAATGTTTAATCTTTTTTGTTTCAGTGCCTGTTTCTGTTTTTGTGTGCATGCGTTGTGTAAACGTGGTGTTAAACAACAGTAAAGCTTTTGTTTCCCGCCTATCCTTATACCCCTCTTACATTGTGTTCCTTCCATTTCCATCCTCCTGTGGAGGTCTTATCTCCCCCCCTCCCCCCTCTCCCTTCTTTGCTGTCTCCTCCTCTCTTTATGCCTGGCTCTCATCTCGGCCGCCTCATATATTTTGGTTTAATCAAACATGTCTGGGAGCCTCTCCTGGCTCACATGGGTTTTGATCTGCTTCACAGAGCAGCTGGGCTTGGGCTTGGCTCGCCGACTTTGTCTTCTCTTTCTCTCTCTTCTACACTGGCTGACTCTCTGTTCCTCTGTCTCCTTCCACCTCCAGCGCTGCCCTGCACTTAAACACTGTTTATTCCTTTGTGTCTCACCTTCCATCATGTGTACGCTTATTTTTTCATAGCTTTTGCACTTTAAGAATTTTATTATATCCACATTAACGCAGTTCGGTTATTATAGCTGTCATGTTAACGCTCAAGGTTATCTTACTCGCATTAATATATCTGATTAACAGAGCGGGGTCATTAATTAATTTTTCCAGCACTGTCAGCATATAAAATTGTAGTGTGCCACTGTAGGCCTGTAATTTGGTTTCTTCCGCTACTAATCATTTGACTTGATCAGTATTTTGTGGATGGGGTCATGGGCAGAAAGCTCACTAAGCTATGGTGGAGGGCTGGTGTATGAGAATCATCCTGCAGTCTGCACTGTGTCCTACCGTCACTCTTACAGTGTGTACACACGCGCGCACACACACACACACACACACACTGTTTTACTACTCCTGCTCTCATTCAATATAATATTTATTGGAGCTATTTAGCGGAGTTTCAGGAGCAGGACCACACCTCAGTCCCGCCACTTCCGGCATTCCCATAAACACCCACCAATCTCCTCTTTCGCACTCGTATTCTGCGCCCCTCCCTCCTACCCCTTTCTTTCACCTATTTTTCCACTCCTTCCTGCTCTCCGTAGGGTCCCGGCAGGGCTCCATTGTGCCCGGGTGCTACAGCGAATTCCCCACCGAAGCTTCGCCGCAACGCAGCAACAGACCGAAAGAAGTACAAGAGTTTAAGCTTCGCTCACAATCTTTCATATTCGTTAATAAATAATTTAATCGCATCTGTTGATGGTGCGGTCCTTGCTAGCAAATAGTCATTTTTGATATACAATATACAATATATTGGTGACTATTTTGCAGTGATTTTAATGCTTATTATGTTTTTATTAGGTCATTTATTCATCTTAATGCATCGATGGAAAGGCTTTTATGTTATAATTAATTCTGCATGTAACAGAACATGCACTAAGGTCCTCTGTAAATTAATCCCGTTTGCAATAACTTGTATGTCCCTTTTTGTATGTCACGATATCAAATTTTCACTACATGATTATTGTGGCCAAAAGAATTCATGACAAGGATATTAATCGCGATATATATAGAAAATAACAAAATGACTTTATCAGTCAAATTCTTTATTGCGTGTTTTGTCTTTCCTGCCTCCTACTATGACAAAAAAAGAAACGGAAAGAAATGGAAACAATTGAAGAGGAGCTGGATTATTTACACAGTATTATCATATGTGTATGATCAACATGAAATAAATATTTAGTTTTTAAATATCATAGTTATCTTCAGTACCGGTATATCGCTGCACCCCAAGTATGTACTGTATCTGTAATTCCCCTCTCTACATATCTTACTTTTTTTCCTTCTGTCTCTCTTTTCCCCTCTCCCTCTCCTCTTCTGTCTTATACTCTCTCAGCCTCTGGCTTTCTCTCTTTCACTAATTCAGCTTTTCTACCTCTACCTGTCACTCTCTCCATGAGTGCCTCTGTCTTTCTCTTTTTCCCTTCTTGTGAATCCGAATCATGCTCCCTGTCAGACAGCGTGCCTGGGATTCTTTAGCTCCTGCCTGCATTGCTGAGAGAAGCGACTCCTATCCTACCCCTGTGTATTTTTTTACTCTCCTTTTCTCTGCCTGCCATTTTACTGCACTCTCTCCCCAATAGCCAATCTTCAATCAATTCATCTTCATGGCTACTTCCTATGGTTATGGCTATGTTGCTCCAGAATTTTTTATCATAGCTAAAGAGGTTGTTATGGTGAAACGCCCAGTGGTTTGCTCCTCTTCCATGTTGTCGTCCATTGTTGTCTGTTAACCTCTGCTTCATTCACAATATATTACCTTTACTTGATTTGTGGCATTCATATTTAAGATATTTATTTGTTGCGGTTGCAGCGACCCAGTTTCACCGCATGATCACGTATCGGTCCTCTTCTTTTATTCTGACTAAACCCTCTGTTTGTATTTATTCACTCATCTGTCCCCCGTCTCTGCCCAACAGTGCCCTTGCTGGAGCACCTGTGCACGGCCTTGCTTTACCCAGATGATGCGCTGAAGGCTTCGGTGCTGTATGTGTGGCTTAAACTGTTCGGGACCGCCGGGGGCTCTGCAGCCCAGTCCTTGCCCATTCCCATCAGGGACAGAGTGTGTAACCTGTTGCTGCTGACCCTGGCCAATGCCAGCACACCTCAACTCATCAGCAACTGTGTTGGTGAGACAAAACATCTTTCACTGATTATATTATTAATAGGTTTAATAGGTGATGGATGCAAGATGGATTCAAACATGTAAACTAAGTTACATGAAGTAAGATAAACCATGTTGACAGTAACCTTTTTATATTTTTATGTTCAACAGATAAATATGTATAATATTCAATAATTTCAATAGTTTAATACCTTTGCAATCAGCTATCTAAAGGAAAGCTGGTATATATTTTAAATTAAAATATTCTTCTAGCTAAAAGTTTTCATAAGAGGGAGTTTTGTGACTTTTGAGCCTGTTTTGTCACTTTGTATAAACTTTTCAAAATCACTGTGTAAAAGAATACTTGAGAGCATCATTAGCTGCCTGGATGAAAATTCGCAAAAAAGATTGGCCTCATTTAGATTTATTCAGCTCTAGATAGAGTCGCTAAAGTCATCTAAAGGTTTGAAGTTGTTGAGATCAGTCGAGCTGATGCTTAGTATGCTTAGCTTAGGCACGCATGAAAATACAATTTGCGAGTCAAGATAAGGGGAGGATGTTATAAAAGCAATGGATAAGAATTTGCGCTGTCACCAACTAGTCATTTTAAGAAATTTGTGAATTCACCAACTACTTTCTCGCCATAAGAGGTCTCCACTAGTTGGTAGGGGTTATTAATGAAATATAGCTGGGGTTGTTTCTTTGTTTGTTTGTTTTTTTTTAGAAAATAATGGGAGAAGCTAGATGGAGAAAGAGGAGGGATTATACTGAGATGAAAGAGTGTTTCTATCTTGTAGGAGTTTTGAGTTATAAGGATAAGCTCGCCAGCGCATGGTTTGGTGATAACCAGAATGGCGGTCTACACTAGGAGCAGAGGAGTTTATGAAAAGGAAATAGGGTCATTATCTTCTAGAAATTTGAAGGTGTTTTATCACTTTATTAACTTGGGAGGCGGGATGTACTTGGGCTTGGAATTGAGGTGCAAAGTTGCTTTACTTCAGTTTTTAGAGTAGCTACTGTTGAGCTGTTGTTGGTGTTTGTGTAATTTTGAACAGATTGAATCTTAATAAGTTTACCTCACAAGCCCTGGTGAGAACAACAACATGGAGGAATTAAACAGGATTATTCTTCTTTTTCTTCAGCGCTGTATTATACACAAAGTGTTCAGGACATTTCCTGTCTAATGTTTAAAAATCGTTTCTTTTTTGTGTTGTATTTCTTTGTCTGCATATGGCTGGATTACAATCCATGCAGCGTGGCAACATTTAATTGCTAATTACATAACTGTTTAATGCATTGTGTGTTTGAGTTATCATTTGTGTACAAAATGTGTTTTTCCTAATATCCTTTCGTGAAACTTAAATCAGTTTTGCACTATTAAAAGCGGATAATGGAGGTCCTCAGTGGACCGCCGTGCTTTGGTTGGACTTTGGGATGGGCCTTATTGTTGTTGTTTATTACATATGTTTAATGTATCACACCATGTGTGATCTTTCCCAAGTTGAGGGGTGTGTCCATATCATTAGGACTTAATGTTACCTGACCTGAGCATTGGAAAATATGTTGAAGAGATGGCTACAGTATATAAGTCAAGATTCTCATATTTTATTCATTCTATGCTTTGGCTAGTTGCACTCTGCATTTTTATGATCAGAGATTCACACATATTGTGAAGAATCTCCACACCACAGTTTTTTTATCATTGCAGAGGTTGTCTGATATTCATAAGTGCATGTCATCATGAATGTATCTATCCCCATGTCTAAAACCTTGTTATTGACGTGTTAGGATTTGTATATATGTTTGATTTGTAGAATGTTGAGCTTTGTCATCAGTATCTGTTTTCACACCTTGTCTTAGGCCTGCTGTGGCTGCTGGTGCAGCTGGGAGAGGCAGTGTCAGTTCTGATGAACAGCCCCAGCAATCAGTTAATGTGCGATGAGAACCAGAACATCCACGCCGACGACAGCCAGATCCTCAGCCAAAACCAAGAGCAACAGTCCCCTGACTATTGCCCTCTGCCTCTCATACTGAAAAAGGTCTCTGTCCAAACATCCTGCTCCCACCCCTGAGACCTGCATTCTGGCACTGACGATAATCATAACAAGAAGCTCTAATCCTGGATTTATGTGCCTTTGAATAGGGATTCATGGAGGGTTTACGCTGGACAAATATTTGTGCTTCATGTCTGGGAAGTCAATGTGCAGATTACATCTAGTTAGATTTTCTCACTTGTGACTCACATCACAGTACAGCTCATGACGTTAGTAATTCACCATTGTGTGTTGAGTTGTTATAAAATCTAACTCTTAACTAAATAATCACCCACATCTAAATTATCTCACAAAACATAACATAACATAATTGTGTCGTTTTTAGGATCCATCCTTCCAAATAAATTGAATGTTGTTAATCATGCACAACTGTATGAAAACTGCAGAGAACTTGGAAAGCAAAAAGAATTCAAACAAAACAAAAGCTCAACTGTTGCAGTTGCAAAGACAAACAGTAACAGTGCTACACAAAACTAAACAAGAAATAAAATCATTCAAACTCGAGTTACTTTGGTCTGATCATAGTATAACATGGCTGTGTATCATTATTTCTAATACATAGGTCACATATCACATATGAAGACAAAACTGTTCAGTAATGACTTATAATAGTAATGTTGCTATTTTTGCCATTTTTCGAATGAACCATGAATTAATTTTGGCTTCAAATTTAAACTTAACAACTAGGGTGGACCAATGTTATAGTAAGTGCCATGGCACCTTTAATGTGTTTTGAGGTTTTGGATTGAGAGTGAAACTATGTTGCCCAAACCACAACCTGTGCCCACATACTCCGTAAGTGGAGCACACAAGTTTGAGTGCTATGACTGGTGGACTTTAATGAAGTCCACAAAATGTGTTTTCCAGTTGCTGCTGAGTGGTGATGAGATGTTCCAGGCGACCAGTGCGAAGTGTATTGCATCCGTCCTGGTTCATTCTCCCAGTCAGTGCAGTGCTCCCTTCATCAAGGCTGACGTACCTGGTGCAATGCACACACAGACACACAAACATAGTGGCTGGGATATGCTATCTATACAAGCTGTTGCCTTCATTGATTTGCATTCGACAAATAATTTCCTCTGCCGTCTTCTACGTTCCCTTTTGACTCCCTCTCTTTGTCTGCATTTTTGTTATTTCTCTTGCTGTCCCTGTGTATCTCTCTTTCTTCTTGTCTGTCTCTGTTGCTTTCTCCTCTACTTTTATATCGGTCTCTTTATCACTGTAGGGATTCTATTTGTGTTTTTCTCTTGCCCCAGAATTTCAGAATATGATGGGGCTTTGGAAAAAAGAATATTACCATCCTTTTTTGTGTATCATATGCTACATTTGTATGAAAACATGACACTCTGTTTTTGGAATTGGTATGATAACGCCACAGAAGACTATTACAGTGTAGCAATACTGTTCCCTGTTCTCTCTATCTCTCTTTTCCCTTATAGAGTTTCTGTTTGACCGGCTGGCCAGTAGTAGTAGTGAGGTGCTGCTGTGGTCTGTCTACAGTTGTTTGGTGTTACTGACAGAGGACCCACTCTTCTTCTCCCAGTGTCACTCCGTCTATGGTGAGAGAGCTTAGACAGATCAAAAACACACCTGAGGAACGATTCTGTCATCCCTGTTTGTGTGTGTGTGTGTACTGTATGTGTTTGTTAGGTCTGTTTGTTGTTGGTGTGACTGTACAACTTCAGGTTTGGTTTTCATGGTTATAGTCCGATAATAATTGCCTATGGAAAGACAGGTCTTTTGACAGCAGCGTATACACAAAAGTCTGCATTGTGTAATTGTTCTGACAGT
This sequence comes from Coreoperca whiteheadi, assembly GCA_011952105.1. Lineage (NCBI taxonomy): Eukaryota > Metazoa > Chordata > Actinopteri > Centrarchiformes > Sinipercidae > Coreoperca > Coreoperca whiteheadi. The sequence goes on from CM022470.1 coordinate 18,171,015, forward strand.
GACAAGACATTGTATTAAACCTCCAAAGTGGAATTGGAGTAGTTTGCCTCATGCTTAATTGCAGTTTGAGTTTTTAGGCATTTGCATCTCGTCCCAGCATCACAGTTACGTTACTGTGCAGGGGAAACTAGAAGAACAGAGGTTGCTGCTGTAAACAACTGGTGCTATTGTAATGTAACAAAATATGACTAATTGTCCACAGAAGCTGCTAGTAATGACATCTTGGCAAACATGTAAATTGAATATTGTTCTAACACACGTGTATGTTTGTGTTTGTATGCCTATGGTGTGTGTGCCATTCCACTAGATGATTTATTTGAGGTGCCACTGTCGGTGGTTTTCTTTAATTCTGCAGCACTTTGTTTCAACACTTGCAGTACAAACTTAATTTACCAGAACACAGGATTTCTGGTGTAACCACTCCTTGTGCTATTAAGTTCTTGTTCTAGTTCAGCGTGAACATGAGGTCATTACAGCAGATTCTGTGTAGCAGTAAATTAGAAAGATGTACCACTGCCACTGTTTGTTTGACATGCATGATTGTGTGTGTTGGTGTGTGTGCGTGCTTTGTCCATCTATTGCATTTATGAGCATGTCACTCATTTTAATGCATGAAGTCGTTGTAGCCTGTAGTGTAGTAGACATCAGTCACAGCGCTCTCATAACTTTGGCACCGAGCAAGATTAGACAAATCTGTGTCAAGTATTTCTTTGACACAATGAGTGTTTTGTGTTTGTGTGTGTTAGGTATTGAGTCCCTGGTGCGCAGTCTGAAGGAGGCTCTGCTGCTGACCAACCTGGAAGTGCCGAAACAAGGTCTGCTGCTCCTTACTGAGATACTGGAAAGGTGAGACTGCCCTGTAATGTTTGTATTTTTTCTGAGCTGTCCCAATGCCAAAATGATTCTCCTGCATTGGATGTGCAGCTCCCCTGAAATGTCCTGCACTGAGCATCTATGCTCACTGACTAAAAATGATGTCCCTACACCTCAGCTTCTCTACACTTCCAGCAGGGCACTGTCACATCACAGGAGGGTAGACACAGCTGCAGCAAATACAATGATGTTTTAATTATGGCTTCGCAGTTAGCTGCAGCTGTTTCCCATGCTGAAACTTTCATCAAAAGGTCTCTGTACAATTGCTTGCAAATGCAAGTTTTGTTAACACCTATGTATGTTAAAGGGTAGTGATGCCATCACGTTTTTTCCGCCGATACTGATTGGAAATAGTCTATGAGCCAAATCGGCTGACACACGGCCGCTAGCGATCAGTTTTTTGTTTTATAGCAGCTGGTATAGCACTAAAAAAAAATCAAGTACCGGAATAACTTGCAAATCGCCGATTTTTAACTAAGTCCTTAAAAAGTCCTTGAAATTAAAATAAATAACAAAACGCTGTGTTATATTTTGGCCAAAGTTTTGTTTATCAAGTCATTATAATTAAATTGCTCCAATTCAGAAATCACTCAGCTTTTTCTTTTTTTTTTTTATTCTGACATGTCACCATCTCTGACTCGTCAGCAGTTCCCCCTCTCCTTTCTTCCTCACCTTGATGAGCCCATTACCGAAAACTAAAAATGTGAATTTAATCCAGCATGGCTGGAAATTGAGCTGTTGGCTTCTGTTTTATACCAACTGCTGACTCCTCTGCCGCCAGCGAACAGCAACTGCTAGGCTAAAACAGGGCTTACCTAGTCAGTTGCATGCCACATTGTGGCTCACAAATCTGGTCGCCATATTGGAAAGGTTGCTATGCGTCTGCGTGGTCACCATATTGGTGAAATGGTGACATCATATTGCTAGTAAAGAAATACAATGTCCCTGATTGGTTGTTTCGATCGCTGACTAGAAAGCATTAATCTCTATCGCATATCTTTACTGAATATCAGCTGATAATGAACGGCGTCTGATTGATCTGGGCATCCATATTAAAGGGTCAGTCCAGCTAAATTCCCAAATAAAAGTTGAGAGTTTATTTATTGAGGTTTTGAAAAGCATTGAAAAGTGACAGGAAAGCTTTGTTTCTCAGCAGCAACATGTCTTTTGAGAAACGATGTCCTGGATGACCCACAGACCTCACGTCCTCAAGTACAGTAGTTGATGTTGTACTTTGAAGAATATTAATCCTAAATTAACGTGTCCACTGTCAAGTCCTTGAATACAAAATACCAGCATTTGTCTGTGTCGTTGACGGGTTACTCGCACTTTTCACCCCACAGTCAAACAACTGTATTTGCTTCGCCATTGTCTCTGAAACAGATGCCTGTGCGCACGCGAATAAACTCACCAACGCACGCGCAGCATTGTCCAGTGTGTGGAAAAAAGTAGGCCCACACTGGCTTTCAGCGTCAGTGCAACTGTTTTATTATCTCTGAGTCTGAACACAGTGTAGAAACAGAGTAGAGTGTTTCCCTCCTCTAGGTTGACTGGTTTGGGGTGGGCGGACGGGCCGTGAGGAGGGGTTATAACTGTCAAGGTCCATAGATAAAACATGCTAGTCATTATTATTGGCTCAAGCCTATGGCATTTTCCGCTGCATAAATTAGACTAGCGGCTAACAGACTTTTCCTCAACTCATTGCTTAACAAATTACATATTATTTATATTTTTTATAACTTACCGTGTCACTGCATCTCCTGGCAGAACACCATGGTTGAATTTCAGCGTGACAAGTTGAAGTCAACTCGAGTAATGTTTACGTCACCTGTCTCTCCTCTGCTCCACTCCGTCTGTATGCTCAGCCCCGCCCTCGGTGAAAATCAGAGAGCAGGCAGAGAAAAACTAGAGTGACCGGCATGCCGGCATTGATAAAAGGAATTGATAAGCTCCAAGGCCTACGATTCAATTTAGAACCAATTCTGGAACCGTTCCACAATTCTCATCCCTAGGTGCCACTGATGGCAACCAAAGGCCAAATATTGATTGCCAGTTTCTCCAATGGCAACCTGGCAACTGTTACTGTCGAGCCCTGAGTTTGTGATTTAATAATGTATCATCACTATAGCCCACTGAACTCTGACGAAAGATATGTTGTTGAATTTATGAATGTATGACGTTGTTCTTTGTATTTTCCATTATGTGGCCTTTGAGAAGTTATTACATTGTAACTGCAACACACTTCTCAGTGTAAGTTGTAGTTGTGAAGCTTATGCATGTTAATATCACCAAAACCACACACGCAATTATGCTAATGATTTTTACAGTATGTTTGTACACAAACTGAACAGCATTACAACTTTAGTTACATCGACACAGAGCCGTGACCGCCTGTAAAACATGTTAAATATGGTGGACTGGGAAGTTTAATTATATTTACTATATATTAACTCTCTGCTGGAACGCTGGATGAAAATATATCAAGAGCCAAGAAAACACAATTTCTGCAAGGTTGACATCATTTTAATGGAATGTTCCACCCGTCACATGGCAATGGTACAGGGGATAAGAGATTTCAAATGGGAAGGGAAAAATTGTCCTTTACGCTGAGTGGAACTGTAAAAAAGTAGCTAGGCCAGAGTTTTTAAAGTGCTTAACAAGCTAAAGTGTGTGTGAGAGAGAGAGAGATGACCGGAGTCATTAGAGTGTCTTTACAGTGCATGTGTGTGAGTGAGTGCATTTTGTGTGTGTTGGCATCAATAATTAAACACCACTGTGTGTGTGTGTGCACATTTATCTGCAAGCACATATAATTTAGGATGTTCGATGCCATTACTGTTCCACAGGGAGGAAGTCCACAGCTGCTGTGGCGCTGTGTCATAGACCAGAGACACACATTACTCTGGTGATCTTTGTAACACCAGTAGGTCAGCACTATTTGTTTATTATAATGTCCCTTCCCTGAAAGAGAGAAATTAAGTGTCTGTGTGTACGTGAGTGAGACAGAGGGAGGGCGGGGTCATTGCGATTCAGCAAACAGTCACTGATGGTACTGACACAGCTAGCCTAAGAATGAAGGATAAGTCAGGAAATAGAGTAAGCTTTTTGATGGGCCTTTATTGACATCCATGTCAAAAACCCATATCAGAAAAAAATCACGAAAGGCCACTCACTTTCTCTGTACATATTTCTGACTGACTCATCTAGGAGCTCCACAGTACTGTACCATTTTTAACTGTCTTGATATTTAATTATTTGCTTACAACAGTAGAATTCATCATACATGTTTGTTTCTCTCTCTAGTCTTGGATCTGTTTCTCCAGCTGCTAGGCTACAATTTAACACCGGCACTTATTTATCTGCAAAAGAATGCACTGTAATTTTTTTGGAGATGTGGGTGTGGTGCTGTGTGCGTGTTTACAGGCAGCCCCCAAGCGTGCGTCTGTTCCCCACTGCTCCAGGATTTGTGGCAGTTTCAGAGGCTGTGGTAGCTGGAGTCTCGTCCTCCTGCCTGCTGGTAGCCACACAGGCTACCTCCGCTGCCTCCTCCCTGTTCAGGTATACACAAACACACATGCTGTAGATACGTAAATGACTCACATATTGTCAGGGACGCTTGTACAGGCATATCCTGAGGATTGTTTTGTTATTGAAATCGAAATGTTCTGTTCCCTGAAGAAGAAGAAGAACGAAGTACAACACATATAGGGTCAGTGTTATGCTAGTGATGAAGGGATGTAGAAATAGTCAAAGCTGAACTTGCAAACAGGTACATCGCCCAATTCATTTTTTTTGCTTCAATCAATGAACTCAACCTTGCCTATATTTGGGACAGACATCTATATGGGACATGCATTTAATTCCTTTTGCACAAAATTCTTGCTCAGCAAAGATGGAAAATGGTATCTTTACCCAGTATGTGTCACGGCTGGTAAGCAGGACAACAGGGAAAGGACCTAAATTCAGAAACAGTACAGCAGACTGGTGCAGAACAATGATGTCTTTAGTAGCATACTGGTAGGCAGACAGGCAGCCAGTAGGCTCAGCAACAGTAGGCAGGTACACAGGTAACAAACAGGTCAAAATCCAGGTAAGTCCAGAACAGGGAAAATACTGGAACAGATGAGGCAAAAGTACAAAGGAAAAACCAGCATTGCAACTGAGACGAACTGACATTGAAACTAAGGAACACCAACAATAAAAACTCTAGTGAGGGGAGATAACGAGAGAAAGAGTCCCATATCAAAACACTGGTAGCCCACCTTAGAAAGGATGAAAGCCGAAGGTTACCATAGTTATACATTATTATTAAAAAAACATTTAGATTCTTTTGATCGTTGGACCCTTACGGACTAAAGGAATCTAAATAATCGAGGAATTGACACATATTCTGCCTTTATGACCGCTTCAAAGCAGTAGTGTAGCCAGAAATATTAATTTAGGTGGGTCTGTGGGATATCATGTATGCAAGAACCAAAGTAAAAATGATCTGTAGATCAACCATTACTCTTATTTTAAGATTCATTAAAACATTATTTAGAGTTTTCCTACTATCAGTTTTATAAAAGTAATTAATAGTAGGCCACGGGTTTTGTTTACTCTTGCTTAGCAACATGTGATAGCTTCAAGAAATAAGGTGCCGAAGGCAAGCTGCAACATTATTTCTTAATTTAATGCTGTAATGATTTCCCTAATAAAATTATGGTACAACTGTTACGTAAAAGCAGAGTCAAACCTGGAGTTGTGGGGACTGCAATGGTCTACTCACTGAACATCTGCAGCGTTGAACATGCAACTACATCACGTCATATTTTAATATTACGTTTTTTTAGGCTAAGCCTATAAGCTATTTACACAATGCCACTACTTAGCAAAAACAAACAAACTAACACTGTGCCACTTACATAAAGTAAGTAAGCATCATGTATCCAACAATACAGCGAAGTGTGACATTAACAAAGTTTAGCTTCATTTTTAATCTATCATTACATTCACAATCCCTCAGGCAAGAACAAGACTAGGCTGCACCAGCAGGTCCCATTTCCAATGTAAGCTACATACCACAGCATCACGGTGCAAGATGGCGGGGCTTGGTCTTGACCAATGAAATAATTTCCTCATAATCCAAAGTGTCTGCCTGCTCCTTTTCAAATGAAAGAATAGATAAACTCTTCAGTCGGCCTGTGAGCATAGTTGCCCCGTTGCTTGTTTTGATCCGGTTAACTGTGGAAAACAAGCGCTCAACTCTGCAGCTTGTTAATGGAAGAGTAATGAGTACCCGAAGTACACAGTCAATGTTTGGAAAAATGTCTTAAGAGACAGGAGTCGAGAACCTCCATAAGTGAGGGACAAGAATGACCCCCACTTTCTATTTATCTGTTGTACAAATACAGTCAGTTCAGGGCCTTCAATGGAGAGCTCATAATGCGCACTTGGTGACCGCAGTTCCCCCATTTGGCCAAATGAGTCTGACGTCAGCAGCAAAGATTCTGCAGCCTTCCATAAGCTGTTTGTCCAGAGTAGCAATCCATAAAGTACGTAAATACTTTGTCTATATAAGTTTGGATTGTATGGTTGCTTCGATTGGGTGCAGATTGTCCAACTGTAGATTTGAGATGAGAGTCACTAAACCTGGTAGGCAGTTTCCTTTTATGGCAGGTTGCTATATGCTATCTGAACATTGTTCTTTCTCATCACATCATCTGTTAGCCTAATGATTTTCTCAAAATCACCATCTGAGCTATCTCTAAATTTAGTAAAAGTCTGTTTTAGGCTGTCAATCAGATCAATGCAGTCAGTTATTGATACAGATGGGGACTGGAGGCTCATGGTGGCAAAATCGCTGAAACTATATAAATCGGAAAATGCCACAGGGAGAAAAATGAATCTCTTAGTTTGTATTTGTTTGTACTCTGCATCCATTCTGACCAGAGCTTTCAGCAAACTCCGCTAGTGTCTCCAATATGGCATCATGCAAAGTTAAACCTCTACCCACTGAGTCCGATTTTGAGCTCTATCTAATATCTTTGGCCCGCTCGAGTTCGAGGCAATGTCTGTCAGGGTCAAGTTCTTGCTTGATCTCTAAAAACCGTGCATGCCACACCCAGCCAGTAAAAGAGATTGGCGCCTAATTGGGATTTGGCTTTTAATAGAAGTTTTACAGTACTCACACAGTCACTTACTGAGTCACTTACACTCATTAACCATTGAACACACGTATACAGTACACACATAGACAACCCGCATGTGTATGCTCATGCACCCGTACAATGTCACAGGTAAAATAGAGAAAACAAACACACAGACTCAGAGACGCACAGACTTACTCTTGGATAAATGAATGTAGGTGCTTATTCAAAGACACTTGTAGGCTTCATACCCTCCAGCAAACCCATACCATGAGTTGCACTCAGTCAGACACACATGCGCACACACAGACAAATGATATTCCTCTCTACTACAGCCAGTCTCTTCCCCTTACCGTCCTCCCTCCCTCCCCACCTACTTAAAAGAACCCTACAGTGTTGTGTGTTTTAATCTCAGATGTTTCCTTTGTGTAAACTGCTGCCGCTCTCTGAATTCCCCAGACTGAACCACCAGTCCAGACCAGTCCAGTACAGGGAGATAGAGGGATTGATAGAAGCCATCACTAGCAGATTCTCTGAGCTGCCCCTACCCTCTCCTGCTCATCGGCGCAGCTCTGTGAGTTAGTTTTGCTTTATGTTTTATCCACAAATATAAAATAAAGTTATAAGGTCATTCAAAATTCACAAACTGGTGGTGAAGAGAACTGTCTGTATCTGTTTGTCTGAGACTTTCTCTTGTGATTCTCCAGAGAGTTTTATTCTGTGGTTATCACTGCCATTAAAAAAGACACTGACATGTTTGCCTCTGACGCTATCTAGCAACATGTCACACAGTTTATATGTGACTGACATTTTCGATCAAGGGGAATTCATTCTTCCGTGAAGGAATGAATGTCATTTTCTCTTGTGTTTTTTTTGTTTTATAAAGCTGTCCCTCATTGCTGCCTTCTGTTCTGAACACTGGAAGGTCACAATTGTAACAGGGACAGCGATGCGACTGTCAGCAAGATATGTCTGGTTGGCATGCATTCATGTTCAAACTTAATAAATGTATTTTACTTCAATCACACTGAGGCACTGTACAAATACAAGATTAAGATTTGTCTTTAAACCAGGTGTCAGTGGGACCTATGAACTTTCACTGAAGGAACACAGAAGGACTTCAGGGTTTCCTCAGTGTCTGTCTTAAGGGAGAGGTTTCATTGTATTATGTAAAGCTTTAATGATTCCCTTGAGGAAGTCAGTTTGGATGATGCGCTTTGATAAAATGATCATTTTCTTTGTGATGTGATATGATGGGATTGGAGTTGCTGTTGTTGTCTTTTGTTTCATATCTACTCATTTCTCTCCTCTTTTCTCTCGTCCTTTCCTTTTTTTTACCCATCTCTCTCTGTTGTCTTTCAGGGGAGTCTGAAGAGGTCAGAACCCAGCAGCCAGGCTTCCAGGTCCGAAGGATTTCTGCTCCAAGCCCTGGTCTGTTTTGAGGCTGCCTGCAGGTCAGCACATTGTCCATTCAATGTTCAGGGGGTTAAATGGGATCACTTCGGACAATTCGAAAGTGAATAAACTGACTCACCAAGGTGCAGACAAAGTGTTTTATGATCAATCGTACACTTAAAAATATCCATCTCAACAAGTTCTACCTTTTGTTTTCTCATATCAATTATAAGAAATCGACCTGATTCAAGTATTGTATTGAATAAAATGTTAATTTGTGATATGCCTAATGTGAATATTGTTGAATATTTGTGAGTGTTAGTGGAGTAATTGAAATTAATATTTGTGACCCCTTGAGTTCTTCAACTAAAATGTAGATGAGGGAATTTAGTGAAATCCCTGGTATGCATGTGCACCTGTATTTCTTGTGTGTGTGTTCCTTATGTCATGTTTGTATGCATGTGAGTGGGTGTTTTTGCATTTATGCATGTGTGTGTGTGTGTGTGTGTGTTTGTGTGGGTCCAAGGTTGGCTGCGGAGTGTGCATCAGAGCCTGTTCTGAAGGAGAACACGTTCACAGCTCCATCGAAACACGTCCATGCTCAGGACTCACTGGAGTCTCTGTGTCAATGTCTGCTGCGCTGCTGTGACTCCGTCTGGATACCCACCGTGATTGTGAGAGCTGGAAGCACTCACACATACACACAGATGCACGTATCCGTTCATTTTCTTCTACTCTTGAACTGCTATATTTCAGTCGCACCCACAACACTTGAGATCCTGCAATTCGTCACATCTCTTTTCTTATAAATAGGACACAATGATTTCCGTGCTCTGTCTGGCAGTTCCTCTAAATGACTATATAAATAAACACTGCCACACAGCCTCTGTCTTCATTAGTTTTGTGTACACATAGACATTTGAGCCCATCGATCAGTACCTCTGTTATATTTTGTTGGTTCTATTCAGGCAAAAAAATCAATCAGACAAAAAAATGTTTACAGTTTGTGTTTTGGTCAGTTGTCTGTGATTTCCTGTGTGTGTGTGTGTGTGTGTGTGTGTGTGTGTGTGTGTGTGTGTAGAGGATGTGTGAGCGTGCACCCAACGCTCAGATACTGCAGCACTTCTACTCCATCCTATCCTCCCAGTTCACCCTCCTTCCGTCGCTCATGCCTGCCTTTGCAAATAAGCTAGGTGAGTTTGGGTAAAGCTGTATAACCTCAAATCAACAGCAAGCGTCCCAGGATTTTCTTTGTTATCAGTATCGTCTATTCTGTCTTCTAGTTTCAAGGCAGCAAACTGGTGGTGTGTGGTTTCTCCCCTTTGCACTGGCACATTGCCAGGTTCGGTGTGACAATCCTGATGTTGGTATCTTATGAACATTCTGACCAATGCAATGGCAGATCAGTCTCTTCTCCGTTATCAGGAGGGCCGCTCAAAAAGACAGACTGACACTATATGTGTATATAATAATATGAGGTATGTTAAGCTCACTGTAAAATCACTAAACCCTACCAGATTTGTTCCATGACATGACTTGGATATTATGGGAAATATTATACAGGGCTCAGTCAATCAGTCATTTCTACCGCTTGTTCCCGTTAGGGGTCGCGGGTGACTGGAGCCTATCCCAGGGACTTCGGGCATTAGGCGGGGTACACCCTGGACAGTGGCCAACTCGTCGCAGGGCTGACACATAGACAGACAACCATTCACTCTCACATTCTTCCACTAGGGCAATGTTAGAGTTATCAGTTAACCTACCTGCATGTCTTTGGACGTTGGGAGGAAGCCGGAGAACCCAGAGAAAACCCAAGGTAACACGGGGAGGACATGCAGGCTCCACCCAGAGAGATCGTGTGACGTTGGTCTGGTCCGGGACCAACCCACGATCTCCTTATTGGGAGACAGAAACTCTAACCACTCTGGCACCATGCACCCCATTATACAGGGCTGGCATTGATAAAGTATGTGAACTTTTCACGACTTGCTTTGGTTTTTAGTATAGTCCTGCTGAATAATACAACACATTTCCTGCTGCCTTCATGAAATATATGACATGGGTTTCTTTTTTTTCTGCGCACGGAATTGGAATTTGTTAAGTAAGCCGCTTAATGAAAGGAGACACCAAGACTTTATAGTGGACAGATTTCCTTATTTTTAGGTGATGGACCTAGTGTTTCCCTTCAGATTTCTGTCAGCTGAAGGTACATACTTTGTTTTGATGGAAGTAACTGAGATGGCTAGTACAGGGACAGCGCACACAGCTCATGTTTTTAAATTAGCCCCACCTTTTTAGTCTTGTTACTGCCGGTTTCACGCATACCACTGCTGTTCTTGCTGGCAGCATACAGCGCCGGCCCATGCCTTCATGAAACTGGAGGCTTGTGTTCGTAGACAGAGAGAGAAGAGGAAAGCTAAGAATGTAGGACTGACAGTAGGGACTTTGAACGTTGGGACTATGACAGGGAAGGCTAGAGAGTTGATTGACATGATGCAGAGAAGGAAGGTGGACATACTGTGTGTCCAGGAGACCAGGTGGAAAGGTAGCAAGGCTAGAAGCTTAGGAGCAGGGTTCAAGTTGTTCTACCATGGGTCGGATAGGAAGAGAAACGGAGTAGGAGTTTCCAAGAGGAGTTTGTGAGGAATGTTCTTGAGGTGAAAAGAGTGTCAGACAGGTTGATGAGCCTGAAGCTGGAAATTGAAGGGGTGATGTTCAATGTTGTGAGTGGTTATGCCCCACAGGTAGGATGTGAGTTAGAAGAGAAGGAGAAATTCTGGAGTGAGTTAGATGAAGTGATGCAGAGCATCCCCAGGTTAGCAAAGAAGAAGTGGGACACTGAGAGGACTGAAGAGAGTAGACAGGAGTACAGGGAGATGCAGCGTAAGGTGAAGGTAGAGGTGGCGAAGGCCAAACAAAGAGCATATGAGGACTTGTATGCTAGGTTGGACACTAAAGAGGGAGAGGTGGATTTGTACAGGTTGGCCAGACAAAGAGATAGAGATGGGAAGGATGTGCAGCAGGTTAGGGTGATTAAAGATAAGAATGGAAATGTACTGACAGGTGCCAGGAGTGTGATGGGAAGATGGAAGGAGTACTTTGAAGAGTTGATGAATGAAGAAAATGAAAGGGAACGAAGAGTAGAAGAGGTGACTGGTGTGAAACAGGAAGTAGCAAAGATTAGCAAGAGTGAAGTGAGGAGGACATTGAAGAGGATGAAGAGTGGAAAGGCAGTTGGTCCTGATGACATACCTGTGGAGGTATGGAAGTGTCTAGGAGAGGTGGCAGTTGAGTTTCTGACTAGTTTGTTTAACAAGATCTTGGAGAGTGAGAGGATGGCCGAGGAATGGAGGAGAAGTGTACTGGTGCCAATTTTCAAGAACAAGGGAGATGTGCAGAGCTGTGGCAACTACAGAGGAATAAAGCTGATGAGCCATACAATGAAGTTGTGGGAAAGAGTAGTGGAAGCTAGGCTAAGGGCAGAGGTGAGCATTTGTGAGCAGCAATATGGTTTCATGCCTAGAAAGAGCACAACAGATGCAGTGTTTGCTTTGAGGATGCTGATGGAGAAGTACAGAGAAGGTCATAAGGAGTTGCATTGTGTCTTTGTAGATTTAGAGAAAGCGTATGACAGGGTGCCGAGAGAGGAGCTGTGGTATGGTATGAGGAAGTCCGGAGTGGCAGAGAAGTATGTTAGAGTGGTGCAGGACATGTATGAGAGCTGTAAGACCGTGGTGAGGTGTGCTGTAGGTGTGACAGAGGAGTTCAAGGTGGAGGTGGGTCTGCATCAAGGATCGGCTCTGGGCCCCTTCTTGTTTGCTCTGGTGATGGACAGGCTGACAGATGAGGTTAGACAGGAATCTCCATGGACTATGATGTTTGCGGATGACATTGTTATTTGTAGTGAGAGCAGGGAGCAGGTGGAGGAGAATCTAGAGAGATGGAGGTCTGCTCTGGAAAACAGAGGAATGAAGCTTAGCTGCAGTAAGACAGAATACATGTGTGTCAATGAGAGGGACCCAGGTGGAACGGTGAGGTTACAGGGAGCAGAGGTGAAGAAGGTGCAGGACTTTAAGTACTTAGGGTCAACGGTTCAGAGCAACGGAGACTGTGGAAAAGAGGCGAAGAGGCGAGTGCAAGCAGGTTGGAACGGGTGGAGAAAAGTGTCAGGTGTGTTGTGTGATAAAAGAGTATCAGCAAGAATGAAAGGAAAGGTGTTGCAGACGGTGGTGAGACCAGCGATGTTGTACAGCTTAGAGACAGTGGCACTGAAGAAAAGAAAAGAGGCAGAGCTGGAGGTGGCAGAGCTTAAGATGTTGAGGTTCTCTTTGGGAGTGACGAGGATGGACAGGATCAGGAACGAGTACATCAGAGGGACAGCTCATGTTAGATGCTTCGGAGATAAAGCCAGAGAGGCCAGATTGAGGTGGTTTGGACACGTTCAGAGGAGAGACTGTGAATATATTGGTAGAAGGATGCTGAGGTTGGAGCTGCCAGGCAGGAGGTCTAGAGGAAGACCAAAGAGGAGATTTATGGATGTAGTGAGAGAGGACATGAAGTTAGTTGGTGTGAGTGAAGAGGATGCAGAGGACAGGGTTAGATGGAGGCGCATGATTCGCTGTGGCGACCCCTGAAAGGGAACAGCTGAAAGGAAAAGAAGAAGACCATAATAACAAGCATATTTCTAAATAACCCTGCTGTTTTTAATGCTGATTTGCCAGTTGCTTACAACCGTGCCTTGCTTACAATACATTTAGATGAAAGCCTTAAATGTAACTAAATTTAAAAAAGCAGAAACAGGAGAAACAATTTTACTATAACGTTCAGTTCCCAGGTAAAGAGCAATAAAGGTATTTAATTTAAATAATGATAATTTAATTATCACATAACAGATTGTGTTAGTTTACAAAACTAAAATCCATATTTTATGCTGTTTAAAATTACGCCAGAAACAGCAATGCCAACAGCTGACTCCGCTCTCATCAAAGATAGGGCTAGATGCCGGAATGTTGGCTTCAGGAAATTTCATATCACTGTAGGAGCAAAACTAAGCAATCTGTCCAAAGTTGGCAGCCCACAAGATGAGCCTTAATTATTGACAGGACACTTGTTGCCTTGGGCATCTATTCGCAGCCGGGATGGTGGCATTAAAAAGAAACTTAAGCTTTATATTTCTCCTGCAAGTGGTTATCACAGCACACAACCGTTTTCAGCAGATTTGGCTGAGCCGTACCTTGGCATGGGTCCTCAAGAGAGTGAGTTAGTAGCTTTATGTAATGAATACTCTTTCTCACTGCTCTCTACAGCTTTACAATATAGCTTTTTCCAACATAGAATTGCTGCTAACTTTGAAACCACTGAATTGTCGAACCCCTGTTTACAACGCAGATCTTTTATGCCCCTCTTTATCAGCATGTTACATGCTCCTTTTTAGTCCTTAGAACTAGACCGAAGATTTGTTTGCCTTTTCTTTGTTTTCAGCTATTTAGTTTTAGAATTTGACTTACAGTATGTGTGTACTTCAATGATCATGCTTTTGTTTCTCTTCTGCCCGTGATGTACTGTGTGACTTTTGTTTTGAAAGGTGTCGTATAAGTAGGGTTTTTATTACCATCCCTCTCCTCTCTCTCATTTCTTACTGTGTCATCCTTCCTTTATTCTGCTCTTCCCCTCCTCTTCCCTCCAGCGTCCTCTGGTTTCTACAGGCTGGCTCTGGAACACAAAGGGCTCCTCTGTGCAGGAAACAGGTACTGTACAGTGTAACAGGATAACCTGAGGACTCACACACATATTCATAGCAATTAACAAAGCACTGCTGTCTACAAAGTTTAGCTGTGTGTGTTTGTGTTAAACCATGGTTGCTCAGAAAGTTGAATTCTTATTACTATTCCCTGTCAGAGCACATTGAACAATGAGACAGATAACATGACTGAGGCATCTGTCATTTCTGAGTCACTCTGTCTACTTTTTTTTCCAATAAGCCAGTCTTCTCAGCAGTGTGTCTGTCTCAGAGCAACGGATCTGCAGCTTCAAAGCCTACTGTGTGTGAATGTGTGCGTTAGAGTTATTCTGTTTGTGCTTGCGTGTGTGTTAGTGTGGTCATAAATGTCGTTGACTCTGTACATTTTAGGACCCCCTGCTTTGAGCTGTAATGAAACTGAACCATGCCGTGCCTGTGTTTCATATTTGAAAGGACTAAGTCAAGGCACATCCTGCCCTGTGTCTGATAGTTCACTCTTCACTGTTTTGACTGTGCATTGTGAAGGATGTGTGCTCTGTTTTAGGTGCCCTCATTCTTTCTTTATTTCTGCAGTTTTATTGCTCTTTCTCATCTTTTGTTCGTATTCACGTTTATTTTCTCTGACTCTTCTGTGTGTGTTTCTCCTATCAATTCTTTCAGGAACCCAAATCTGAATGCATCTTGCTGTGGTTTTCTACAGAAACTCAGTGTGCGTCTGCTTTCCCAGTCAGACCAGAATGGTATGCAAATACGCACACACACTTGAACCACTCACAGAGCTACGTGCAGCACCAGTATAACCTTGTTGTTCCTATCAGCTTCCAAGTCATGATGTCATGCTACCAGTTATCTGAGACTGTTGATATGCTGAACAGAACTGTCTGCAGACCCAATAAATACATTCCCTGAACTGCAGATGCTCTCTCCTGTCCTGATTCTTTGGCTGGAATCATCTCTATATCTGCAGACCCAAACCAACTTTCCAAAAACCCCGCCTTTGGAAAGAATCAGGACAGCAGAGAGAATCTGCAGTTCAGGGAATTTATTGACCATGCAGGAGGCATACATATGCCATAGTAGGCCACTTTTTAGGTTGAGGAAGGATGTGTCTGTGTGTGTGTAATCTACAACGGAGAAATAAAAAAAAAAAAGAATAACAGAATGGGAATTATGTGAATGTTCAATTTTACTTTTAAAGCAATAGAGGCCAATATAACCCTTAGCAAACTAAGCAGGTCATTTGTAAATGTAGGAAACCCCCTATGACAGAACTAAATTAGGGGCATTGAAATCACTAAACATATTTAAAGATACCCCAACTGTAGCACATTGATAAAACTAACACAAGATATCAACCATGTGGTGCCCTTCACACAAAGTGGGTAATTAAGACCCAATAAAGGCAAAACGGTAGAACAAACTATCTACAGAAAAGCCCAGTAAATAAATGATGCATGACAACACTAAGGGAACATGAAAACAACTTACATTCTGGTCATTTACGCACAACAGTAGGTAAAACTCCAGAATTGTGTCCAGAATTGGCTCCTGTGCTCTGCCTCTGCTGTCGATGCAGCACTGACTGTGAGGAAGTCAGTGCTAATTAACCCGCTCCTTAAGGCTTGGCTGTAGGCCGGCTTTCTCACAGACCAGTTGATGCCGCTGCAGCAACCGGGAACATTTACAAAAAGCCTTCCATACCAAATGCAATAGCTTTGCTAAATTCGCAAACACCGTTCACGGTGAAACTACTCGTCAGTTAGTGTTGTCTGCACTGTGCATGTTGTGTTATTTCTTAATGCATGTATTGTGATTTATTATGACACAATACAATCTATATTGTCCACATTATATTTGTGGACAAGAAAGATTATTATTATTACTGTTCAAGATTTGTTTGCTTTGTGTAAAAAAGGTCAGGTCAGTTTCTTTCCATTACTAAAATATAAGTCTGAGTTAGTTTTATTTTTAATTTTAGTTTCCATTGAAAGTGCCCATCCTAATCCCTGTGAACACTTGACTGACCCTTTGTCATTGATATTTAATATTTTGGTTTGGAGTTTTGTATTATTTTGTACTGAAATTGTAATCTGTATTAAAGTGGCTGTTGATGACATTTTAGAAACGTGTTTCCAAAGTCACTAAATAATAGCTCTAGCTTCCTATTCTATTCAGAATGAAAGGAGGGGACCCAGATGTGTGTACTCACACATGTAAACACATGTTTAATGCGTGAAATGGCCTTGAATTGAACATTGACCAGTGTTTGCTTGCTGATTCTAAGTTCCTCTGTGAGAGATGCTAAATCTCTTAAATGTCAGTGCACAGATAATACTTCCAGTTGAAGGGGCATTGCTTATGTGAGACTGAAGTAAATAATATTCAAGAAAATAATATTAAAGAAAAGCAACTTCAGGTAAATGAAGTTGTAAGAGAGTGAAAACAAATGCTGAAATCCAGTGCTATTTCCCTTCTAATCCCTTTCCACATCACTGTAACATCCCCTAAAATAAAATGAAAAAAAAAACACACTTTAGTGGAAACTGCAGTTGTTCCCAAGAGACATGATGTGACATTGACACCAGAATTGAGGAAAATATTTCTTTGAGGTAATGAGATGTTGTACAAGCAGGTTTGTAGGTTTGCGTGTTGGTATTCATGCTGTGTGTCTATTTGTTTGTGTGTGTTTGTAGCTGTGAATAATGAGTTCTGAGGAACTAGACTCCTGTTTGTACCTTTTACTCCTGTCAACATCTTGCTCCCTTTCATCAACCTTATCTGTTTCAGTTTCATTTCCAGCCTCTTGCTTTCACTCATTTTTCTTTGGTCTCGTCTTGAATTTTACCACTCCATTTTTATGTTTGATACTTTTCTCGTTCAGAGATATTTAATATCTTTATATTAAACTTTGTTAAACAGATTTTAACCTATTTTAGTTTGGTGTTTCTCCGTATCACCTTTTGTTTTGTTGAGTGAATTACTCTCTGATATTGCAGATCATTTGTACTTTACATATATAGCTGTCTGATAAAGATTCTCGTCCCGTCTCTGTCCTCTCTCCTTTTCTGTTGATTAAAACCCGAGCAGGAGGCGACACGTCACTGCAGCCTCCTTTGTAGGTCTGTTTGTTATCTTCCTCCCATCTGTTGTTTCCCTTCTCATCTTCTTCAACACTCTGTCCTTTGCTGTGTTCCTCTCCCTCCCAGGACCCTGTGAGACATCCTTATATTCTTCTCTCTGCCTCTCTTCTCGACTCTCCCCTCGGTTCCCTGGAGATGACAGCTGCATTGGTGCCTTGTGCCCTTTTCCTCTTTTTTTTCTCTGGTTTCTAAATAATGCCATTTGTTTCTTACTCTTTCTCCACAGTGGCCCCTTTTAGACCACAGTGCTCTCTGTCTTGCCACGGGGTCCGCAGCCCTCAACAATTTAGCCACCTCTTTCTGTATTACTCTAACACCTATTCCTTTCTTTACTTTGTTTCCCTCTCTGGCTGTTTGGTAGTCTCGCTCCCTACAGACCCTGCTGTGGCTTTATAGCCTCTGTGAAGTCATGAATCAGTGACCCCTATCCCCGTCTGCCACCTCCCTGTGCCTTATTTGTCATTCTTTTCCATGCTGTGCTCCTGCTTTCTTGCGATTCCCCCATATACTGCACACTGTGTTTCCTTCCTCACTCCCTGATTAAAGGTTAAAGTAACTTCTTTTTCTCCAGACCTGCATTGCACAGCACCATTTTCTCTTTTCAGTTTCCGTGCCATTTTTCATTGGCCCTCTTTTCTGTTTCCCCCTTGTCTTTCTGCGTTGTTCTCTTTCAGTTCTTCGTAAGCTGCATCTCATTTTCAGTTCCCTAAAGACGACCCGGAGATGGAGGCAACGTCACGGTGCAGATAGTCTTACTCTTTTAGCTGTTTCAGAAAAAAATCTGAATTCCCTGCTGTGCTTCATATCTCTGCTTTTTTCTTTCTTACCATTTTATGCAGTATTGTTTATTTACATATATCAATTTCTTTTTCCCCCTTTGACAGTCTTTTTATCCTCCAGTTCTTGAAAAGGTGGAAGGCCTCTTCAGCACTATATCACACGGGGCACTCCTGTCTTTCGTCTTCATCCATCATTCACTTGCAGTTTCACTTTCCTTCTTACTGTTTCCTATCATACTAAACCCGTCATTCCATGTGCTTTTTTCATCCTGCCATTCTATTCTTTAGGAACCTCATTTATGAAAAAAACATTCTTTAACTTTGCTATGTTACATAATATGGCTTTTCAAAGAATGGTATAAAAATTGAATCTAGGCATCCATGACATCCGTAGCTTGGTTAATGATGGATACTGGCTTTATGTTTGGATACAACATAGATTATTGGAAAAGTGTGAAATCAGTGTAAACCCACTCATTTTCGCCCCCAGATGATTTTTTTCATAAACCTCAGATTTGGCTTGGCTTTAGTCGTAAACACAACATTGGTGAGTAATGCTCCTATGTAAATGAGGCCTCAGGGCCTCTTCTGCTGTGTTTTGCTTTATTCTATCCATCTCTCTCCTTCATCCATATCGTTTCCTCTTTCTTCTGTTGTCTCTCTCTCTCACCCTCTTTCTATAACTTTCTCCTTTTCCTGTTTGTAGCATTGATTGTTGAACCCTTTTCCTTTCTGTTTCTTTATTATTTCCTTGTTAAATCCCCCAGATGTTGAGGAGGTGGAGAATCTTCTGCTATACAACCTTCCCTCTCTGTGTTGTCGTCTGTCAGACTGGCAGTCTCTACTGTGTGAGGCCCCAGGGCTCCAGCTGTGTGAATATAAAGGACTAAGGGCCACTCAGTACTGTCTGCTGATAATGCTACACCTTTCCCTGCAGCAAGGAGACAGGTAATACAGCGCACCTACACAGTCTGAACTAGCCACTACACAGAATAGCATCAGGCAACAGAAACATTTTACCCACCTTGTAGAGGATTCATAACGTTGCAATATTTCAAAGAGTTGAAAAAGGGGAATGACATTTGGGTTTGCAAACGTTTTGATAATTAAAAAGGGAAATCTTTGTTCAATTTAAAATTGATTGCCGAAGAAATCTCATGTTCTAAGCTGGTATTTTTGTGGAAATGGAATTAACCAATAAGTATTTCAAGAGAAAACAACATTTCAGCTATATCACAGTATTGAAATAACCAAAATCCCAGACACTAGTGACATGTCACAGAGTATCAGAGTTATATCAATATATTACCCAGCATGTCGTTGTAGCTCCCTCCCTGCACCAGCAGCGATACTGTTGTGGCCCATCGAGGATGTTCTTAAGTACATATTTTATGACCTCAGAGATACGTTGGCTCCTTTGGAAAGTTTAATATGTCCTACTGTGGAACCTTAGCTATGCATTACCCCCTGGGGAAGGGGATGAAAGCCTCTCCCTGCCACTGTGTGGTCTCATCCAGATTAATGGGCACTATGGTCAGAGATTTACATAGCGTGGGAGGGCTGAGTGTGTGTAGCGTGTGTGTACTCAGAGATAGGATCTGTGAATGTGTGTGCGTGTCCGTGCGTTGGTTTACATTCTAATTGACTGTGCTTGTGTGTGTGTGTGTGTTATTTTTGCATGAGAAAGTGAGATAGCAAGTTTGTGACATTCACATTCCCCTGGAGCACTTTGTCTTTGTACAAAGAGTTTTGTGTGTTTGTCCACTTTATTACCTTCACACTGGATGTGTCTGCTGAGGTTAGTTTGACATTCAGGTATGTGTGTGTCTATGTGTTTCTAAACCTTAAAATGTAAATTTTTGGCCACATCTACAGTATGTGTACTTGTAATATTTTAAGTTGTGTCATCGTAATTGTGTGTGTGTGTGTGTGTGTGTGTGTGTGTGTGTGTGTGTGTGTGTGTGTGTGTGTGTGTGAGAGATCCAGGCTCCTCCCAGACCAGACAGTGTTCTCCAGTGTGGTGTGGCTGTTGCGCTCAGTGCAGGAGCAGGGCAGCTGTGCCCTGCCTCACTCTGTGCTCCGCTCTGCCCTCTACCTGCTGGCAATGACGCAGGACAAGAGTCCCAACCTTGATGGGGTAACTGATCCGTTCAACAAAAATCGAAACACAATCTGTAACTTACAAATGTAGTACGGTAGATGTTCAGCATCAAAATATAGTGTAAGGAAGGTTTAAACTGTCTTTTGAGTAAACCCCCAAACCATATAGAACATGACCATTTTGTACATTTGCCTTATTTTATTAGAATGTTTTACCTTTTATCTCTTTGCAGTGCTTACCTAAATACATTTTGACAGCTGAGGCAAGTAGTCTGCCTGAGTTTTAAATATTCAACTCTTTTTTTTTTTCTGTTAAGGAAGTCAACCTAATAATGCTAACAAGGTGAAAACAATCCTCAAATCCTCTTCATTAAGATAGGTTTACCCACCAGCAAGATTTCATCAAGATGAAGGTCTTCAACGTGATGTTTTTCCTGTGCACAGAGAAAAAGAACAGCATGTACTGGAGTTGGAGTTCTGTGCAGTTTCATATATAACCATTCATGTGGAGGCCTCGGAATCAAAGCTTGACAGCTCACATTTATGATAGAAAATCCATATTCTGCTGTAGATGATTCAGCAGCAAAGAATATTAATATAGCTCACTTTTTTTCTAGAGCTACTCACTCAAAATAATGTACCTTTCTTCAGTTAAAAGAACATTACGTGGCAAAACTTTGTGCTACAGCTTCTCTAAAACTACTTAATAACATATACATTATGTGTACTATGAATATAAATAAGCAATAGATTACAAGAGACTTCCTGCTGTGACTGAGGGCTCTGCCTCAGTGGGGTTTAAAAGCAGTCTCACATTTGGGTTGTGAAGAAAATGATTTTCAAAACTGCAAACTTTTCAACCTGTCTGCGTATGCTCATCTCAAAGAGAGTACTTTGGCCTTTTCAATCTTTCTTTACCAACCTACTCAAGGCTTCTTTTAACTGCATCAGCAAGGCACTCTCCTCCTGCCAAAGCTTCTCCTCCCTCTACGTTCACCATCCTGCACTCCTCCACTTCATCTGTCGCTATCCAGAACTAGCAGAGAAATTTGGGCCCCTGGTCTTGGAGCTTTGGTTGACCAAGCAAGCACAGCACACAAAGGCAGAGCAGGCCACGGTAAGGTTCACTTCTATCTCAAACTCACATGCATTCGTCAATAAATAATTTTACTGATTTGATTTTAAAAGTTGCTTTACTGGTTTCACTCAAATAAGTTTCTTTAATTAATTTCACTCCAACAGAGTAACTGTTAGAGATAGGATGAGTGTGTTTTTTAAATTCCCCTTGAGCTCTCACAAATTAAAATCAGAATTGATGAAAAAGTGGCTTGATTTCATTCCTGGGTACAGGCAGACATGCAGGAGGAGGGAGAGGAGAGAGAACGCCGTGCAGCAGAGAGACACGATCAGGAGCCAGACACAGAAACCATGGAGCTACTGAGTCTGATAGAGAAGTACCCAGCTGTCATACTGAACCTCCTGGTAAGAATCAGAGACCCTAAACAGGAGCTTGGATTTAAGAAGTTGGCCGCATGTTGGCTGATGTGCCGCATTGTTTTACACCTAAGTAGAACTATTTGTTAAGCCTGAAACAGTAATCAGACTTGGATCCCAGTTTGTGGAAAACACATATTTGTGTTTAACCTGCATTGACTGGCTAGTTGGCCTGGCTGGTTAGGACAATGCTGATACAAGAAGATATTCTAAATGAATCTGTTTTAAAGCTTGTGTCTTTCTTTCCCTCTGACTGTCCGTCTGTATGACTACAGGACATGGTTTGCACCAGGGAGGCCCCCCTGGCAGGGCGAGCCCTGGGGGTGCTGGAAGTTCTTTTGCATGGTCAAAGAGACTATGAGGCTGACTTGTGTACCAGTCTTAGGCTAGCCCTGCTCCAGGCATTACAGAGGCTCAGTGTGGAGAACATGGGCCATGGGCTTGGACAGGGACACACTGCACAGGGTAAGAGATATAAACTCACAGAAACAGAGTTTATAGATTTATAGAAGTAATGTATTATGCAAACACCGGTTGCACCTCCCAAAAAAAAAAAAACTAGTTGGAGGTAAAAATCTGTGCAGAGTCCAATGCAACTCTCCATGATGTACAGTAATGGAAGATATTAGACAAATTGATACATTTTAATGTTACAATTTACGAGTTTGCTGAATGTCAAAATCAGTCAGGCAATGCTTTTTATCGGGAAAGCTTCATGGAGAAGGGATAATTAATTAAGCTTCTACTAGCAATTCATAGAAAATGCAGAGATGAATCACATGGCATAAAACCTTTATGACAGCTTCATGCACCTGCAATGCAGTGATGAAGTAGTAATGGATTCTTTCATTTGAAATTAATGTGCCTCAGTCAGGGAGTTTTGAATATATTATGCTTGATCCTAGCTTTTGATAACGAAACATCGTTTAAGTAGACTGAACCACACCCTCTCCGTTGTTGGAGCTCATCACAACTGTGTAAAATCAAATACCACATTACCAATGCATGCACACATAAATGAATAATCACACTGACCAAAGTGATAACATTTTACAAGTTAACCTCCTCATGGGGTATAAAACTGTCAATTATTTTTTGTCTTTTGACTTCGAAACCTACACTGTTTTCTATGAAAGCTTCCTGGCCTCTGCTGTGCTGACACGTTACACCCTTAAAGGAGTTAACTTTCCTTATTCTACCTAAAATATATCATCAGTTCTCAGTCAGTTCAAACCTCTCGGCTTCGTCATACACTGAGGAGAAAGGAATGCTCATTAATGCCTTAATAACTTTCTGACTCTTAGGGCTACAGAATCCACCACTGCAGAAATACATTCAGTTCTCTACACAAACGATATTACCCGTTTTTGCAAAGATTTCTACAGCAGTCACCATTCACAATCATGTATCAGTTAATGCCAACCGATTTGGTTTGACATCCATTTCCATCTCATTAAAGTACAGTTAATGACAGTTGATAGATTTAGGTACATGTTACCTCCCCTACGTTTACTTTTTATTATGAGGCAGACAGTGTTTTGTTTTCTTCCCGGGTGTATCTCTGCCTCAGTCGTACATATTAAAACTTTGTAGAGGAAAAGCTTTTTATGAAATTGTTTCTTCCCTGCTCAATACAAGCTCATACACATAGTACACACAGCCACAAAAAACTACACATATACATGCACGCACAGGTTTACACAGCGGGCTCCTGCGCTGTGAGACGTAATAGAACAAATGCACCATGACAGTCTTTCTTCTCAGTACACAGCAAACACTGAAAGAGTTGCTTAATTAAATATCAGTTTATGAACAGCCAGCAGCAGCAACCACACCATTGGCTATTTGGTCTCAGATTCCCATCTCTTCATATTGACATATTTTTGCAACATAGTGTACCTCAAATGCCATACAACAAAAACTGGAAAGGAACAAGACATTGCAAGAAGATTTACACCTCAGCTCACAAGATTGCTGTGGAGACATACATAGGGTTCATTGTTCAAACTGTTTGATATCTAAGATACCAATGCCACAAATAGAGATATTTTAAATATTCATCAAGTGTTAAGTGCTAGTTTTGCTACTTGATCATTTTTGGAGTTTGGACTGATGGCTTGGCTGTGTGTCCCAAGCACATCACTGGCAGGTAAAAACAAGAGGCTGAGGGCAGTGGACACCACTTGCATCCTCCTCCCAGCAGTGGGAATGTGGTGGCAATAAATAAAATGTGAGTGACAGCGGGATTGAAAATTGCTACTGAAACTTCCAAAACTTGTTTCATTGGCACACCAAAAGTATACAAGTAAAATGCTTTAAAGCAAACTAACAGAAATTTCTAATTAATGCGTTTAAATGTGTGTTTGTATGTGTCAGGCTTTCAGTTTTTCTCATTTGTTATATTGAAATTTAGATTATAGGTATGAATTCTTTAAAATCCTCCAAATCTTTGCAATGAATTCATCCTCAACTCCACAAACTTGACCTGAGTAGACCAACAAATTATACTGGGAATTTGAATAATTAATGTGAAAATAACAATTGCTATACACAGCAGTAACATCTATAAAGTAATGTGCATGGATTAATAGGTCCATTTGGCACGATGTGCTTTTGCAACATAATGGAAAGCACTTAGTTTAATTATTCTCACATATTGGATCATTTGAAAGAATACCTGTGCCGATATATGTTTGTCTGGCCATTCTCCCTGGCAGAACTTTCTTTCTGATGGTTCTAACAACTGTTTAAATAGCACTGCATTATGAAGACAGAATTATAGGCGGGCTGATTACGGTCGCATTAAGAGACAGCGGAATTCTGCACACATACAGTAGTAAATAGTTATTTAGTCACTACAAATTGTTCAATTTTGTTTTGCTTTTTTGTGTGTTTGTTTCTCTCTGTCAAATATCAAATTGAGCAAAATATATCCAAAAACAGAACTGTTTATTGTCTTACTCAAGGACACTTTTCATAGGGCAAACACATGAAAGGTCATGTTGGACCGAACTTATGCTTAAACTAAAGGACAGTACATTATTTCACCAAGAAAGACTGCTAGACACATCCTAAAATGCAACTATATAATAGTACAGTAGTAAATTTGGCATGTGGTGGTGCTATTTCTTTTAACTGCCCTGCCAGACAAACTTGGTTTTTAACTGAAGTGTAATCACGAAGTCTCTCCTGAAACTTGGTTGTTTTTAAATTGGATTGAAATGGGAAAACAGTTCCCAGAACACTGTCGCTTCTGATTAATGTTGGAAGGGAAAAACCATTAATCCTCTGTTAAAACGAATCCTTCCAACATTCTTTGTCAGTACAGACGGTAGGAAGGGAGACGCTTGTTTATCTAGATGACTCTCCCGAATGAAGCGTATAGTATTGATTTCAACAGAGAGTAGTATCAGTGTACATTAGATTGCTATCATACACGGGGGTTTGTATTCTTTTTTAAAGATTATTTTTGGGGCATTTTTGCCTATATTTGATTAGTGACAAGCTGCAGGGAAAGGCGGGAGAGAGAAAGGATGACATGCAGCAAAGGGCCACTGCGGTAAGGGGTCAGCCTTAATGAGCTACCGCGGCGCCCCCAGGTTTTGTATTCTTATATATATTTGAGAAAGGACAACTCTTAGATTTGTGTCAGCTTTGTGTCAATAGCATTAGTCTTAGTGTTAGCATAAATTAAGCAGAAACCAGGGGAAGTGTAATTTGTTGAGGACACTGGTAGGTTATCAAACATTGACTTCAATTGCAACCTATTGTGTTTTCTTGGTAATGTACACTATGTGTTAGATCATTTATACATGTGGATACAGAACAGCTCTGCTTCCTGTTGACTGTTTGAT
Organism: Coreoperca whiteheadi; assembly: GCA_011952105.1. NCBI lineage: Eukaryota > Metazoa > Chordata > Actinopteri > Centrarchiformes > Sinipercidae > Coreoperca > Coreoperca whiteheadi. The sequence continues at coordinate 18,196,518 of CM022470.1, forward strand.
ACAGATTATGTCGAATCGTCAGACATCAGACAAAACTCTGCTTATAAAAGAAGATTACAATTAATCACAGTTTCCTCTGAATCATTAAGTTGACAACAGTTTAAGCAATCAATTTCCTAAAACAATAATACAGTATGATCATGTCATCACAATACAGGTTCACTGAGAGTTAATGTTAATTACTGCTAATGAAAAACAACCGAAAAGGAGATGAGGGCAGAAAACATTGACAAGTCTGTAAGTGAAGTTGCTCTAAATGCTGAGATGAAGTATTTTTTTCTATTTTTGCATCGTTCATTGATAATTTTTTTGGTGTTCAGTGTTGGTTTGATTCTTGTGAAATCAAATGTCCAGATAAGGTAGGGCATGGACACTTCCACATATAAGGGTTCAATTTCCAGACATACTGTGCATCACAGTGTTTGTAAAGACTACGGTCTAGACCTGCTCTATAGGAAAAGTGCAATGACGTAACTTATGTTGTGAATTGGCGCTATATAAATATATTGGATTGAACTAAAAAATTGCACATGTGCGTGCATATCTGGTGCAGTAACGTGCTTTTGGTAGAGGTGTCTGCCAGATGGTGTTATTATGTCTGTATACTTGACCAGGTTAATGAGCACAGCTGAAGGGCACAACACCAGTGTGCCAGCTGGGGATTCCGAAACTGTTGCTGTGGTTAGCCTCCGCCTGCTTTCTGCTTATCCCTGGCCTTGTGGGGATTACAGACCGTTATCTGTGTACGTGTTGCAGTTCAGCCCACTGTAATTTGCATTAATATATACTTTATATTAGCCTCTAATGCGGCTGCATCCTAAGGGGAGACATTTTAATGTGATGCACTACAGGGGTAAAAGACGTATGTAGATGACTGCTCCGCCTGATCTTCCTCCAGTCTCTTTCCTGCTAGAGTACTCCTGCTCTTTGTCTCCTTTTACTTGATCTCCTTCGTCGTGCTCCCTATCTCTTTTCTCTGTCTGTTTCTTTCACCCTTAATGTTTTCTGGATTCAGACCCAGAATATTGGTATTTAAAGCGTGCATGGTCAAATATAATATTTCTGAGTAAGATGTGCATACTTCCTCTTGCCTCCTCATGATGATAAAAATCTGGTCCATCCAGCACTTGTTGGTAAACCAGAACTTCATAAATTCTGTTTGAACAGTGTCAGTTTGAGCAATGTCCTCTATTTAGGCTCTGCTGAAAACTACACTGGGAACATCAGGTTTCAGACTAAGTAATGAAAGGGGTGAAATGCAAATTCAGAATTTTCAGGCGGTCCTTTACCTGCACCACTCCCTCATCTTGCTTTCTTACACACACACACACATACACACTGTCGTCTCTCCACACTGTTTTATTAAATTTATCTTCTCTCTCCCTCGCAGCACTTTCACTCTGTTCATATTTATATATCTCTGTCTGTCTCTTTTGTGTCTTTGTCATATTTCTGTTTACAGTCATACTTGGTTTCTTTCTCCCTTTGTTTAGCAGTGAACTCACTCCCTCTGGTGCTGAAGCTGCTTTGTGTGACGCAGGCTGTTGACCCACCTTCATCTTCCTCCTACAGTAAGATGGACGGAGTGCACTTCAAGCTGCTCTACCACGGTGAGGTGAAAAGGAGCTGCTCCCTCCTTAATAGATGAGGGCTGTCCCTCATCTATTAGCGTGCAGAAACACACACAGTTCCTATACATTGTTTGCATTCTTTATTTAACACACAAACATTGTCTCCCACACACAGGCACTCAGAGATGCTGTACCAATACAGACACACAAAGCAAATTCAGTTCTTTGCCGACATGCATACAGGCTACTTAAACACTCTTCAGTCACATCGGCGCTTACAGCACGCTTACAGACACATGATCATCTAGTGACAGCACTAAGAAATATCTCTCTATTCAACACATGGACAGTTGTGATTTAATATCATCATCAACAAACCGACTCAGAGGAGTGCTCGCTGTTGATCTGCAGATGAAAATGCTGTTCTGAAATTTACTAGACATGTCTGGCAAATTAAAACTAAAAATTGGCTTTTCTTTTTGTCTTGAACAGCCCTCATCCCTCCGTAACTTACCACTTAGTTTTTGTCTTTTTTTTACTGCATTAGTGGAACCTCATTCTGTGTTGGTAGTTATATTTTCCAGCCCCCTCATCTTTGACATTTTCACTGGCAGATCAGATTAATTCAGTCTTTACCCGCCGGAGGGAGACCTGACGTGACGGGCAGTAAACGGCCGAGCTCATCGTGTTACATTTTATCTGTCTGTCACAACGTGTCTCTCGAATGAAATGTTTCTCAAATGCTTTCTGAGAGCACTGCAGATAAAATATTAGTTAAGTACGCCATCAGACTTGAGTGTATGTGTGCGTGTGCGTGTGTGTGTGTGTGTGTGTGTGTGTGTGTGTGTGTCAGTGAGTAATATAGCAGGGAGGTTGAAGCCTACCAACACAGGGAGCCTGCTACCTGCCCTCAGCTACCTGTACTGCTGCCTGAGTATGTCCCCTGCACGCTGCACTGACAGAGGTTAGACACACTTTCTACGTGTCTCTTATACTCTGTCTCCAAGTGTGTTTTAATCTCTCCCTCTCCTAACGATTCACACACCCTCTACACCCTCTGCCTCACTATGTTGCTATCTCTCTCTCTCTCTCTCTCTCTCTGCTCTGTCCCCCTTTCAACTTCTCTCTTCTTCCGCCCTGTTTTGATAGCAGTGAGAGGCTGACCTTGACAAGCATGTAGCCTTGAGACACAGGAAATAATAAGCATACAAGCTGACACCTGCTGTACATACTCTCTTTACATAATGGTGGCTGTGGCTAAGTCCGGCACATTGTCTTACCCACTTGTACACATAACGTTATGCTGTCAACTCAGAGAGCTTCTCGCACATTTGTTACGAATACATGGCAAGCGCTCTGGGTTGTGTTGTCACCTTGCTACACCTAAATATCTGTAACCCATAGACAAAACCACACATGCAAAGACAAACATGCACACACACAGTAACGTGGTCATTAGACTAACCTCAGAGATCACACACACACACAGAAAGGCACACACATGATTTCAGAAGGGTGGACACAATCTGTTTATTTTCCTTCTTGCAGATAATAGAAAAATAAGAAGAAAGGGGAATTTAAGAGATGGGGTCTCCTAAAGGTTTGATAAACATCTCTGTTCAAGGGAAAACAGAAAAATAACTCCTGAATCCTACAAAGGCGACGCAAAATTAGAATCAATGAACCAAAGTATTGAAGAAATAACCCCACAATGGAAAGTAGTAATTATTAAATATGATGAAATAATTTTCAATGAGCTGCCATCAACATGAGAGAACCAGACATATTACAGTGCCTCTGACCAAAGGCATACATTATTTGACATGAGATTGATTGCCATCGATTTTATTACAAGCTAAATAATTTACCTGAACAAGAAAAACCACTCACCAGAGGTCAGCAATGAGCTGGTTTGTAGTTAATAAGGTGAGGCTAGAGGCCAGATAGCAGGGATACCATTGGGAAGCAAAGCTAATTGTGCCCATAGCATTACTGTGCTGCTTCTGCTGCAGCCTAACTACATTCGCCATCTGCTTCTTCGACACTAGTGGGGAGTTTCCTGATACAAGTTACTTCAGCCTCAGGCTAGATGGTGTTTCAACTGGTGGTGAGGAGGACAGGAATGGTAACACATTCCTCTCTCTCAAGACAAAAACTAGGATATTACAACTTTAAATAAGATGTAATTATAGTTTCTAGTACTTACAATTGACCTGCTTGGCTGCCTGTGTACTGTATATAACCCCAATGTTATGCAAATGATTTCCCCTTGTATTCTGTTCATTTTTGCTTATGCCACTTTTCAGATTGTAAATTAAGATATGTGCACCATACACCTGATCAAGGTCTGTGTATGTGTGTGTGGGGGCTTGTTTTACTAGTTCAAAGGGCTGTTTGAGGGTTAAGACTTGGTTTTAGGGTTTGAGTTAGAATTAGGTTAGGGTTAGGGTAAGGGTTAGGTTCAGGCATTTAGTTGTGATGGTTAGGTTTAGGGTAAGGGGCTAGGGAATGCATTATGTATGTTTGTGTGTTTTTGCATTATTATGGGTGGGTGCCTGCAGCACGTCACCTTGCAGTCATCCAGACCAACTGCTATTCATACACACACACACACACACACACACTGACATAGAAGCGCAGATCCCGTGTGATGATATATCTCCTCCCCAGCTGTCTCCATGCTGCTCTCCAACAGTGGACTGATGGACCTGCTGCAGACAGTCCTCTCCTCCTCCTCCTCTGCTCCATCCCTTTCTCCATCAGCCTGTCCTCCTTCAGCCCTGCTGTGCTGCAGCCATCTACTTCTGTCCTCCCTCATTACCTTGCAGCGCGTTCACTCTGCACAGGTACACACTACAGCATAGCTTTGCCCTTATCACAGCTTCAGGATAGAACTTAACACGGGCAAGACACAGAACATACAGTAAGCTAGAGCATACGTTCAGATGTGGGCGCAGAATACAAAGCACCAGTTGGATCCGTTCGATACATATCACAGTAAGGCTGTGGTATAAAACAATGCACTTTTTTTCTCTGCTCTCTGTTCCCACTGCGGGGACAATACATTCTTCCCTGCAATGAAATATTTGATTCTGTTATTGTTATTCTTCTGATTCTCTACTTTCTTTTTTCTTCTTTCTCTCTTTCTTTCTCCATTATTTAAGGTCCATAAGAGCATCTGTTGGAGTCTGGACACAGCTGTGCAGCGACTCCTTGTTCAGAAAAGAAACACAGACAATCTTTTGCTGGGTAACAAACTCAGAATTTTATTTGATGATTACTTTTTAAAGACTTCTGCCCTTGCAGACAGCAGATGCCAAAACAATTCATCAGCAATGCAAGTGCTATTCTTCAAGCAAGTGATCTAAAGTGATTTTGTATGTATGTGTTTGTGCACAGCTCATGTGTTCTCTTTTTTCCCATTTTTGTTTCTGTCCTCCCAGCTTTGTGCATTCTCATACTCTCAGCTTCATCCTTTCTGTGATGTTGTGCTACTCCATTTTACACTGTCCAGTGCAGTTACAGACACACTAGAGGGTGTGTAAAACCTTTAATACATGTCAGTAGAGTTTGGTTCAGATTTGGATAGTGTCAAACATCCCTGATTATTGCAGCACCTGTCCATATACTGTGTAAACCTCAGGGTAGACTAATGAGGCTCACCTCCATTTGGCTTACATGTGCTCCTGCACAGGTAAATAGTGACAGGTCGTCAATGTTTTATCCTCAACAGAGGTAACCAAACCCCGGGCATGCATTTCAAACACTTTCATTACATTAAGTGGCCCACATGCCGCTGCACCACTCGGAGACAGATCATCCCTGCTATTCCCATGTCTCTGTCTGTCAGCTGAATAAGTGGCCTGTCAGGGATGCTGTGATGTATCGGCTCCCTCCCTTTGCATGCCTTCTCTCTCTCTCTTCACTCCTTCACTCACTCAGCCTCCTCTCTGTCTTCCTGTCTCTGTGTTTTAAATCTCCCTTAGGCTTCCCATTCTACCCCTCTATCCGACCATCCCTCCCTCTCTCTCTCTCTCTCTGTGCTATGTCTCTCCTCCGTTTCTACTGCTGCCACTAATTGAGTAGTCCCTCCCTCAGAGAGCTCTAATCTCAGTGTACATGGCATAAGTGCAATTCAAATGTCTGGCTCTCAATTTGGATCCCATTGTGTTTTAGCAATCATTTAGGCCGTGTCTCTTTCTTTATTTCGATCATTTTGTTGACCTTCCTTCAACCCTGTCTCTCACTGGCTCACACACTCTCTACACTTGGCACTGACATCTTCTTCCCCTCCCTTAGTTTCTGTTGCATAAAAAATTGCCCCAAATTCTGTTCAACTGTTACCCTGCCTCTCCTCTGTGCTTCTGTTCCGTCTGCTACCTTGCTTTAACCATTTACTATTTCTATTTCAAACTTTCACTTCCCACTCTGTGTGCTTAACCACTCCTTTCTGTTCTACCAGGCACTTGTCTCTCCTGTGGCCTTGCCCTCCACTTTGTTTGCTTTCTCATCTTCCTCCTGCTCTCCTGTGTGTTTAGGCATTCCATCTCCTCCTAATTCCCTTGGGTTTTCCAGCCACTTACCAGTCCTCCTTTCTTCCATCTCTCTCTCACTTTCTCTTTCCAGTCAGCTACCTGAGGTTGCTGCAGGCTCTACTTGATGTTGACCTGGCATCAGCAGTGGTGTGTGCGAGCACTGGCCCTGGCTTGGTCGGGCCAAGACCCCTGGGGGTCGAAGACGGTGCTTTGTACCCGCTTGGCTCCAGAGGTGCCCAGTGCCTCTCAACTGCTCTCAGTGGACTTCTTTTGCAGGTCTTAGTACTTTTTGTGTGTGTGTGTGTGAAGGTACATGTAGGTATTAAAGGGAACTCAAAAGTAGGGCAAATTATTGGAGAGACAGGAGAGATGTTACCGGTTGTGTTTGACCATTGAAGGGGACATATTTTGCTTTTTGGGATTTTTGATTTTCGTATGTAAAAATGTTGTTTTTTTACCATAATACGGGATGCATTAGTCATCAGCTACAAGCAGCACTGCTAAATCATGCATTCACCTCACTAATGACACTTCAAATCAAACTGTGATAGGAATCAAATGGTGTTATCAGCACATACTTTGGGAATTTCACACCCGACATAAAGTTTTCTGCATTTCAAAATCTCATTTTAGAATAACACTCTAGCATATCTGTCTGAAATGCTTTGCTTAAAAACCCATCGACAAAAAACACCAAAGAGTTCGCCTTCAGACATATTGAGAGATTAATGACGTAGAAATTTTAGACCAATCATTTCATGGAAATACTACTATTGTGTCTAATAAAACACTGATGATTCTAAACATTCATAACCTATAGACTTCAGATAATTTGTCTACATTTCCACTTAGTCATTTAGCAGACGCTTTTATCCAAAGCGACTTACATATGAGGAAGACAATGGAAGCAATTGTTTCCATTAATGAACCCGAAAAAGACATTTATATCGTTTTTAAACAGTAATTTTCCTTTAGAAAAGGTAGTTTGCTTTAGCTGTGCACACTCCCGTGAGAGGCAGGCAGAACTCGGCATAACACCTGAACCACGGCTGTCTGTGTTTGGAGTCGGTGGATGGTGCCTGATCCGGCTTTTGGGGGGTTACCAATAAGAGTAGAATGGCTTTTTGGGAGGGGAGCCCTAAAGGCCTTGTTCAGACTGCCTGCCCAAATCAGTTGGTGTTTTTTTTGGGTTATACAGATTGTATCCAGATTGATTTGAGAAAATCTGGACAGCAAAAAACCACATGAAATGCAATTTTTGCGAATCGGATCCAAGCCACATTAAGAGGTTTGAAATGCAATTCCAATCAGATTTCTACAGATGCGATTTCACAGTGTCTTTTGAGTCACTCGCAACGCGACACACGTCAACATCAAATCCAGAGTGACGGACGTTCATCAGAGCAGCTGAGCAGAATCCATGCTGCTACTAGCAGAGCGTTATGGACGACAACACAGAGAACAACAATCCGTGGACAGGCTGAAATAAATTGTCTGCTGGCACTTTGGGGGGAGGTTTCTGTACAGGCAAAGCTGGAAGGATCTCCATTTCTCATGCTTCTGTGTTGGAAAGCAGCGTCAACAGCATAAGTAGTTACTGACGCCTATATCGTTACCACAGCAACCCATGCAGATAGATTGGTGATGTCTGGACACACAAATCCAATCTGATCGCTTGCAAATATAAGTGAGGACAGTCTGTCTTAAAGATCTGATTGGAGAGACAAATCTGATTTGCCTGCAGTCTGAACAAAGCCAAAGAGACAGAAGCTAAAACTCACTGTTTCAGACAGAGGGTGAAAAGAGGGGCTGCAGCAATGAACCGTATGAGAAAAATAATGTGTTTTACGAACATTAAAGCATGTAAACATTTTCTAGTAGACAATGGACACACAAATATGAACCTGAAAAGTAGCATTATATCTAGGCTACCCTTTAAGCTAACAGTTATACATTCAAATTGTAAATATTGGCACAGATAGCTCACTTTTTGCTGTTGATTATGCATTTGAGTCTACTCCAGGGACTGCCATTGCAACATTACATTTCTTGTTTGTGGAATTCAGAAATAACAGAGAGCGCATGCAATACATCCTGTGTTGAAAGGTGGAGGGCTACCAAAAGTGATGGATACAAAGTTAGCTGTTCTAGTGTTTAAGGAATTGCTGTGAGCAATTTTTGTTAGCATCTTAAGGCATTTGCTTAAATTCCATAAAATCTTTATAAGTTCCAAGCATTATCATAACCATTTAATAGTAAAGCAAGTACATAATGAAAAACTAAAAGAAAATGCACACGTACTCTAGTGAGGTGCTCGCCCATAGGCAGATATCAGAGAAAGACGAAGAGAGCTACACACTCTAATGTAGTCTTTTTTAATTCTTAATTCTATGAATCAGCACATATTGACTTATTCGGGATCCTAACAAATGCAATATGAACAAAAATTTTAAAAAATCAAAACAAAAATATTCCATCAGAATTATCAGTGTGCACATCTGTCCTCAGACAGAGATACGTAACCATGTGCTGACATAGCTGTGGCCTTAAATGCTGATATAATGATGCCCGCTTGCTTTACTTTCGCTCCACCTTTTATTCTGCAGCAGAGCTAACAGAAAGGTAATCTTAAAAATCTTTACAGCATGACATTGAACCTGCCTTTCACAAACAAGGTTGTGTAGAAAATGAGATTTCGATTGATTTAGCAGTTAGCATAATGGAATGGCACACATATCCAGCGCAATCTCAGGTGTCTCCTAAATGTTATTACATGTAGCTGGTGTATCGAGTTGCTTTGGTTACAGAACAGGCAGAACGGTGTCCCACCAGCATTTATTAACAATAAATAGGTGAATCAATACGTCTCCTTGGTGGCAGCTAGCACAGAGAAAGAACCAACATGGTCCAAAAAATGAGTAATCCAGTGCACAACATAAAGTTGAATTAGAGAGATTATAAAGAATCTTATATATCAACGTCTGCTGTGCAATGAACGTCTACATATGTTGATACAGTTTTACAGTTGTTTCAACCGTGTAATTACTGATTATCAAAGCAGTGCACCAGCATCACAATACACAAAGGCACTATACATTAATATGAAGCACTAAGCACTTTTTGTATGACTGAAGATGTTGTGCATCAGTGACTCACAAGGCTTGCCGGAGTAGTTTACATCTTGAATTCTAAGACTCATTGTTCATTAAATAGACATGAGTTCAAATTACTGTTGAGACCCTGACACACGTATACAGTGCCACATAATGAGGAAACTCTGATTCAAGACACGCTGATGGAGAATGAACAGTAGAACTTGTTTACTTAAGACCCTACAAAATGCCAAAAGGTTTGTACCGAAACGTGAAAATGTTGACACTGAAGTTGAAGCAGTGAGGGTCCAAGCAGTGCAGGCAAATATCAAATGTGCTTGCACACGTTGTAAAACAGCCACTCACGTTTTGTCTTATAATGTCAGTGACAATTGCTTTGTCCTTGTGTTGGGCCTTTGAATTTTTCTGAAGATATCTGCAGTTGTTTTCAAGATGAAGTATTCCTACACACATGGATTGTGTGAACTGTCTATTGTATTTGTGTAGTCATTTTGACCGTGACGAGGATAAGCAGCTCGAAAAAGGTTGGGAATGGATGCTCTAAATTTATAGCAGTATTCACATCAGTATATAGTTTTATAGTTTAGATTAACAGGGAATTCTTGGATCAACAGATGCTCAGAGGTCATCCAGATACACATGGGCTGTATAAATGAGTTGTTTTGCTGCAGTATAGCAGTGGCAGGTCATTAAAACTTTACAACAAACACAGACACAAATATTCTAAAACCGATGTCCTTTACTGCCAGCATACTGCTCTCGCCAGCAGTGAGAGGTAATCAAAAAGATGTTTGAACTAAAGAAAAGGTGCCAAATGTTGTCGAGGGAGGTTTTATAGAAGCCATGTATTGGAATGGGTAAATCAAATAACCTGGAAAAAGCTCCAGCTAATGAAGTGTAATACCGCTGGGCTCATTTTGATGCTCATTTGCTTGCAAAATGCAACCAAAACCAGCTCCTCCAGTACACCCGCCCATTGTACACCATTAGGATATAATAAGGGTATAATGAATTAGATATCGGCTTTAAAGTTAATTGGTAATGCTTCAATCATGGTAAGTAAGCAAACAACATATGTATATATTTGCAAAAGACAATCTAAAGATAATGTGGATGAAAATATGGGATAATTGGGTATCATGTCTGTTGTATTTATTTAAAAAAAAAAAAAAAAACCCAATTCCCATGCTGCAGCATGCCAGCCTCTGGTTCCACACCAGTGGCATTTCTTCTCTGTGTAACAGACTGTGGTGCTGAACTGAGCTTCAGCTCTATGGTTCAGTGCTCTGTACTCTGCTGTTTAGCAGCTGATATGAGTAACAGTTCTCTACTCCCCTCCTCTGTTTTGCCCTCTTTTCCCCGCGATACTCTGGTTTGGTGGCAATATCAGAGTTCCGCTCCTCTCCTTGCTTGCCTCTCTTTGCTTCCTGTACACTTGCCCTCCACTTTCTTGATTGTGCACTCCTCCTTCTCTTCACTTTCTGTCAGTCAATGTTCTTTGCTCTAATTTTAACATCTGCTTTCGTCTCGTCTCCTCATCTGCCCTCTTCCCATGGTTCCTTTCTTTTACCCCTTTCCCACCTCATCCCCTCCCACTCATCCTCTTTCTTCTCCTATCTCCTCCTCGCCGCCTTAGGATTAGGGTGTAACTCTACACCGTCGTCTGTATACCCGCCTGGCCTACTTCAATATTTTTGGACACTGTAGTGCTCCCTGGCAGCACTGCCACTGTGAGAGAGGCATGCATTATTAAAACCTCTACCTTCTCTCTACGGTGTTTCCTTGTTCTCCCTTTTGTGTGTGGCTGCATCTCTGTCCATTGGTGAGTATGTGTCTATGGGTGCGTTTGTGTGTGTGTGTGTGTGTGTGTGTGTGTGTGTGTTGTCCATGTCTGTTTCTTGTGCAACGGTTGCTGTGTTTATGTCCATTTCTGCCAAGTCGTCACATTCCTGTGGCTCCCATGACTTGCAATGGTATGATATGTTAGAGCTGGAAGATGTTCTTTGCATCTTCCCTTTTTAGTGTATACGCGACCTCCCTCTCGTGTTTCACCGCACCGTGTCTGTTTCCCCTCAGAAGCACGAGCTGTTGCTGAGAGCCTCAGTCAACTGTCTAAGCTCCCTGCTGGGCTTCCTTCAGAGGACGAGTCCCACTACAGGTACCAGACAGAGAGACAGTTGGGGGATGAGTGAGTACAGGTTATCTGTACATGTGCACATGTGACCACAGAGAGACAAAACATTAACAAATGCGCGAGAGAGATGAAGGACATGTGTACGCGTGCGGGTAATGTATGTGCTTGAGAGAGAGTGAAAAATAATCAGTGTGCTCGACAGTGCATGGAGTGTGGAAGTGCGTGTGTGTGAGATTGTGTGCGTGTTAGAGGGAGAAAGAGTATGTGAGAGTGTTAGTGTGTGTCTCATTCTTTCATATTATCTCTTGTCTTCAACACTGTAGCATGCATTTTTTTTTTTTTTAAGTGCCTGCTGTATGTCTCGTTGTGGCTTTTGGCAATTTCTACGACCATTTACAGTAATTGCACCAGGAGGAATAGAGCAAAATTAAACAGGATTGATCAGCAATAGGCATCCTGACTAGTCATTTTTCTCGCCCCTGGTTTTGTTTTCTGTGTCTGTGTGTTAGCAAAGTATGTGGTGTGTCAGCCGTGGAGTCGATTCCTCCTCTACTGCCTGCTCAGCTCAGGAGAGAGCTGCCAACTGCACCCTGCCATTCTCAGACTCATCACGCTTGTGAGAGGTTTTACACACACACACACACACACACACACCATCAAATCAAGAATAATTTCTTGGGCATGGTTATGAGCAGTAATAAATATTTGATATTAAAAGTATCAAAAGTTAATGAAGGTAAAAACATAGAAGCGGTAGAAGTATCACATGATCACATGAGTAATGAGAGTAATGTTGTGTAGGCTGACAGTACAACACATGGAAATTAAAGAAACATTACCATATTTTTTGTTGGGGGCTAAGGCTCTAAATTCTTTCTTTTCATGTATTATTCAATGAAATGGGGAGGAACCACTGGTCAGCTGTAACCCACTGAGCCGTCCCGTCACATCCAAAATTTCAGATATCACTTAAGGGATTTATTTGTTTAACATTTGGGGATTGATGTGGGTCTCTTCACCTTTTCCACATTTTTGAATTTTATTAACAAATTGTAGCAGATTTAGTTGACTTCCACATCAACCACAGTATGGTATCACTTCAAAAGGATAACATGTTTATTCTTGCCTTGATTCTCTATGCTTTCCTGTACGTCTGTGTGTCCCATGCAGCTCCTGCAGCATGGCAGTACGGCAGTGCTGTGGGAGCCTGACCTGCTCCAGGTGATGGAGGCTGTGGAGAGGAGGGGGGTGAAGGAGCTCAGCGAGGAAGCAGCACAGGCCCTCAGGCTTCTGCTCACACAGGTACACCAATTCATGGCATGCACACATACACACACACAGATAAACTAATGTCAGAACATTGCGGGGATTCTCACAACAATAGGTCTTTAACGTGCTGTTACCCCTGAATATCTTATATATCTGAATATATCCCTGAATTAATGAATTAGTAAACAAATCAAGTTCATACAAGTTGGGTTCACGCAGTGTTTATATTACTTTGAAATTTCTATTTACAGTCAGCAAAATACAGAGACAGCAGGGGAAATGTGGACGGGGGAACACCAGGGTTGTTTATGCAAATAGATTACCAGCATTTTGCACAGCAGCACTGCAAAATCATCAAACGTCACATAGTGGTGACAGAGGGCTCTAGTGTAATGTTGCCATTGCAAAGACCAATGCAAAGTGTGAGGTCAGTGGTCACCAAATGGGTTGACGAGTTGGTGTAGCTCAGGGGTTGCTCCTGGAGCCCTTCGTCTGCTCTACGCCTGTTGTCTGGCACTTGTGGTCTGTTGCCTGAGGCTGATGCCTCCGCAAACACACGCTGACTACTTACTGTGACTACTTGCCTGTTAGGCACCTGCGTGGGACAGATCTCACACGAACAGCCTCGCACTTTGCCCACTTCACACCCCGCTTCTGCTCTTCTAACTGTATCATTAATAGTCAGGCGCCCTAATCTACACAAAGCAAAGATTTACTGCGATCTAGTGGTGCTTGTCATTGGCATTAACTCAGTAACCCCAGCTATCGTAAATACCCTTCGGCGTCAAGAATAATCCTTCGTGTCACACAAACTAAAGACTGAATTTAAAATCTTCATTTGCCCCAATCCTGCAAGAGAAAAGATCAAATTAAAGCTGCTGGAATTTTTGACTCTGGGATCAGTGATTATTGATCAATAGTTTGCATTAGTTGAATAAATCACAACTCCTAGTAGCTCCTGACTTGACAGTTTAAGGCGAGGCATACGACCTGGGTAACAAACAAGACAGACTAGGTACCCAACCGGCTGGTTAGCATTTAGGCATTCAAGCAGTAAATGCAGTCAGAGCTGCCAAGCCAGGGTACTATTTGAGCTACAGTCTAAATTCTGGAAGCCAGTCAACCTCTTTGCCTCCAAGTATTGAATCTGATAACTGTTCAGCTCTCAGTAGATGTTTTCTTGCTGCTGGGCTTTTGTATATAGTCTCATCCAGACTGTGACGTCTATCCAGCTTTTCACTGCTGATATTGGATATAAACTCTACTAGCCATAGATGTTAAAAAGATGGTGTTAGTCGGGCTTCTACTGGTTGGTGAATGATTGAGTTAAAGCTATTTATACATGTTATTCTGTACTTTCCGTGCTTATCTTTAAAGATTAACTTTGATCTCACAGATGGAAACAATAACTTATCGAAAAGGTGACCTTGAAACTAGGATCCTAGTTCATGGGCCGCTCCTCTCCAACGCTGGGCACGGGCATGCCAAAGGGTCAGGCAAATTGCATTATGTGATCAGAAGAATACCATCATGTGGCAGTGACACTTGGGTTAGTGTTTCCACTGAGAGTGTCAGTGGAATTCTCAGTATTGTTAAAATAGAAATATTACATTTAGAAATGTAGGACACCCTACCGAAAGTGCAAACAGAAAAGATGTTGGTGAGAGATTTATAAAAATGTTAATTAATAATTTTTTCCCCGCAAATTGTGAAGGTGAATTGAGCAGAATAACTGATGAAAACAACTTTGCTCAACTGTGATTTTTGCTCTGCTTAGTTGTGATCACAGCACTTATGTGGCACAAGCTTCTTATACAGTTCGTGTGATTTTTCGAATCACACAGATACTCCCCAGAAGAAATATGGCATTATATGAACTGGCCTCAAAGGCATGTATTCTCTGTGACGTGTTTTGTTTCAGCATAAGTTGAACACGATGAACTATGTTCTTGACGGTACCCTTGTTAACTTTGCAGGAAATGCATAAAAGCCCAGCTGGGTTTGCTTCAAGACATAGTCAAACACAGAAGGAATAGCAGCCACATCAGATTGCTTAGCTTCGAATTTGGCATCATATATAGGACCAGAAACGCATTCAGTATTCTGAAAGTAACTCTGAGTCAGAGGAGTGACAGAATGATGGCACACACTGCAGCTCCCAGTGCAGTGTGTGCCAGGGAATCAGAAACTGTGTGAATGCGTGCGCATGTGTCTGTCTGTTTGCTTGTGTGGTTTGTAGTGTGTGTGTGTGTGTATGCGTGTGTTTCTGGAGATGGCGAGGCAGTTTAGGGAAGGCGGGGTTCAATGTGACAGACACACTTCTCTTAACAGTCTCAAGACAGTATGAGTTTTCTTCCCATGTTATCTCCTCTGCTCCAATCTGTCACACATACACACACTCACATTTGCACACATTGCACTTCACATTAGTCATTGGTTTCGTTGATCTGCCTGTGGACTGAAGTGTAATCTCAGTTTGTGAGTTCTCTGTGCCCATTTGTTCAGCGATCTGGTATCATGTCACTGTCTTGCTTCCTCACCATTAGTCCTGAGATAACCGTCAACTTAGTGTGTGTGCTGTATGCGTGTGGAGACATTATTTATCATTATGCAACACAAGGTTCTACAACGAACCTAAGTTAGTAGTCCCTTCATGCTACGCACATACAGTATATATATCCTACAGTTATTTACATATATATATATACACGTATATACCCAGGAAATAATTCAGTTCATTTTGTGAATTTGTGTCTGGTGGAATGCAAGACAGCAGGAGGAAGATAGTGAAGATAATATGGCTATCTTTGCATAAAATGTTCGACATTTGGAAACAGACTCTTGATACATTTGCTCGTGTTTGTCTTCCTGTCACTAACTGTACGTGTTTGTCTATATGATCCAGCGGCCAGTGTTAAGGGTTAGCAGGGGTGAAGCTGCAGCTTGCGCTGCATACTTAGTTAGCTTGTCAGATCAGGGCTGGTCTTAGGGGACTCCCCCCCCCGGCTGGAGGGACTCTGTTACCTGTTACTCTTTCTATCGCTTTCATTCTTGCGGATACAGCCGGACCTTTCACTTGCTAGCCTTTTCTGTTTTCCCCCCCATAAGCTTCCTCTCTCCTTTTCTTTTGCTCTCCAAATTGTTCTCACCCCAGTAACTGCACTCCATTCACCTCGGTTTCCCCTTTTGCTCTTTTCGATTAGTTTACAGTTTTGGAACATGTTTTTTTATTCTGCCTGTCCTTCAACCGCCTGTTCCTCAAAATACCATCCTCTAGAGTTGCTTGATGGAAACTAGATATAAACAGCTCTAACTTTGAGTGCAACACATCACTTGTTGTGTATGAAGCTATTCCGCTTCTCTCTCTGGATACTTCTCAAAGTAACAGATTTTTTTGTTCCAACCCACCAGATATAGTCAGTCATAGTTTTCAGTTGTTTATCTTATCTGTTGGTGCAGCCTTGTTTGTTGTCAAATCAAAAATTGTTCTTATGCTCAGAATGCTGAGCTGAGTGCTCTGACTGATCTCCACAACCCTGAAGTATTGAAGTAGTGAATCACCATCAAGTCTAATCCCTACCTGTGCACTCTAACTTCAAATCCACGCCAGTCTAGACAGCAGCCTTCAACTTATTGGCCTACTCCAGCGGTGCCGAGAATGATGATTATGGCAGTGATGATAATTTGGTGACAATACACAGGGATCTTGGTGCTTTAATAACAATACTCGTGCTGCTGCAGCTCGCTCACAACAACATTGTGTTAATATGGTGGTAATTCTGTGTTGGTTTGAAGGGGTTACATAATAATTCTGTTGCCCTTGCAGCTTTACTGATGCACTGGACCTTCATGTATTTTCATGTCAAGCAGATTGAGTTTGCCGGCGTGCGCAACGTTCTGCACTTGAACTTGAACATGCGGCCGTCACTCGCAGCTCAGATCTTCAGACAGGATGGAAGAGAGTGATGTGATCGAGTAATTCTGGATCAGTCACGTGCATTCAAGTGACTTTTAGTTAGTCTCCGAACCTCTTGACTCGTGCAGGGGAGCTGATCAGTGGCAGCTCTCTGTTGGTGCTTGCTGGTTCCTCATGAACGAGCTTGAACAGTAATCCTTGTTTTCAAAGTCGGCATCTCGGGTGGGACCACTCATAGCAGCTGGAAATCCACTGTGACCTTTTAACTTTTGTTACGGTTTTCTGTTGATTGTGAATATTTTCTACAACATTTTTATTTTCTTGTTGCTGCTTATGACGAGTGTTCACTGTTCATTATTGCCTAAAATATACTGCTACATCTATAGTATAGCTCTATTTACTGCTTCACAGCCTTTGTACACATTTGCATCTAACGCGAGCCTGCGACAGCTGAAATAAATTGCTTTGTTTTTGCAGTAGAAGAGGTTCCTCTCTTGCGTACTTATTTAGCACTCTGCAAATCCCAGGTGTGTGTGTGTGTGTGTGTGTCTCCTGCTCCCTCCTGTATGATGTAACTAAACAAGAATTTGCCTTTTGTCAGCTTGTCTGGGTATTTGTGTTTTAAGTGGTTTGAAATGTTTTTCAGAGAACTTTCTATAGTTTTCAGAACACATTATCAGCCATGTTGGAAAAAAATAAGGCCTGTTTCTTTTCTCTGATTCAGACATTTAACTTTTTGAAATATTTTTTCCTACTTTAGGTTTTGTCTTCTCATTTCCCTCTTCACTGCCTATAAACTGTTAGTCCCTATGCATCATGTCCTGTGCTCTTTCTCTTCATTTCTTCATACTCCTTTCGGTTGCCGTTGCTTCCCCATTATGCTGCTTCTCTCTCCTGCTCTGTCTCTCCACTCCCTTTTAATGTAACAAAATAAAAGTCTTGCTCTTCTTCTGTTCGTTCAGATCCATTGCAGTGTCCTGCAGCCGCCGCCCACAGAGGAGCACATGCAGAGAGTGAGGAGCATGGCGGAGTCCCTTGGCCCACAGACGACAGGCGAGAGCGGCAGCGCCAGCCTTCGCAGCAGCGTCTTGTATCCGACACCTGAAGTGAAACACACTCATAAACGCCTCTGAACTGTAAAAATAACCCCCCACACACAGGCTGACATTCTGTATATGTTATGCAAGCACATGCACTCTCACCTATACCCGAACTACAGCTCCAACCTTTCAAAAACCACAGACATGCCTCTGTAAGTATCTGACAAGTGTTGTAAAAACTGCACACACACTCCACCAAGAAAGATGCCCATACTGCACTTCAAATGTCAGCGGACTTTCTCTGTGTTGTGCTTTTCACTTAATCTCTTTGAAAGTGTGCTGTACAACACAGGTTTGCTACTGTATGTCAGTCACAGTCGGGCTCAGTACATCTGTCGTGCTGTCTGACTCTCTCTCTCTGTCACACACCCATCCTTCCTTTCACCCACCCACACACTCTCATATACTCAGTCTAAGTCTGATCAGTTTGATATTAGCTTTATTAGCTACTGTTATATAAAACATCTGTGGTCATATCACTTTAATAGTAAATAATCAACTGGGATTGAAGCAGTAGTTAGATACCAGACATGCTCATTAAAGATATTTTAAGCGCCTATGTTAAGTGACAGCTAAACATAGTGTCTGTTAATATTGTTTGCTTTCAAGTCTAAACTCTCTCTCACACACACACCTACTTTCTCACCTTGCTTCATCGCTCCTTAACTGTTGTCCTCAGGCGTGTCGGAGATGTGTCCATCTGTCTGTCGGACTTTACAGTGAAAACCAGCTGATGTTCCGGCAAACTGACATTATAATGGCGGATGTTATCAATTTGCCAGTTTGTTTCATTTTTCATTTATTGTTACATTTCTTGAATACCTGTATACCTAGTGTGTTTTCTGTAGTGCTCAGCACCAGTGTGTCTCTGCTACAGTATTTATTAGACCACAATGGCACAATCAGACACGGAACCTCATTTGGACATTTTTCTGTTATTTGTTTGTGTCTGTTTGAATTTTAAGTATGAACTATGGTCTGATAGAAGTGGTCAAGGTGAAACCTACCATTGGTCATTTATTTTGAGGATCGCCTTGTCTTTTCCATGGATTCTGTAGCGGTTCATTTCAGGCTAATTAAAACTAGGTTAAATTAAATTACTGTTCGTTTTTTCTGGGAATCCCTTGGGTCCCTGGGGTTGTGATGAAAAGTGTTCAAGGACACATTTGACTTTATAGAAGCACAAATCACTGATTCATGCGACACGGGATAGTGAAAGACGACCCAAAGAAGTAACTGACCTGCTCATAGCAGCGACTATCTTCACCCCGCAACCTCAAGCCTCAGCTCTTTTCTCTTTAATATGCCCAGGGAGAAGGTTTTGTCCCAGTTGTTAATGACCCATCAGCACCTTCACAAAGCTGTCAGTTTGTGAGAGGGTGGCACCCCACAGGCCGCTGTGTTTGACAGCTGACCTGCTTGGGAGATTGGGCAAAAGTGTGCAGAAAATCTTTGATTAACTTTTTCTGTAGAGGATATAATGTCTGGATTAGGTTTTGGGTGTTCCACGATGGAAATAAATGTATTTCTTTTGTATTAAAGTAAATCTCTTATTTATTTCTCAGGCGGTGATTTAGTCAGACAGGTCAAGTGGTCTTCTCGTGTTCAGTTAATTCAAAGACAATGTATGTAAGAGTTTCCTTCTTGACAATATGCACACCTAAACGTACCTTCACTAGCCAAAACAGTAGGTAAACATGGTCATCAAACACAGCCACTGCCAGCTTCTGCACATCCTAAATGAGGTCTTTTTTCATTTTATTATCCTCCATCCATCTTCTTCCACTTTTTATTATTATCATATTTTATGGAAAATATATTGGCACTGAAGCTTCATTATGTCAGAGGAAACACATGAGGGGAACGGAACGCCCCACCACCACGCTCGGGTGGTGTCTCTCTTTAAATCCTCCGTGCGGAAACAACATCCTCCTCCGCGTTTAGCGCCCGCTGGCTGTCATTCGTCCAAGGCGAGCCAGCCGGTGCGATCGTGGCGCCGACGGAGTGGAGCGTTGAGAGCCGCATGCAAATGAACACCTCCGTGTTGCTGTCACCTGATGATCTAGCGGGGCAAATTGACTGTCCCGTCCCCCTCATCGGCGAGCTGACCTTAAACGTCTTGTGTGGAGATAAAAAAAAAGGTTAAACTGCACTTCTTCGGAGCAAACGCTGCCCGCTAATCGCAGCCGTGTGGCGCCGCCGTTTCTCGCTGCAACACGGTGAGTGATCCGGGAGTTGTGTGGCTGTAATGCCCATCGCTTTATCGGCTGGATCTCCGGTGCTGTCCGCTGGGTGATGGATCCGGTGGGGGGCATACAGCTGCGATGAAAGGCGCAATCGATTTGTCGAGGAGCGACTTGACATACTTCGTGAATTCACAAACGCGCACCCCGTCAGGAAACCTTATATAAATAACGTAAATTGCGATCCATTATTGCGGAGTGGATTTATATCACCAGTAAATAGGGTCTTACATCACAGCTTCACAATGAAAGCGTAATTATCGGCTTAAAATTCAGTAAATTCACTCCTCGCTGCCCGTAGACAGGCGCGCTGCTGAAGGGAACGCGGGTCACGTTGGGGACACGCAATCAATTAAACAGTCTGTAATTGATGGGCCACATGACCGTCTTTATCCAGACTCTGCCATCATCATCACCATTACGCATGTCCGTGGCTCTGCCTCTGCATGAATGATATGGAGGGAGAGCCTCACAGATGCAAGCAGGGAGAGTGAGAGAGAGAGAGATGATGTGTCAGGAGTCAACCCCCCCAGGCAGGGTGGCACCATGAGGGGACTCTGGTCCTACCCCTGCATCCAGGTGTTTGGACATCTTGCTTGTTCCATCCTCTCAGGTGTCACTTTCACCTCAAGGGTTAGTTTTGCCTCTTGAAATGAATGTCAGAGTCGGTTGGTTATCAGTTTGAGCTGTTTCGCACTCTTGACTAGAAAATTATTTGGTAGAAAATGCCTCTTTTTCTTCTCGTCCTGCGGCAGTAGAGAAATTGCAGATTGGCACTGCGTCGTAGAATGTCGGAAGCATGTTTTCAACCTCAGGGAACTCAAGCGCAGCGAGGAGCTATCTTCACGGGTCTGCAGTATGATTAGATGTGATAGTCTGCTTATCTGACAGAGCTGGAACCTGGATCTCCCACACAGGAAATCAAACTTCAGCCTCCCTGCCACAGGAGATTGTTGTTGGCAGAGAAGAAAATCTCCTCCGGCCATGAGATTTACGTGGGCTTACACGTCTTCAGCAAGAGCTACTCTGCCTTCAGAACGGCCTGCTGCGAAATCCCCTCACACAAATTGAGTGCCACAGTGACCGACCAAAGCTGAACCAGGCCCTCCCACCGTGGATACTGAACATCGGTGGGTCGGCTGGAGAGGCAGGATTCAGTAGGCGAGCATATGAAATCCACACTTCCTGCAGAGCAGCTGTGTTGTATTAATGGTCCTACAATATGCGCGCTGGGCTGATGTGAGGACAGTGTGTGCTGCTTGTACACCTGTAGAAAGAAAGGTGGATGTTGTGTTAGTAGTGGTTTATCTGTTTCTCCCTAAGCAGCCCACCGTATGCTTCAAGGGGCACTTGAAATTAACATTGTAGTGTGTCACAGTCACTGTCATTTGGTCAGGCGGTTGCCAAGTGTGATCTG
This sequence comes from Coreoperca whiteheadi, assembly GCA_011952105.1. NCBI lineage: Eukaryota > Metazoa > Chordata > Actinopteri > Centrarchiformes > Sinipercidae > Coreoperca > Coreoperca whiteheadi. The sequence continues at coordinate 18,217,816 of CM022470.1, forward strand.
ATCTCAAAAGGTTTGTGCTTTACTGGTAGATTTTCCTATGATTTAGGTTTTCTAAAAAGATTCTCCTGTGTAATTATGGCTGCCTGCTTACAGTAAATGGATGCATTTAGACTCTCATTTCTGTGCTGCCCATGCCACATTAGAGATGGATTGATCCGCTCTTAATGTCCTTACGCCACTTCTTGAAGGCTCAGCACTTTGCCCCATTGCACGGAAACGTTAACAGCTGCTGGATGTATGTGTTGACTGCATTAAATTGTGCCAGTGGCGATAACCTTTTCACTCATAAATATCTGTCAGAGCTACTCGGCTGACTGCTTGGAAGCACACAGGAACATCGAATAACCCCACGAGCTGCTGCCACGGGAGAGACAAGGCCCCCTTTCCCTGGCTGTTATCTAGAAATATTGACGCTTTCGACCAGCACTTAAGGATATTTAGTGCAGCATTTCTCAGAAAGCTGGGAAGCTACCCAAAAGATGTTCTCGGAATGCACAAATTGGCCGTAATCGAACATTGCCTTCACTCCGCTGTCTTCAGGAACGCTTGTTTCTGCTGACCCTGTAAGAAAAAAGTTGCCTTACACTTTTATGTTTAAATACGAGACTTCGGTGACCACAGAGACCACCGCTTAAAGCCAAAGTAGCTGCAACAAAAGGGAGGTGGTCTGATTTTCATTTTCAGTAAGGTCTTTCGTGCCGTGTCGGCAGGTCAAGAATAACATCTTGAGGTCTACTTTAAGACGAGAGTCCTTGGACAGTCGTCATGCTCGTCCCACTTGTCAGGATGTGCTGTAAAAGCAAAGCTGTTGTAAAACAGGAGGAAGGATTTTAGTATGAAATGATCGCTGTTGGTCCGTGTTACCAGCACTCTGAAGACGGATAGTGTGTGTCTAGGAGCATATGCTTTTCCTCCCTGATTTGAGTGAGCTTCTTAAGGGGGCTCATTCAGTCCAAATTAACATTCACACTCGAGACGTTTGCTCACTTCCCAGACCGTCAGATTCAAGAATCGGCAGCCGGGCACGTAAAGATTAATACTTTCAGTGTAAAATCAAGTCCCTGGTGATCCTAATCCTCTTGCACCGCCTCGTTCTCCTCCTATATCTTGCGCTTGCTCTCCTATCTGTGCGCCTTTCAGTTTTACCACGGTGTCTTAGCAAAGGTAGATGAAATATTCACCAGGAACGCCGTTGTTTCTCGCAGGGTCTCGCCTTCACACTCCTCTTCCTCTACCCCAGCCACCCCCACCCCCTCTTGCTCTCTTACTCTCCCTGCATGCCGTGCACCCCCATCCAAGCCCCATACCCCTTTACATCCTTCTGATAGTATCAGTGATGGAGCCCTTGCTAAATTATGCATGAAATATGTGAATTATGTCGTGTAGTTTTCATCAACATTGTCTTCTCCCTCCCTCCAGTTGCTTCTGTTTTCTGCTAATGTTTTCTTAAAAACTTTGCCTTTCATCAAATTTTCATTTGATGAGGCCCTATTTTTAGCGGTTGTGTTTATCTTCTCACTTTCATCCCTGCCTCTTTAAATGTATAAAAAGGCCTCTGAGGGGAAAGGAAGTTGCAACTGGATGAAAATGTTGATGAAGACCACTGCGCTGGAGCGAGAGGCCAGGGGGATGGGGGAGAGGAGAAGCAAGAGCAGAGAGGGAGTCTGGTACAGAGATTGTAAACATTTCTCAAGGGGTTATGCAAGTGCCAGACGTCAGATGTGTCTTTTTAAAAGGAGCATAAGGAGCCCCTCTTCAAATGCCGGCTGCCCTCTAGTTTTCCATATTGACCATTTATCCCCAGCATGTCTCTCCATTTCACATATTCCATTCGTATCGCAGGAGAGAGAGCCTTTCGAGCAGCTTTGGGAGAAGAAAAATGGCTTCATGAGTAAGAAAACTATTTCAGTTAAAGCGCACTGTTTTCAGATGAAAGTGAAATCTCGGCATCAAAAGCAAATGTGTTCCGCGGGAGAGTCCTAGTCAGAGAGTTCTGGTTTGGGATGTGCAGTCTTCCTTCTGTAGCCCTAACCGAGTTGAAATCACCCAGCTCCGTGCCGATATTTTGACGCCTTACAATGTGATGCACATCTCGTGGCTTGTCATCTGTGTTCAGAAGAATGCCTCTCTGCCGACCCCTGCTGTCCATGCGGAGTGTGTGTGCGGTGGTCCTGGCACTCGCCGCCGCCGCCCTCGGCTCGGCGGACTCCGACGTGCACAGGCCGAGGCATGACTCCAACCTGGAGATCTGTATCCTTCTGCTGCTGGTGTGCAGAGCTGCTGCCAAATACACAGGCACGTCCGTGGATGTGACTGTGTCTGCCCTTTTAGCGTGACAGGGGGGTGCACGAGCGCGCATTTGTGTGAGTTCTGCCCATGTGGAGAGTGTTCGTCCTCCTGACCTCCTCGTCATCAGACAAGCGGCTGTTTGAGACCAAGAGGAAAGATCAGCTGAACGCGCTCAAGAATCTGGTGGAGCTGAACGACATCAATCAGCAGTACAAGATCATAGACATCATGCTCAAAGGACTCTTCAAGGTAGTGTGTGTGTGCGCGCGCACTCTCACGTAGTCTGTAGCAGAAGCAAAGGCGAGCACAGACAAGGCCACTAGTATCAAAAAAAACACACACACTAACAGCAACAGTTATCTCGAGGAGCTCAACCTTCTTCTGCTCTGCCCCCAGCAGATTTGAAGGAGCCCAACAGAGAATCAAAAGCTTCAAATCCACTGATTACATTCATCAGCATGTTTCCACGCGATGTTAATTCAGACTCAGCTGCTTGGAGTGTCATTCACTCACACTAAGCTCTGAGCTTTGCTTTACACTATGCATCAGTTTCCCAGAGGACAGTTATCTCTGCATCTGCGTGCCTCTCAAGGACAACTAGCACATTCAACCTTCAGTAGCTGAAATACATTGTCAGCATTTCTATACCGCCGTGTGTGTGTGAGTAAGAGAGATAGAGTGCTTAACAGTGTTCCTGCTTATATCTCTTCCGTATATACAATCCCCACAGACGCTCCACTGACTCTAATCTCACTCGGCGTCTTTTGGGGCTCAGTTTGTCTGTATTTTAACCACGATACGAAGTGTGAAATCTCGTCTCTCCAAGACATGTGGCGTGTTTCCTCTCAATGCAACTTTTAAAAGCAACACAACAGTCACGACAGGTTTCGAACATGTCCCCAGTTGAACTTATTATTATCTAAGCCGCTTCTTGTTTTCAGAGCCTGATTTTTCTGACCACCCGTTGCTTGTCAAGTTCAAGTTCTTTTATACTTGTATGCACACGCCAATTACAGTGAAGCAGTCGTTCTTAGATCTCAGGCTCCCTCCAACTATGCTTTTACTGATATGTACAAAAATATATTTTCCTAATGGAATCCACTATATGGTTGAGTTTAGCAGATTCACTGCATCCCCCGACCTCAGCAGGGAAAGTGGTTTGTAAAAGATCGTGATAGGAATACATTTTCCTTACAAATCTTAACGGTATTTTTCACCTGCATTACCACAGCAACTGTAATCCACAGCACATAGTGTAAAGTAAATACACCTGGCTATTGAGCTATTTTTTTTTTTTTTGTCATTCTTAAGGTGTTGGAGGACTCGAGACAAATCCTGGTTGCGGCCAACATGCAGCCAGATGACCCTTTCCCAATGGACGATAAGCTCAAAGAAGGTCTGATTTACTTTTACACCTCAGCTGTTGCTTCATTTCATTTTTACAGTGTCTTTTTCTCTTGCTCTTCTTATAGAAGCCTCTTTATTTAGCAGCACCTCCAGCGTGCCTTTCACACTCTGATTCTGTCTCCACCACCTCTGACTGGTTTGTCTTGTGCTCTGTTACCCGTTCCTAAAAGCTCCACCTCCGTCAGTCGCTCTGTCCCTCGCCCCTTGTCCTCTTACCTACCCGTTTCTCTCATTATGAATCTCTGCAGCTTATTCCCACGTGGTGGAGAACACGGCATTCTTTGGCGACGTGGCGTTGCGTTTCCCCCGTATTGTCCACCACTACTACGACCGGAACCCGGACTGGGGCGGTCTGCTGCGCTGGGGGCTGAAATTCTGTAACCAGACGGGGGTTTTCACAGGAGGAGCCCACCAACATGTCCTCACACTCGTAAGACCGGACAATCACCGCTCCTGTCCTTATTGCAGCTAAATGTTACCAGTCGATATTGTCTCAATACACTGATATCCTCTGCAAGGGGTAAAAGAAAGAAAGAAAAAAAAAAAGCATTCTAGCTTTGAATGCCAACTGTAAAAGCCTTGCATTTGATCAAATCTTTAATGAAAGAAACAAATCTAACCGAATCATTGATGGATTAAACTTTATAGGGCTATTTGAAGTCTAGATGCAGAATTCCCTATAAGGTCATGATGAAATGAAATCTTTCCTCTGCAGGAGAATTTAGTGAGAATATAGAAAACACTGCGATAAAGCAGTTCAGTGCAAGTAGAGTGCAATGTGACTGGTGCATAGACATGACAGAACCATCATAGTTCAGGTTTTACGGTGTATATATGGAGACTCGAATGCAATCTGCCGTCATGTCAGAGTACCGTACATCCCCAGTGTCAGAAAATACCTGTGTCATCGCTGCTAAATGTGTCATTTGTCAGCTTATTTGGGCGTGATGTATATGAAACTTAAAAGAGCAACGCAGATAAAATGGTATGTTTACTGTGTGGGTTAATGATCTACACTCTCGCAGGATTAATCTGTGACCTTCGCAATGTGCCAAGAGGATTATATAGTGGATTAATTCTGAGACTCGAAAGCAGCATCAGCAGCAGCAGTTCTCACCCTGAAAGTGTGCATCCAGCCCTCACTTGTGCCTCAGTTACCCCACTCGTAGTTTCTGATCCCCCTCGTCTCTATTTCATGCAGCTAATAGCGTCTAAAGCTGAAATGATAAAATGACAAAACAAGATATAATGCTCAGAAGAAATGTCGATTTTTGCCTGCAACGTCTCGCCAAGTGACATCATGCTGCTGTAGAATAAGCGATGTGACAGTGTCTCATTTTTATTTCTTATCTCTTTTGAAGAAATGATAATGTGCCCCCTCCTCCTCTTTTCCTCTGTCATCTGTCTCTTCCGCTCATGTCTCAGATGTCACAGGAGTTGGGAATAACCGAGAAAGCCCCAGACTTTACAAACCCGTACCGCACAGAGAGAGACGACGTGAGTAAAGATGCACACGTGTTGGTCCACACTCTGCCTCTCCTAATGACTTCCCCTTCACCCATCAACACCCTAGGGACCCCCCTAGTTACACCTTCGCAACTACTAACAAGATAGATCTTTGCTTTATCATACTGTTTTCAGAAGACATCCCTAAAATAGCTGCCTCTCACATAGCCTCGATTTTAAAAAAAATCTCCCTCTCTCGCCCTTTCTCATCTGCTTCAGGTGCTTCACACTGCCGAGGCTTTCCAGAAGATCCTGAGGGAGGAGGAGAAGAGGAGGAGGAAAGAAGAGAAGAGGAAAGAAATCAGGAAAGGCCCCCGCATCTCCCGCTCCCGCACCGAGCTATAGCGCTGAGGAGGACGAGGACGGAGGAGCATACGCACAGTCCACAAGGGGCGGCTTGACTTGTAGACTCTGATGACAAGGAAATCAAAGCTGTCATCACTTGTACAAAAGCCAGGTGCTCTATTGAAAACACGAGAGGGACCTTCAAAGTGACACAAAAAAAACGGATAGCGAAGCTTAGTCAGTTTCTGACCAAGGTCTGACTTGCTGTACATCTACAGTGATTTATAGTTGGAAAATCTAACATTGTCTAAGAGGTAAAAGACCTCTCTGGAACAGGGGTTGATAAGGGAAACTCATTTTTGATAACTTGAGGATTACATAACTGTACTTTTGGAATATAATTAATTTTAGCATAATAAATTTGCTTCAGACTTTGCAAAACCCCACTGTATTGTGTCTGGTCTAGAGTTGATGTGTCTAAAACCCATGTGCTTCAGTGTGTGATTGCCAAATATAGATTTGACCTCACCTCAATAACATTCGGCCTATTTAGGTTACGCTTGAACTGATGATGGAATATCGTTTCATTTCCTTGAGCTCGAATTTGTTAGCGAGATTTCTAGAGGGATGTTTGTGAACAGGCAGATGTATGTTCTCGCTGCTGCTCAAAGTTTTAAGGACGCGTTTTGTTTTGTTTGCCTCAAGGCGGTATTGGTGGTATTATGTTCCTCTGCTTTTCTTTTTCACCATCGGAGGGGATCATCGGTGAATCTTCCCTTTTCACATATTTTGCATATACCGTTGGTCATTCTTTTTACACCAATCCCTGTAGTCGTTTTCACTTTAATGACCCTGCATTAATAAGAATTATTTCATCCTGTTGGAAAAACATCTGTCACCCAGAACCCTTCACCTTGCGGCCCTGCACCTGTTTCTGTGTTTAAAATTTGTTTTCGTTTTATATGTGCTGGAAATTGACATATTTTAATGGTTTAGACCTAAGGAATTGAGATTGATGTAATTTTGACATAGTATTACGACTGTTATAAAACTATATGTATATTCAGAGAAAGAATACCATTGCTGCAGAATGAACAAGCCATTTTGTTAACAAATTTAATGAAATAAAGTGACTCTGATATGTACAAAAAACAAACAAAAAAAAACCGTGTTCCCGCAGTGCGTGTGTCCGTGTCTCCGCCGGCAGAGGGCGGGCGTCCACCGGACTTTCTACAACTAGTTAAAGTCAAATGCTTTTGTTTGGGCTCCACTCACTTTGAGCTCAACCCAACATGTAGCTTTATAGAAGATGAACACGAACGCTTGAATGCGGAGAAGAAGCTCCCTCAGTAAGGCTGAGCGATGTCTTATAACGTGGACTCGGGTAAGCGAAGAGAATCGCCTCACGTCGTGATAGTTGCTCTTTTCGTCGGAACTTAGCGACCTGCTAAGGCTAACGTTAGCTCACTAATGCAGACGTTACGGCTGCTGTTGGCAGTCAGATATTTGGTCAAATCAGCTAGCGTCGGGGATTCAAAGCAGGACATTTGGGCTTGAAATTCAATCTCTGGATTAGATGTATTTGAGTTATAAACCTCTAGCCTGACCGTCCAGCTAGTGGCTGACGCTCGCCATTCCCTCACTTCCCTTCTAATGCTGCTTCTAATGTCGGCCGACCTGTTCAGTTGTGTTTCTGTCCAGAACCTTCCTGAAAAACACTATTCTAGGCTTGTTTCACGTTATTTACACTCTACAACAAGGACCATTATGGAAAGAAGTCCTGTGACTTTTTTGTGCTATCCGTGGTGCCCTTTTGCATGTACATTGGTGTTGCAACCATGTAATTGTCCTTTTATAAACATAAAAACATCCAGTGAAGATGGTCTCCATTGCTGTCGTTCAATAAATTCCGTGGTTTGTATTCGCCTATGTAATTGCAGTGAACCTATAACAAATGTCAATAGCCTCAGTCAGTTACAGGCTATTTCTGTTGTGCAGTTTTTCCTCCAGGGGATGAGGAAGAGAAGAGGGACCCCGTTGACGTGGAGGGTGAGAAGGAAGGAGACCACTCTGAAACCAGATGGACTGAAGAACTCCGGTTGGTCCTCATCGGAAAGACCGGATCTGGCAAGAGTGCGTCTGGGAACACCATCTTGGGCCGAAGGCAGTTCCTCTCACAGATCAGTGCCAGCTCTGTCACCCAGATTTGCCAGCTTGGGAGCGCTGAGCTCGCTGAGGAAGAGGACGCTGAGGAGGATGGCCAGGCATTGCCACGGCGGAGGAAGAGGAGAGTGGTGGTGGTTGACATGCCAGGTTTTGGGGACACTCACCTCAGTGCGGAGCAGACTCATGCAGAGATAGCCAAGTGTGTGTCGCTCTCTGCCCCTGGGCCGCATGCCTTCCTCCTGGTGGTGCCAATAGGACGATATACAGACAATGAGAACCAGGCTGTCTGCGAGTTGACCAAGATATTTGGGGAGGAAGCAGTCCGTCACCACACGGTGGTTCTTTTTACCAGGGGTGATGACTTGGAGGGCATAGCGATTGAAGAGTACCTGAGGGAGACTGCACCTGCTGGGCTCAAGGCTCTGATTGACAGGTGTGGGGCCAGGTACCATGTACTCAACAACAAAGACCCCAGAAACTCGGCGCAGGTTAAAGGGCTCTTAATGAAGGTGCACAAGATGGTGAAGCAGACTAACAAAGAGTTTTATACCAATACCATATTTTTCGAAGCAGAGGCTGCCATCAGGGAGGAGCAGAAAAGGATGTTGCGGGGAGAAATGCAAGCAGAGGGGGAAGAACAAGGGGGAAGCAGCAGCAGCAGCGTAGAACAACCGGCTACGCTTGCAAAACGAAGGAAGTGCGACTTGGAGTCCAACGGAGCGGAGAGCGCAGACGGGGGATCGCAGGGGGTCAGGAGGACGGAGTTGGAGAGAGGAAATGAAGAGGATTTTAGGGCGGAGAGATGGAGAGAGGAGAGCAGAGGCAGCACCTTCAGCTTCCTGAGGGACAGAGTTGACCGATGTAGAGACCAGTTCAGAGGCAGGCCCAGAGACTGCAGCAGGGCCGTGAGCAGGCGACCGTCTCTCCGTTCATCCTTCAATCACATGAGAAGGGAGGCTGCACTCTCTGCTAGGGTGCTGGAGAGAGTTAAAATCCTGGTGGCTGCTGGAGCCACAGGCATGGCCGTGGGGGCAGTGTTTGGGGCAGCTGCGCCTTTAGCAGCTGCAGCCGGGGCGTCGCTTGTGGGCAACTCTGTTGGTTTTGCTGCAGGTCAGTTAGCTGGGATGTCTGTAGCGGGAGGCACAGGTGTTGGGAAAGCTGTGGGGGCCATAGTGGCGGCAGCCTCAGGGAAAACTGCAGTGGCTCTGGGGGCAGCAGCAGGTGGAGTTTTGGGTGGTTCTGTGGGCGCCATCGCTGGGGCTGAGGCTGCCAGTCCTGGGGAGGGCGCTCTCGATGCCCTGGAGCAGGTTAGCGTCATAGGGGCCTCTGTCGTGGGGGTGGCAGCAGGTGTGGGAGGCACCATGGGAGCTGGGGCTGCTTTATGCGCCGCTCTGGATGGAGCAGCTGTCAGCACAGCAGCCCTCAGCGGAGCTGAAACTGCATCAGTAGGGGCAGCAGGTGTAGCCAACGCTTCTGTAGCTCAGAGTAGTTTCGCGTCAGCAGCAGGGCAGCATTCAGTGGCCACTGTAGGAAGTGCAACTGTGGGTACTGGGACTCCTCAGTGTGCTGCAGCAGGAGCAGCCTTAGCACAGGAGATGGTTGTGAATGTCCCAGTGGCTGCTGGGTGCCCCCGTGCTGTGTGTGGGTTAACAGGGCCCAGTGTGGCATCAGTGGCCGGCAGAGTGTCAGACTCCTGGGGAACGGTGGCGGCAACAACACGCATCCTGAGTGCAGTGGCGGAGATAGGCAAGGCTGCAGCAGGCATTGCCCTGGCTGGTGGTCTGGTAGTGAAGGTGGTAAAGGAAAAAGTCAGATGTGGCACGGGAACAACAGAAGCCAATTACTCGGAGAAGAAGTCTTATGAGATCTACTGGAACAAATGAATACAGATCATATTCATATTTTTTCCTAGCCGTCTGATGAAGTACTAGACTCCACAGTAGCTTCCCTCAGTGACAGATATTGCTATTACCATAGAAATGCACACCACCTCGAAGATGCACAGCTAGCAGCCAGAGCAACGTAATATAAACAGTAAATATTGGATAACCATTCATCACAAATTATAATAGATAAAAGAAAGCCCATGTGTGTTTGGAACTGTTGGAGGTGGGTGAATGAGTTTTTACAAGAGTGTGATTCATCTCACAGCTGATTGGTTTGGAACCAGACCTAAAGGTCTTCATACAGACCTTTTGTTTTATAGGATGAATAAAAGTAATTTACTTCTGGAAACTGGGCTGCTGAAAATGTGGTTGTCAGTTTAGCCGTGGGAGCTCAGCTGAATGAATGACGTGATTTCATAAAAGTTTATAATTTAACTTTTTTTTTTTTCCCTTTGCTCTTTCCAAAGAAGAATCCGAACTATAAACAGAAAAGAACTAATTCTCTTTAGCACCATGTTACAGTGTTTGCTGGGTGAGATTAATGTGTTCATGTCATAAATCTTAGTTATTACAATATCAGGGTGTTGAAAATGGACAAAAGCATCAGTGAAATGTTCGTAGTGACCGATGACAGTGGGTGGTTGTATCGCAGTGTTTCACATACTGTAAACCAGACAAGCGTTTTGCAGTTATGCAGTTAACACTGGTTTTGACCAACCAGTACCGCCTGTTTTCAGACACTGTAGATGTATCAACAGTTAATCAGTGTGGTGTTGTGGTGAAATAAACTAAAAGATTCTTCCATGATTGAATATTGTGGCCTCTTTTCTTGTCTTCCGTTGTTTTTGTCTGCCAATACCTCAGCTGTGGAACTCCAGTTCCTTCAGAATTAGAAATGTTGTTAATAACAAAATATTTAATCTGCAAGTAGGGACACATACTTATCACAATGTCAAGGGTATTGCATAGTAGCAGGAAAATGCATATAATTTGAATTCATGTCTGCAGTGTTTATTTGATTTGACTTATTAATGTATTTATTTATTCTCATTGTGTTGGAGCTGCCGAATGTGCCTAATGAGGTTCACGTCTATTCATGAAGGTAGGGGGCGCGGTTTATTCAAATAACACAGGAGCTTCTGATGGTTGACGTACTATCAGACCACGGCCAATACGACCGCGCCATTGGACGAGTATGACTGGTCTCATGACAACAACGGCTAGGTCCGGACCAATCAGCACCCGCCTTGAGCCACAGAGTCTGTTTGTGAATGACGTAACGCGCGTCCAACAAGATGGCGTCGCCTCAAGAATAAATCCATCCAATGAGTTTATCGGCGAAGAAGTGTGCCTCTCTCGGGGCTCTAGTGTTGGTTTACGGTTGTTCCTTAAAAGAGTAACCCCCAGAGACGAGCAGATACGCGTGTCGCGGGGCGTCGCGGAACGCCACACAACAGCCTGCGGATCGTGTTTCTCCCCCCCCCCCCGCGATCCTTCGGTGACAGCCGGGGAGGCGAGCTGCTGACAGACAGGATGGACGGCGGAGAGTACATCTCCACCATGGAGAACATGGACACGACTTTAGCGGAATTAGGGGACGAATTTACCTTGGGAGACATCGACGGTGAGTAGCCGTGTTCAGGCGTTCAGTGTTTGTTGCTTCCCAAGCTGGTGTCGGCCTAGTGTTTCCGCTCACTGTGACCTCTCCGAGAGATGCTCATCCTGCTGAGCGGAAGGAGCTGAGGGGGTCCGTCCGAGGTTTGAAGGCTGCGCAAGACACAAAGTTCACTATTCAAAGTATTCGCGATGCAGCCGGTGTGGAAGGGGATGTTGGTGTTTCTCAGCCCCGCAGTTCCGAATATTAAAAGCAAAAGTTTGGATAGGTTTTTCCCCTAATGTGTGTTATTTACTTAATCCGGTTAGATTTATTCCACACTGATCTTGCGCATTTCAAAGCTGTGATGTCGCACCGCCCTTTCAATCCATCCATAATGTTCACATTGGGAGAGCATTTTAGGCACCGCGTTTTGTTATAACCTCTGGAGCTATTCCAGTGCTGCGTGTCTCGATGAAGAGCCAGGCTTCAGCAGAAAAGCATCTGAGAGAAGTTGGAGGCAGAGTGTTACTTCCCGCTAAGCAGAGTCATCTGTCAGGGTACTGTGTATGTGCTCTATTACTGTAAGCCAAGGGCCACAAGATGAACCATTAAGGTGCAAGTATTTAGAATTTATGAATTCCATGTCAAGTTTATTTATTTCATTTTTTTTTGTAGAATTTAATGAAGAAAGCCTCTTTACCCTTTCTTCAGCATTTGTTCTAAGCCTGTTCTGCGGAATTATGGAGTAAAGTTTGTGGGGCTGCATCTATGTGAAGATCCAATTATGGCAGGCAGTGACCGAGCAGCATCCCTGATCCGGTCTCCCTCTTATCAAAACAAGTGTCACCCTTTGGCACACAGTGAAAGGACGGGGCTTTTGGTGTAACGCTGGCCAGCGCAGAGTCACCAGATTTCCATTAGGGTGGAATTTTACTGAATGCTAAGTCACCAGACCGGACTGATGCACCGGGGTGTGTGTGTGTGTGTGTGTGTGTCCGACAGTGTGAGATGAACTGGGTTTCAGGGTAGAACTCTATCTTTTTGTCTGCTGACCATGGTGGGCAGTGGGGTTTATAATACTCACTGACATACAACAGTGGCTGGACTTAACAAGCAATAATAGGCAACACTGATGATACTGCACACGGGCTTATGCAACATTCCTGAAACTCTACCTGCCTTTGTTGTCTGGTGTTAATTCTCTTTTCAAAGGGGACCTTCGGCCAGAACGAGCAGACAGCACACACACCCCGGCCGCAGTTATGTAATCCCGCTTAATCATTGTGTCAAAAGAGAGGAGTGGACAGATTTTGTGTGTGTGTGTGTGTGTGTGTGTGAGAGAGAGAGAAATGACAGTGGAGGGTTGACTGATGAATTCACAGGCGAGCTGCAACCAAGGCAGCCCACACTTGAGTTTTGCTTCACTCGGGTTGCTGTTTGGCCCGCAGCGAATAGATGAACAACACTTTCCCATCAGGCAGAGCAGCCAGCTGCAGAAAAATCTCCTCCTGTTTATAGAAATCGTAGGCACTAGCTCCATAAGGATGTACTTGAGAATATTTGCTTTTATTAAATGTCCAAAATCACCACAGCCTCTTTCGAATCTTAAACTAAACAGTGATAGGTCTCATTTCTCTCTCTGTGCGGCAGCTGGTTTACTGTAGACCTCCAAAGATATTTAACCTTTTGTTCTGCAGACGAGCCATGTGCGTTTAATTGAGTTTAAGGTCTCAGAGGCCCCTATATTCGTCTAGAACATTTTTTCCTCTCCCATCATTCTCTCAGCAACTGCGGATCTGGTTATATAATGTGTTTTCTTTGCGCTGAGCCGCCTAGGAAACTGTCCCCCTTTGATGGATTTACCCTTTGTGTCAGCTTGTCTGAAGCTCTGGGGCCTCAGAGCTGCTTTGTCCTGCCTGACATGAACAGTCGCGCCCCCCCCCCCAACCTCCCCCATGGAGGTGTACAGGTACATGGTCTAGTGTGTCTGCCTGCATAACATGTTGTAGGACAGCCTGGTAAAAGCTGCTGCGCAGAAAAGCCAATTAATGTTACTATGGCGTTATGTATCTGAAACTGTGTCCTACAGTCCACATGGTTTCAATCAGGGCTGTGGCTTAAAGGATGATTATTCTGCAAATTCTCAACCTGAACTTCTTATTGTTCTAGTTTTTGCCATTATAAATATTGGTTATGTTCAGAATTTAGGAAGTACTGTCACTGTTTATGTCCTTCTATACCCAGGAATTACCATCCTTGGTTTGTTAGTTGGTGTTTTTGTGACCCTCGATCAAATCACTTTTTATAGTCATGAAATTGTGTGACAACAGAAAAAGAAAGCTATATTTGCAGGTAACAACACTTTTTTTTTAAAATTGTTTTCTGCACTGCATTCAAATGCGTCCAGTGATGGCAAACAGTCAGAGGTTGTCTCAACTTTCCAGCTTCGTACATCTGTTCTGGCGTCCTAGCCCTTTGGGGTTATGTTTATTTGTAAAAATGTGATGTCACAATGACAACGAAAATACAATATATGCGTGCTGCAGCTCCAAACTACGACTGACACAAAAGTATGAGAGCCAACCAATTAAACTTGGAAGTCTTACATTTCATCGTAGTATGAAAGGTCAAACATTTGAATTTATTTCAGAATTCTTATCCATCTTAGGCAAAGATAAGATATATAAAAGATAAGGGATGACGAAATAATTTTGGAATTCTCAAGCGTGTGTGATGGATATTGTGCAGACAAGTTATTATAATACAGTACAGAGTAGGGCTGCAAGATATGGTAAAGAAAGAATCATATTGCGATGGTTTTGACAGATACTACGATTGCGATTGTGACTCACGATTAGTGGGAATGATCATTTTTGCATCACAGTTTTCATTTCCACTGAAAAAACTATTAAAATCATGATGATGTGACATTTGTTGGGGTCTGTACCAAACATGCATGTCTTCTTACATTGTAGGCGGGGGCATCTGTGCAGCTCCACGGGACATCATTACAATGCTGTTTGTCACACATTTGACATTTGTCACACTTTTGTGTTAACTTGCACGTCATTAGAATGAAACAGGGCTGTTTAGATCTCTTGATCGTATATCAAGTGTGTCTTGACTCTCAGTGGGGGGGGGGGGGGGGGGGGTGTTTCCTCTAAAACAGTCGATGAAAGTGCTCTGTGGTCTGTCGGATTGTCTGGTCTCTCTCTGTTGTACAGTAAGACAAGGCTGCAGGCTCTGACCCAGATTGCTGAACCCATATGCACTACATCAGTGATATACGTAGATCAGGCAGGCAGGGCAGCTTCCACCACAAGGACTCTGTAAAGCGTGTGTCAGACTTGAAGTTCCAAAGTCCTGTGGCACCATGACAGACATGGTGTTTTCCACAGGAATGGACCACAGGCTTGTGTTCTTTGGCAAACGGCTTTCCTCTCATAGCTGTCAGAAACGAAGGTGAAGCAGAGATGTTAACACCAAACGTGGAGGGGCAGTTTTGAAAATCTTATATTATAGTATACATTGTTTTATATTGTGGTTGTTTTAGATGTCATATTGTGATTTTTTTTCTTTTTTTTTTTGGAGAGGGATTCAGTTTAGAAACTATAGTCTGTATTATTAAAATAAACAGACAGAAATATTTGTATTTAATCACACTGGGGCAAACATCCACCATGATTATATCAATGAGAATAGACAAAATATGAACGGTGGCCTGTGGAGGTTTATTGTACACAAACAAGTTATATTTACACGCATTGTGTGTATTATTGTGGAAATGATATGAAAGCACTCAGCACATGATTAAATAAACACAGTGTCCTTGAGCGCTAACAAACGTGTTGAATGCATTTCAATCCAGCATTGTTTACATCTACGTTTACTTGCTAGCGGTCTTCTGCTTCTCTGCCTTTGCTGGCACTTTGCTGCACACCTTGGTGTATTATACCTGTCGATCAGAGGACTTGTGAGGAACCATTGGCTGGACTGTGTCTCAAGTGCGTCCTCGTGCGTTTGCCCGAGACAAACAAAACAGGGACCCTCTCAGAAAGAAACTGCTCCCAAGGGTTACTAGAGATTCAATTCAATTAAACAGCACCGCAAACTACACCCTCCAAAATCACAATCAGGCTAAATCCACACCTTAAAGGTCCAGTGTGTAACATTTAAGAGGAGCTATTGGCAGAGATGGAATATAATATTTATAGGTACTGTATGTTTTCATTAGTGTAGAACCGGCTGAAAATAAGAATTGTGTTTTCATTCCCTTATTAGAATGAGCCATTTTCATCTACAGAGCGAGCGGGTCCCCTTCCACACAGGCCGCCACGTTGCGCCGCCACGTTTCTACAGTAGCCCCGAACAGACAAACCAAACACTGGGCCGTTCGCGCTTTTCGTGAGTTTCACGGCCACCGTAGTTTCTCCTACATGCTTGGAACAGGAAGGTGAGGCGAGCAGTATATAAGTGGTTTGCAAGCTGCAATTTGACCACTAGATGCCACTAAATCCTACACACTGGACCTTTAAATATGCAAAAACGGACCATTATAACCTTAATGGGGAGAGGAGTTATATATTCTATATATTGTATGTAGGTTATATTGTTGTATATAACCCCCACCATATGCAGCATCACTTTGCCATCAACGCAACGTCTTTAATAAGTAATGGAACTATTGAGCCAATAAGGAACCATTTATTGAATGCTATTAGGCGGTGTTTAACAACACGAGCACAGTGCACATTCATCATCATTATTGTGCAATCCATCAGGTCTCTCGATGCTGCCGGATTCCTTATCTAAGTGCTTCTTTACCCTGCTCCCGTTGCCTTTCAGGGCCCTCAGTAACCTTACTACACACCTTTTCAAGGCTACCTCTTTGAAGGCCGTTTGGTTTCTGTACAATCTCTTCATTGGTAGCTGTTTCTGCGTGTGCATTGTGCCAATTCAAGGTCAGTCGGTGAAATTCTCCGGGCTTTTCTGGTCTTATCTTTTAGCAGTAAACCACAGTCGCCCATCGAAGCCAGATGTACAGTGGGGCAACCTTACCAGCTTGTGTTTAGTTTCAGTGGAAGAGTTCTAGGTCACAATATATACATTATTCCCTCCTGGTTCTGTAATATTGGGTGTAGCCAAAGCCTAAGCTTAAAGACAGTCAAGTAATTGCCTGTCAATAATTCATCAGTCATGGGATTTAGATTATGTTGCATTTTGTGGAACTACAGGTGTCACCACATGATACACATTCTGCTCTTAGTGACACAATACTCCTGCTGAGTTATTTTTATTATTCAAATTACATTTCTTGATATTGAACCTTTTGAAATAGTAGAATTACATTGTCATATACCATCATAAGATGTATTAAATCTATTTTCATATAGTTGAATCAATGGCATAGCTGTCCAAATGGCTTATTTAGATTTCTTAATCAAAATCCAGAGTTGTTCTAATTTCCATTCTGTTTCTGTATGCCCTCAGAGATGCTGCAGTTTGTCAGCAACCAGGTGGGGGATTTCCCGGACTTGTTTGAGGACCAGATGACCTCAGCAGGCTCTGTACAGAGTGGCGGTGCCAGCACCACCCCACGACCTGCCGTTCAAACCCCCCAGACACCAACCCCTGCTGCCTACCAGAGCTCCAGCGTTGGCCTCGTCGCCTCCCAGACACTGTCTTCCCAGTCTCTACCCCTCACCCCTCCCCTCACTCCCGCCCAGACCCCCTCCCCCACCGCCGTCTCCTCCTCAGGGCAGCAGCAGGTGACGCGCAGCCCTCCTCTCCTTCAGCCACGGCCTCAGGTGGTCCAGCCCATCCAGCCTCAGCCCCAACAGACGGCCCAGCCTGCCATCCAGGTATCCCCTATCTGGGACCACATTCACACACAAAACCAGTGTTTGAAATGGGTAATAACTCACATTTTACTCATTCTACTACTAGTTCTACTAGGGTAAGTTAGTTGTATGCACTGTTGTGCAGCGTATTGAAAGCGTTATATTATTAAGCTGTTAAAGGTTTTGATCACTGTGTAGGTCTGAAAGGGCTATATAACTCGACGGTGTGGATTAACTTTATGTTATTGTGCCATCCATACTAAAAAACCTTCTGCCGACAGGAGAAAAAAATTCAGAGTAGTGACAGACTGTAAAATATAATATCCAGCTCGGCATCCCCACAAACAGCAATGCACATCTCAGCAAAACTGTAGTCAGCCTGACAGATATAGTTTAATACCTTTTTCCTAAAACAGTAAATCAAGGAAGACAGATAAACTGTCTCATGTTGCATCAAACCTTAATAATCTCTCAAAATACCTGTAGCGATGAAACTATATTTGTTTTTCTACTTAAATGCAGATGCACACCCAGGGGATCCCCATGCAGACCCAGACCTTCCCAGTCCACACCCTGGTTCAGACCCACAGCCAGACGCCCTTGCCCATCCAGACCCAGGCGGCCCAAACTGTGATGATTACCTCCAACGGTGGACGTTTCATCCAGAACCCCGTCATCTGCCACCAGAGCCCTGCTCCTGGTTTCCAAGGTGACCTAAGGCGAGGAATAGGAGGGTGTTCTGTTGAACTTCTTTTCATGACGTGGTTGATATTGGGGTTAATACAGATGCAATTTATCGCACAGTACATTATGTCATTTTGTCTTTTCATTGCAACATGTTGTTGCCGCAATCATATGGTTTGTTCCGGATCGGCAGTGTATTTTGAATTTGACCGACAAATCGTCCAGCATCTTTTCTCCCATTCCCAGTGCTCCAACCACAGGTACAGAGCATTATGACCTCACCACACCTCCAACCGGTGACCATTCAGCACCAGCGCGTTCTGACCCCAACCGGTCAGACCATCCAGACTCTCTCCACAGCGCCCACCACAGTCCACACCATGCAACAGCAGATGCAGCAAGTACCTGTAAGTAACCTCACTGTGGTTAGCGGGGTTGGACGAGAAAATGGGTCAAAATGGGAATAGACATGATGATTAGCTGATATCTGGTAATGGTACAGTTCAACAAGCCTGCTGCAAAAATAGCTCGTACATACTTGGTGTAGAAGCAGAGAAGAGTAGAGGCCCAGCAGATCCGAATAGCAATGCTTTGGTCTTTTAGTGCTCTACTCAAGTGCTCGTAAGCAAACATGAAAGCCTCCCATTGACCTTTGGACATCTCTCCATCAGGTGCTGGTCCAGCAGCCTCAGCTTCTGAAGACAGAGTCGCTGGTTCTGACGACACTCAAACCTGACGGCACACAGGTGCTGTCTACCATGCAGAACCCCACAGGGATCACCACCTTGACCACGCCCATCCAGAACACTGCCCTGCAAGTCCCGGTACACAGCTAGAATAAAAGATTTTATGTTAATATTTGGTTGCTGGTAATGGTCACAATTTTAGCCGCAAAAAAACCTCTGCAATCCCTCGGCCGTGTTCACTATCATTAACTCCTGCTGAAACTAATGTACTGCTTCTGATTTCTGCCCCCAGACGCTGATGAGCAGCAACATCCTGACCACCGTCCCTGTTATGATGGGAGGAGGAGACAAGCTGCCAATCAAGCAGCTACAGCCAGGCTCCTCCCACTGCGCGAACGGAGCCAGGTCGACCATGGACCAAGGCCAGCTGATGGGAGGAGGAGTAGGCCCGGGAGGAGTGGTGAAGGAGGGCGAGAGGAGGACGACCCACAATATCATCGAGAAGAGGTACCGGTCCTCCATCAACGACAAGATCCTTGAGCTCAGAGACCTGGTCATGGGCAATGACGCGAAGGTGAGTGATTTTAACAGTGGGATAGTGAAACATTAAGACCGTTTTCGTGTCAGAAATTGTGTCAGTGTTTAAATTTGGAAACAAATCCACTGACTTCACTTGGGAATTTTTCCTGCCTGTGTACAGCGTCAGCCCACTTTGTTCTCAACACTCACCTGTGAGTTACAGCTGGCTCAGCCGGTGGTAAACCAGCGCTGCGTCCCTCGCACTAGTCCTAGCCTCGTCGCTCAGAAATTGGATCCTCACATGTCCTCCTTCATGTCTTTCTTCCCAGATGCATAAGTCAGGAGTGCTGAGAAAGGCCATCGACTACATCAAGTACCTGCAACAGGTCAACCACAAACTACGACAGGAGAACTTGGCCCTTAAGATGGCCAACCATAAGAACAGTAAGCGTTTTACGTTACTGAACGTTATATGCCGAGCATGATCTTCAGTTCTTTTCTTTCTTGTCTCTCTCTCTCTCTCTCTCTCTCTCTCTCTCTCTCTCTCTCTCTCTCTCTCTCTCTCTCTCTCTCTCTCAGAGCCAGGGATACTGTCTGAAGATGTGGAGCTTAAACAGGAAATAGTGATGATGTCACCTCCAGCCTCGGACTCTGGTTCTGGTTCCCCTCCCCAGTTCTCTCCTTACTGTGTGGACTCCGAGCCAGGCAGCCCCTTACTGGAACACGAGCAGGTAACGCACAAACGCAGGGCTACACACATTCTGAATGGCCGTTTTCTGTTGGCTGAGCAGGCGGCACGTTAGCCGCCGTAGGATGTGCATGTGTGCCCTCACAGCAGGTGGTAACCAACATTGACCGTGATGGTTTACTTTCCAACTTGAACAGAGTTGTTTTAATGTTAACAAACTGATTAGCTCAACGTGTGTATGCATGTAGGTGACAGGAAGGGCGGTAGCAATTTCAAAAGGCTCACTAGTTTTAGCCTTCAGTTCTTTCTTTTTTTTTATTATACTAAAGCAAGAGCTGCTGTTGCTTGGAGTTTTGTTTCACACGTAAGTTAGTTGTTAGAGTAGTAGTAATCCATTCAATCCATAGGAGCCATACTGCTCCTTACTCATCTT
Organism: Coreoperca whiteheadi; assembly: GCA_011952105.1. NCBI lineage: Eukaryota > Metazoa > Chordata > Actinopteri > Centrarchiformes > Sinipercidae > Coreoperca > Coreoperca whiteheadi. The sequence goes on from CM022470.1 coordinate 18,237,802, forward strand.
ATTTATATTTAATGTTGCAAGGGAGGATGGTTTAAAAAGATGGAGATGTTCTCAGTGCCTAGATGTTTGTCTTTCTATGACTCTTTCTCTCTCTCAAATTTAAGCTTAAAATTCAAATTGAATGACATAGCATGCCAATAATTATGTCACCATAATTAAATACAGTGTTTCCAAAGCATGCTGTACAAGGCTTATGATGTAAGTTTGAATAACTGACATGATTGTGAATTATTCTAAAGGCCTTGCGAACCTGTTCTCTATGTCTCTTACTGTCTCTCAGATGAAGAGTGAGCCAGATTCTCCCTCCTCGGTTGGGGTGATGGATCGTTCTCGATTGCTTCTCTGCGCCCTGACCTTCTTCTGCCTGTCCATAAACCCGCTGCCATCTCTGCTGGGCTCGGAGGCCTCAGGGAGCCCCAGCCTGTCTGCGGGCCACGGGCCGTCTAGAACGCTTGTCTGGTTCCCAAGTCACACGCAGGACTTTGGTGAGCGGGGGCCGACCCCTCTTGTCTGTCAGGGTTCACGACACAAGCACTCCAAAATGTGGAATGACCTTACCCCGTGTTTCATTTCCTCTCATCCTCCAGCGTGGTGGCTGCGGTGCCTGTTGCCATGGGTGATGGTGTGGGTGCTGAGCGGGGTGGGAGCGGTGTGGGGCTGCGTCAGGGTGCTCTACCTGTGGGAGCCCGTCACACCCCTTCACTCGCCAAAATCGGTGTCGTTCTGGAGGCATCGAAAACAGGCCGACCTGCATCTCAACAGGGTGAGTACGGATCAGCAGTAAGTTTCTACGAGGTCTTAAACAAACCAAGAAAACAATTTGCAATGCTATTTACATGCGTTTTCCCTTGCATACGATTCTTCGCATTAAGGAAAATGATCGCCCTACTCCCATTTCATGGGGCAGCGTGAATATTGGATCCACTTACTCGTTTCTACACTTTTGGATGGTATCTCACTTACTGAAGAGCACTTCACCCAGTTTGCTTCGATTCTCGCCCGTTTTGATGTCTAAGTTTAGCCTGCCTGTTCCCTGCGTGGGTTTATTTTTAGCGTTTGTTCAAATCGTGTTCAGATCTAAGTCCTGACCTTCATCGCATGCCCCCCCTCATCTTTCCTGTCAGTCTTCGCTGAATACGGATTAGCTTACTTTCTTTCCTGTCTCCTCTCTCCTGCAGGGAGATTACGCAGCAGCCATGGCCAGTTTAGAGACCTGCCTCTCCATCTTGACCAGAGCTCTACCCTCAACCAACCTGGACCTGGTCTGCTCACTGTCCTGGAATCTGATTCGCTACTGCTTGCATCGTCCAACACCCCTGGGCTGGCTGGTTCATCAGGTTAGGGGAAAGCATGAGGGGGACGAGGCTAGGACTAGTGCGAGGGACGCAGCGCTGGTTTACCACCGGCTGAGCCAGCTGCAACTCACAGGTGAGTGTTGAGAACAAAGTGGGCTGACGCCGTACACCGGCAGGAAAAATACACAAGGGTTGAATGAGTTCTCTCTCTCTCTCTCTCTGTAGGAAAACTGCCTCAGCGTAGCAGCCTGTGGGCTTTGTCTCTGTCTCTGAGCGCTGTCAACCTCAGCGAGAGCGCCCAAGGCAAGATGGCCCCCGCCCAGCTCACCCAGATCTATGTCACTGCAGCAACAGCCATGCGCACCATGCTGGGCCACCACCTCTCCTGTCTACCTGTAAGTCTCTTACGTGGTCCCCGTCTTCTGTCTGTCGTCACCCTGTGTTTGGGATGGTTTATTGAGAGAAACTGGATAAATATTCAGAGGAGATCATGACTTTATTTCACTGATGTCTGATTTGCTTTGGATGAGTTTTCTGTCAGTCATCGGCATCTTCTCTTCCGTGTGTATCTCCCAGGGCTATCTGTTGGGTTGTGCCGAGAGTGTGGCCAACCAATCAGAGACCAAGCCGATCCCTGACTGCCTGCGCTGGCTCTTCACCCCATTGGGTAGACAGTTCTTCCTAAGTTGTGATTGGTCGGTGAGGTCAAAGGGCACCGACGGGGTGTACACTTCTCAGAGAGACCCAGGTACGTCAGAATTACAGGAGTTGGCCCGCACTCTATTTTGCTCTTCATGTCGTTCGGTCATATTTTTCTTTCTAATTTCAACTCCAAAACGAACAGTTTGTAGGTGGTTTCTTTTGAGACATATTCTTTTTCAACACAAGATAAACTCACAATATCATGCTTCTGAGGGTACATCTAGTTTTTGACCACAGTTAGTCATAGAGCTTCACAGTTCTGACATGATGGAAAAATAAATGAGAAGACCATCAGCCTCAACCTCACACCTTCACTGACAAAAAAAGAAGAACTCCTTTTTAAAGAAGTCCTAATCATATTACTTGATGAACTTTCTATAGAGATTTATAAGGAAATATAAATTGAACTCTTTAATTGCAAGTATTACCCTAGCTATGTATTACTAATGATAATACTAAATTCTGTTTTTAATAATAATAATACTTTAACAAGTATTTCGGGGTAACACTGAATCATGTTGGCTAAATTGGCTGGGATGGCTCACAGGCTTTGCTGCATTGCTTGTCTTTCCCTCATCTATTAATGCAAACATGTACTTGTTTACTTGGTATTAAAGAAAAATGAAAAATGCCGCGTGCTATGATTTAACCGTTCCTCTCTTGTTTCCCTCTTGATCATCCTCCAGCTGACCCCATTGCCCAGCTGCACCGCTGTTTCTGCAGGAAGCTTTTGGAGAGAGCCGTTCACACGCTCATCCAGCCGCAGAGCGACTCTGAAGCAGGCAAACGCAAGAGCGACTCCGGGTACGGCAGGGGTGCCGCAATTGTTGTTGACAGTTTGATGCGAATGAATGATTTACACTGGATCTGTAAACCGTCTTCTTTTTCCTCTGGCCCGTCTCTCTTTCAGGGAGTTTTCCAGTGCCCTGGAGTTCCTCCAGTTATTGAACAGCTGTACAGAGGACTCTCCTTCGCCTCCTCCTCCCTTCTCAACTCCTCCCAATCACACCACCACTCCAGGTATGAATAGCATGCAGAGAACAGCCCTGGCCAGTCACAAAAAAGCATGAATCACATTGGATGTCTGTTTGGGGAGGAGATTTAAACTCTTTTTCTCTTTTGTTGAAGATTAACCAGATAATCTTTGCTCTATTTTCCGTACACAGACGACCAATTTAGCTTTTGGGATTAACTTTTTATTGGATTATCACAGATAACATTTGCAGTCATTGATTTGTGGTAATAAATGACTTGCAATGGATAAGAACAGTTCTCTGTTCGGGCGATGTTAATTAGCTACAGTCTTAATCGATTCTTGCTTTCACACTGAGCCATGCTGCACCCAAAGCATGTTATATCATCACATACAGCTTTTGATACGGCAGGAGACACAGAGCAAGACAAAAAGACGGAGGTCTTAACCATCACATTATCTCCAGTTTGGCAATTAAAGCTTGACGAGAAAAAGCTTTTCACAGCTGCAACCAACCCCCCCAAAAAGTCCACCCAGGCTCTTAAACTGGAGCTAGTTTACCCCTATTGTTTTGGGTTTGTTTTTTTAATTTTATTTCTACATAGTTACCCTCTCTTCTTCCTACCAGTAGGAGACCCAGTGAGTCGTTGGTGGGCTTTGGTCCTGAAGGCTGCCGTTCATTGGCTGCAGGGCGATGATGTCGCAGTCAGGTTGCTGTTGGCGGAAGCAGAGCGGATGCCGAGGGCTCTGCACACTCTTGAGTAAGTGAAACAAAACTCGTTTCAGTACGTCTAAACGTGACAAAACACAAGCTCCCACACTACAATACAGAAACTGGAATAAGCGCGGTGAAGGGGAAGCTTTCATTATCCACCACATTACACTACAGGAATCCTAACTTTAATATAATCTCCAACTGGATTCCGAGACATGGAAGTCGTAACTTTGCCCAGGATCGTCTGTATACTTCCTCTAACCTCTGTAGATTACAAACATGTAAGATGAATTAAGCTGAAGGATGGTAAAAAAAAAAAGAAAGACAATTACACTTTCATCTCTGTTTAAAAGAAACAGTCCCTCACTGTCCCTCACTCGCCTCTGTGTTTCAGCCACCCTCTGCCCAAGGCTGTGCTGCCACTATGCAAGGCAGTTCAGATGAGTGTGACCCCTCTGAAGGGAGAAGGGGCCGTAGCCTGCCTGTCCCTCTGCGACAGAGCCAGCAGCTATCTGCGCTCCAGCTACTCGGTGCCCCTTGCCCAATCTGGGAACTCCCTGAGCAAGGTAGTGTACAAAGAATCCCTCACAACACTCCAAACACTGGCACCATTATCTAAGATCTGCTCTGGGTTTATGGTTTTTTACACATACAGACACCAAATACTTTCCTTATGCTGTATGTTTCGTATTTAATTATCTGGACTCACTAAGGTTGATTCATTCAGGGCTTCATCATGCATACACACACACACACACACTGCATGCTCAGTCGAGGTCAGGGCGGGCTGACGCGGGGCTGTGTGTGCGCGCAGTGTGGGTGGCAGGAGGTGGCTGTGGTGCATTGTAGTTGCATTGCATGATCCTGAAGCCGAGTGCAATGTGTCTGCAGTGCAGTACAGAGGCCTCCCCGATCTGCACGCACCCGCCACACACACCCCACCACCTCACGTTAGACAGCACCGACTGTCATGTCGTTACATGCCGTAGTTTTTGGCATGCATGTTGGGCGAGGTTCACTGGTAATGATGATGGTTTTTGGTTGTCGTTGGCAGATTTGAGTCACACTTTGGGTCTCAAATTGATCTCTATTAAAATAAGAATCAACCGTTGTATACAATAAATAGCAAATATTACATGTTTTACTTTTCACCAAACAGCACTTTGATGTTTGTCGTCCTTCTCTCCCAAGGGGGTGCAGCTCCTGGTCTGTGACCTTCTGCTGACCTTGAGGACCAGTTTATGGCAGCGGGGAGGCAGCAGTAATGGAGAACCTGGCCCGGCCCCTGGATCCCAGTTGGCTGGTTTCCAGCGCGACCTCAGCATGCTCAGAAAGCTCACACAGTGCTACAGACAGGCGCAACACAAGGTACATCCATGACCAGATAAAGTTAGATTTGTTGAAGAGTCAGCAAAAGGTTACAGTCAGTGAAGTTCAGAACTGTGCACAGTATATTTTATATATTATACAAGGTGTCTAAAGCTGCAAAAGAAAGTGTAGGATGAGATGAAGAAACAACATTGAAACCAACGGTCTGGTTGTTTTTTCTGAATCCGTTTCTGAAGCAGTACTGACAAACTTAGGTCAAGTAACACATGCAAATTTGCATCATGATTAATTTTATTCCACCTTCTGTTGTTATCGCATTTGTACGGCTCACAACAAGGGAATTCTAGATAACTGCCAGGGATTCATCATTCTGATCTTGACCATGCTGTATTCCCTGTGACTGGCAACATGGCGAGATAATTCAGTAGATTCATGTTTTTGATTCCTGTTATTGCTCATTTAGCTCTTCAAATCTCAAAAATATGGACAAATGCCAATAACATGTTATCAGAGCCCAAAGCGGTGGCCTAAAATGAGCTTTCATTGTCTAGCTTTCAGCGAAAGAAAACAAATAATCACCTTTTTATAATGAGATTTAACATTCCAGCTGGCAACTAAAAGTAATAATACCTTCACATCATATCCCTAAATGTTTTTCTTGTGTTTACAAAAACTCTGTGCTGCACTGATAATAAGCCTGTAAATCAGCTGGGACCTGCTAATCTTGTTCATGATAATACTACATTAACCGTATCAGCCCTGGAAATCAAGTTCTCTCCCACCCTTGGCAGCTGCATAAATCTCACCGCTGTTTAACATCTCATCAGTCATACTTGAAGATTTACTGGAGTAGTCATTACTGTTGCCAGGGGGTCTTTAACAAGTGCTGCTTTCACAGCGGTGGGTGATCATTTGTTATGTTTTGACTTGTGCAAGACTCTAAGAACCACATGAACTGCATCATTTTATGAGGTTCTGTGTTTGAGACCACTGGCTGGGAAATACTCACTCACGGTGCTGCGAGGCGCGTTGCATGAAAGCAGAATGTTTCTTGTATGTATCCCTGGTAGCATACTGTATGTGGGGTGAAATGATGTGAGGGATCAACGTTTTTTTTCTGCTCCAACATCACTGAGACACGCACCTGGAAATACTTGACGATGACGATCCTTGTGGCTCTGATGTGTGTGTTTTTTCCCTGCAGGTGTTTCTTCATGAGACCACAGTGAGGCTGATGGCTGGAGCCAGTCCCACAAGGACACACCAGCTGCTGGAGCACAACCTCCGACGCAGGACACACAGCTCCTACACAGCCGGTAAGGGAGACTCAAGCTCGTTTTTACGCATTCATTTAAGTGCAGACCTCAGAGTCGTCATTGTCACAGAATCGTATCCACACACACGAACTCAAGAGTGGAAGTTCACCATGACTGCTGGCCCAGGACCAGTTCCCCTGTGGTCGTTCTTAATCTTAACTATTAATGGAAAAATGGGAAAACTGACTCGAAACAGTCCTAGAGGGCAACATTACCCTGTATTCTCTCAATGTACACCAATCTGCACTTTTCTTCTTCTTTTCCTCCTCCTCCCCCCTGCTGCTGTCAGAAGGTGAGTGCGTCCTGGGTGAGAGGGAGAGGGCTCATGCCATCTTGCTGGCCTGCCGCCACCTGCCCATGCCCCTGCTAACCCCACCCGGGCACCGCGCCCGCCTGCTGGCCGAGGCCAAGCGCACCCTGGAGCGGGTGGGAGACCGTCGGTCGCTGCAGGACTGTCAGCAGATCCTGCTGCGCCTCAGCGGGGGCACGACCATCGCTGCCTCCTGAACACACACACGCGCACACACTGCTAAACCAACACACACAGATTAGGGCTACTCACAATACAATCAATAAAGAAACTCTGTATTTGTCCATCATACAGGCAAAGATGTAAACCAGGCTGCTCAGCCACAAACAACATGTAATAATATAATTGTCACTCACTAAAATATAACGACATTTCCTCAAATTGCCACACTTCTCTCACACGCAGACAGATGATTTTTACTGTCAGCCCTGTATCCACACCGCAGCCAAAACACTTGAAGGATACCTTTCCTGCTTAGTTAACTTTTTGCAGCACAATCATGCCACCTTCTGGTCATTAATGGCTCCACGCCGGTTGACAGCCTGATTTTAAACAACGCTACACAACAAGGGAAATCAGGTTAAATAGGCCCCAAAGGGAAAAGGGAACATTATCTAATAGCTGTTTAAATTAATGCAATGCAACGGTGCATTGATTAACTGTAGGTTTACAAAGCTGTACAATCATTATTGGAACACAACAATGTGAGTGCTACAATAACTGGAATGTCTCATTAAACTTGCAAGCTTCAGAGTAGACAGCTGTGGTCTGTTAAGCATGACAGGCAGACAGACAGACAGACTAGCTTGCTTTTAACCGTACAGTGCTGAGTAGTGTCTCTCCTTATCTACCTCATACACTGTACAATGCCAGCATTGCACTGTGGAGCAAAATAGAATACTTAAGCACCGCGTCAGTTACCCTGAATTTGAATTAAGTGACCGTTGGGAAGCGATGCTTCAGTCCTCTGCAGCGTCATTCTAACAAACCCTGGCTGAGCTGCTTTATTTAGACTTTAGGATGCAGCAGTACAGTACTTTATCATTTTGACTTGCTGTTGCAGAAACTGCAGGAATGACAAACAGCTACTGCTGGCACGCTCACAAACAGGGAAACATGATTGGATTTGGGGAATATCTAAATAACAGAGGGAAGCAGCCAATCATCATAGGCTGATAAGTTTAAAAATGCCTACCTTGATCACACACACTCACACAGATGCATATACATTTATTTGATTGTATATAGGTTGTACAGATAAACAGAAGATTTTTTTTTAAAAAAAAAGGAAGTCCCACTGCTTGAGAGGAGACACGTCAGAGAAGGCACCGTAACATGTCAATGTTGGCTCGTAATGGTTTCCTGACAGTCTGGATCGGATGGTCCGAAGCTCCGACCGGGAGAGCAAGGTCCGCCCCGCCTCACCCTTCAAGTAATACTCCACCAAAATCTTTTTATTATCAAACACTCTCCTGCTGTGGCCTTGCACGGTGGCTTCCAAAAACGTCCCTTACGCAGAGCAGCGGCAGCGGTCAGTTTGAATTCATGGAGGCTTCCCCGGCCGTAAAAAGTATCAAAACATCCATAACAGTTCCTGCTGTCCATACTTGTAAGCCACCTTCAGAGCCTACAGGCAGCGAGTGTCGGATTCTCAGATGATGTTGGGTGGTGTATCACGTTACGGTGAAAATGGTGTGAACACGTGAGGCTAAACGTGAGGAATGGTATTTCTTGGAAGTGATTTCCACCTATGATGCAAAGCGCTCAAGCAAAATGGCCTTGATGTTATTTTAAAATGTATTTTATTATGTTTCATCCTATTTGGAATGATGGAGGAGTTGTATCTTTATGAAATCGTTGTCCAATTTGCTTTTTATTTGTAATTGTTGACTTAGTGTTGATACGGCACTTCTGTCATTCCTGTCTGCTCTGATTATCGTATTCAAAGGTTATGTAATATTAATATAAATGCATTTTTGTGGGGGGAGTGGGCAGTTTTGCAGTTATGTGATTTTTATTGTTTTTATATTGATAAAAGCAGCCTAGGGTCAGAAACTGTCAGGGGGAGAATCTATAAGAGCAAGACGTTGCGTATTTTATTGAAGACATAAAGCCTGCATTTAAACAAATTAGCCTGATATTTTAAAATCACTCTTGCTTTGGTACACGCTGTAGTTTGTTTGCAGCTTTTTTTTTTCTTTTTTTTTTTTAAATACAAGCAAACACACAAGTATGCAATTAGAAATGTCCAGAACTCTGTCTTCCAGGTCAACCCAAGGTGTAAGTTAGAAACCTAAAGAGTCCTGAAAATACACAGAATCTTTCCGGACTGGTAAGTGTGCAAAGAAGAAAGCAATGCTCACCCAGCCATTGGCAGGCTGGAGATTTTGCTATCATTACAATTATGTTACAGTTGTTTTTTTTGTTTTTGCTCTTGATGTGTTTCATTGTCTTAATTTTGGTTCATTTTGATGTTTGTTTTTATAATAAAACAACACATGACAAGTGGTTGGTGTACGTGATCTTTCCGTGGTAAACGTTTACTGGTCGTGAATGTGTAATGTGGGAAGTACAAATGCAAGCACTGAAACAGAAGAAGAGAGAGAACACCACGTTTCAATTGAACGTGGGCGTTGGCTGCGTGTGAATGCCAGTTTACATCTGATAACGTTGGCTGTGTGAAGTTTATTGGTTTCCTCTTTCACACACTCAGTGTGGCCAAGTGATTAACACCGGACACCTCGGTCTAAATGAAGCACTCCCAGCACTTCACAGAGAGAGGTGACGTGCCTGAATACATGATGAGTCCCTGCAGCTGGAGGCAGTGGGGAACAGCTGATCACCACAAAGGTATCAGTGGAGTCAAGTACCAAAACAGAAAACCTCATGTAAAATGAAAGGGGCAGACTAGTGGCAGTCATCATATTATGCCTAACAAAATACAAACCATGTCACCTCATTTCAAGAGGTATAATATTCAACTCTCATTAATATCTAAATCAGACAAGGTGACCTACATCATGCTATCAACAGATAATATGTAGATCCTGCACTTTAAATATAGATGGCAGCAACAATAGCACCTCTTAAAACCGCTGAGACGGGATCACACTCACTGTACAGTCTGACCAGACATCATGGTCTGTACATCTCAAATGTTTAGGATGGGCGGAACTGTTCAAGCTTGTACCTACGTGTTTCTAGTGGGACAAAGTTAAATGACGTGCCCCGAATAGTAAGACAAGCCGGAAGCAGCGTAGGGTTAAGGTAAACTCACGTGCACAACATGAAAAATAACAAAAAGCACGGTGTGTCCAAAAAGGCTAAATTCAAGCCAGGGTCCAAGAAAAGAGAAAACAAGTGCATCGTAACGTTTGACGACAAAGAAAGACAGTAAGTTTCTCCACTGGTAACATGTTGCAGACGTTAGCTAGCATCTTAGCATTAGCCGTGGCTCGTGCCTGGCGTACAGCGGTTTCAGGTTAGCATTAGCTTTCTTCCAAGTAGTTTTATTATTTTGAGGATATGGTGTAACGTTATCGGCCATGTGTGTTATATGAAGGTTGTTTGGGTGACAGAATATAACCAAACCAGGTTCAACAGTATGTAAATTGTAATTGGTTTTCCTAAATGTAACAATGCTTCAACCAAAGGAAGCTCAGTATTAGCTAGTTATTCATATTGTCTTTTTAAAGCTCGATCACTGTTTATTTCTTGATTTGTTTTCATTTAAATAACTTTCACTATAACATGAACCTCATGAACCCTTACTGATCGAGATGTTAATTTGAATGGAAAAGAAGAGTTTTGCATTTGGGGGGGAAAGAAACAGTACCAAGCTGAGATTTAAAAGGCGACTGGTTCCCTCCTCTTCTGCCCTGTCAGGGAGTATTTAACTGGTTTCCATAAGCGGAAGGTGGAAAGGAGGAAGGCAGCAGTGGCAGAAATTCGAAAGAAAATCAAGGATGAGCAGATCAGAGTCCGAGAAGAAGTAAGTGTAAAGTAAAAGTTAAAGTCTGTTTTGGGTGGACACAAATTTAACTAAGGACAGGATGCACTGATGTTACGTTTGGCTCTCTATTTCCAGAGGCATAAGGAATACATAAAGATGCTGAAGGAGAGGAAAGAAGCTCTTGGTGAGTTGAAAGCAAAAGTCTGTCATTGGTCCTTTTTACGGATTTCTAACACTTGAGAATCTGTGCTTATTGTTTTCTTCCTCCCTTGGTCCCGTCTCTCAGATGCTGCTGAAGATGATCTGGAAGATATGATAACCAGCACAACAAAGTCTGTGCAGTACGATCACCCCAACCACACGGTCACCGTGACAACCATCAGTGATCTTGACCTCACAGGGGCTCACCTGCTGGGGCTGGCAGCAAATCTGGTAAATAGTTTATCCCCTATTCATCTTAACACCTTACGTGTGTGTTCTTGAGCAGGCTAAATTATGCCGTATGGTCGCTCAGAAAGTTATTGATACCTCAGTTATTGAGGAAGAATGATACTGATGGCAAAAAAACTCCAGTAACACTGAGAATCTTTGCTTTCAAGGTCAATGGGGAGGGAGAGGATGAAGAAAAGGGGGAGAAAGAGGAGGAGAAAACGGCTGCAATGCCGAGAAAAGCTGGGAATCCAATCGTCAACAAAAAGTAAGCTGTTCTTGCAGGTCACCACACATGAGCATCAATAAGAGTGGCCAGTTTGTCATAAATTCAACACTTTTGGTGTTTTGGCTTTTGGTCAGACATCACTTAGAGCTCTAAAAACTTGTCGTTATGATTGACCTTTTTATCGGTTAAACGGTTGAATGAATGGTGCTAATACGCCCCAACAATACAGCGGTGACGTAGCAGCTGTCTTCAGATGTTCCTTCATCCTCCAGCCCCTCTCAGTCCAGCTGCGTTTCTTTTTTTTTCTTGTCTCTCCCCTGCTGCCACAGGATCCGCTCCCTAACTGCCTCGCTCAGCACGTGCACCACCAAGCGGAAGGGGAAAGGGAAGCAGGAAGGCCGAGGAGGACGAGGCCATCAGAAAGACAAGAGACCCGCAGAGAGTAAAAAAAGAGCTGGGAAGACCAGCAAGTGGCAGAGACGTCGACAGACTGGGAAAAGGGTGCATTATCGGGACGAAAGATGAAAAAGAGCACGTGGGGAAAAATATAATGTAGGGTTCGAACTGCGAACAGAATTGATTTCTTGTGTCCCACTGGCTTTGGAGTATTTATGCTGTTTCAGCAGGACGTGTATATACTGAGAAGTATGTCAAACGAACACAAGCTGATGTGGATGCTCAGTGACTGTACCATGTTGGACTGTCTATCCTGACATGGCTCGATATTTCCACAGCACCTGTCTCTAGAAATCTTGTGCTCAAATTTGTACATTTTTCAAAGCAAAACTGTTTTTGTAGTGTTATTTCTTAAACGTATACAGACTGTACTGCATTCGCCTACATTTTCATTAAATAAAAGATTCATATTACTAATAAGTGACCTCGTGGATCTCACAAACTGTCAGTGTACTCTGTGTGGAATTTTTTCTTGCCATTGTTTAATAGGAAACCTGACTCTGTTGTCAACATCCTCTCTAGAACATCAGGAAATCAACCCTTAGAGCTGTTTCCTCATAGCTCAATATTACCTGTGTGTGTGATCTAAAGGAGAACTGGCCGCTGTGTCTCCCGACAGAACCTTATTCCTTATTCGAGAACCTTATACCACACAGCCAGTGGTTTCAATGTATGTTAAACCCCCATCTCACCAGTGTTTATTTATTTACGTTAACCTGAGCCAGCGTGTGCCAGCTGCCACTAGCATGAGCGTTCCATTTCGCTTTGTAAAGCCCATGATATTTAATACAACCGCTCAATAGAGAAACCGGCAGGCCGCTGGCTCCATGCTGGCTCTAGGTCTGTGTGTGCTTCAGGGTCTCCGCTGTGTTAACTGAGAGCCACCATGGCCGGTCATGGATGCATCAGTTTCACTCATTGTCACAACAGCCAATGGGGTTGATTTGAGCGTTTGGCAGCTCAGGAGGATGCAGAGCATGGGGAAGAGGAGGCATGTGCCTGATGGGGGTCTGATGGGCAGTTTATCCTCAGACTCCTACTGACATATTCAAAGTAGAGCTGACAGCAGGAGCCTCTCCTCAGGTAATACTCAGCAATTCTTTTATCGTTTTTATATCGAAGCCATGACAAAATATTTTCTTCTATTTTCATTGTCCTACTGTTTACTGTTCTACTGGGTTCACTGACTTCATTACTAGAGGCTGTAAAAGCTGTTAGATTACACTGTATGGGCCTTATGGTTAGTAGTAATGCTAATCTGTGGGGAGCTTTGACAGTGCTCTGACTGGATTGTGTGTCACGGTCCTGTTGTGTGATCACCTCAACAGTTCCACTTTAGATCTTGCATGAACCACGAAATAAAAGGCCCTCTTTAGTATTCATTCTGAGCTGCTATTCTGTACTCGCACCTGTCTCCAGTAATGCAGCCAGACTCCACGGCACATTGGGGGTTTTTTATTTTTATTCTAAAGAAAACTAATAATCTTGCTTTTTCATCGACGCACTTGTGGAAGATGCTCTGCAAGTTGTGGACATGTGTCTTTGCATCAGCACATAAGTGATTTCATAAGTGCAACAGACATTTCTAATGATTAAGTCACCACAGAAGTCTTCCATATCATTTGTTTGTGGTATTACTGTTTGCTTTATATTTCATGCTGCCCCCCCCCCCGTGCTGTTGTTTTACAGTTTTCTCTGTGAGATGCGATGATCGAGCAGGTAGCCCCTCCGGACTCATCATGCCCCTCTCCGGCGATGAGCCCATCTGCCCCAAGTTCCAGCCCAACATCTTTGACCCCTCCCGCTGCCACGACTGCCTGCGCCAGAGGCACCTGCACGCCGGCGCAGGGGGGAGCACCGAGCCAGCACCACAGCAGAAATCCACAGCAGAGACTGGTGCTGGGTTTAAAACTGGGACTGGCACTGGAATTGACATTGGGTCTGGACCAGGCAAAGGAGTGTTGTTAACACCGATCACATCCCAGACAGAGGAAAGGGACACCAGCAGCAAGGTAAGAAAGAAGAGAGGGCCAGAAAGGAAGAGGGAGGGAGATGAACAAAGCAACCAGGTAACAGGGTAGAGATAGGAACAAGAGCAGAAAATGCGCTGAGAGATGGGATTAGCCAGACCTGAAGAAAGACAGAAAGGTGAGAGCATTAGAGGTCACACGTGAAGTCAGCAAAAGACTCTGAGGTCAGATGTTAAGTCAAGGGAAACAGGATGAGGTGCTACTGTATTGCTTGACTCCGCTTTAACTGCCTTGCAGATCCGAAATGGTGCACAAAGTTTCAAGATATCATTTGGAATACAAGAGAATCTATTTAAGTGGGTATTTTCCTAGACAGAAGAACTTCTCACTTGTACCAAAAGCCAGTGTGTCTGTGGGTGAGTGAAGAAATCACAAAGCGCCTTCCGGTTTAATGCAGTCAACATGTAAACAAAGTGAGAGCCAATATGAGTCTTTGCTGCTTGTGAGTAAATTAAGAAAAGGGCAGAGACGGGGGAATGTGAGGTAACAACGAGGAGCAGGGCGGCAGCAGTGGCTCCTATTATAAATTAACGAAGCTGGATCACTTACTGCCCTCTTGGGAATCACTTGTAATATTAGACATTGGGACAACGTACAGAAAGGATGGGGACGAGTCTACACTGCTTTAAAACTGTGACTGGGCTCTATTTATCCTGCTTCCATGACATGACTGCAGCTGTATCGTGACAGTGATTTATCTCTAGTCCATAATCGATGTCGAATTGTACCACTATAGTTCCTTGGTGTATCACCTTACCTGTAGTTTCCTGGAAGTTGTAGGGATCGGTCCCAATTTCTGACATTTACAGACAGTTTTAGATTATTTTTAAGACAATCCATTTGAAGAGAAGGGTTTATGGCAAGAAAACAAGTGATGAAATATTAATGAGGAAAAGCCACGAGCCAGGTCGAGTTACAGAGGTGTAACCCTAATCGAACAGCAGAGCGAACATGTGTGTGTCAGAGAGGACAGAGGGCGCAGACACTATTCAGCTAACCCTCTACTTAAGGAGATGGAGGCAGACAGAGAGATCTAGGATTTGTATGTATGTGCTTTCTTACACTGATGTAAAGTCAGTGTGTATTTTCAGGGAACCTATATGCTGTAAAAAGCTGCTATTTGTCAGAGGTGTCGTGTCATGTGTACATTTTGTTAAGCATTGCCTTTGTTAAGAGGTGCAGTCATCATCAAGAGCGACATCAGTGCCTCTCCCTCTGTGACTTGGAGAGAGATGGAGTTTGCTGCAACGTTGTGACTGGCCTGTGTCTTACCTTGTCAACCTCTCAGGAGGATTCTGACAGTCTGTCGGTGGTGAGCAGCTACTGTGATGTCAATGGAGGCCGTCTGGGTTATGAGGCGAGCTCTTTGTGCATCCTGAGCCCTGACTGTGAGCTTTATATCTGTGACGGCGACGACGACAGCACTGACAGGTAGGCGTGCTGGATGGTGACAATGAGCAATTGAGGAGAGCTAGAAAGTGGAATTGTAGACTTGAACATATAATTGTAGTGTTTTAGTGAGCTTGATTGTCACCGCAGCACTGTATAATCACTTAAAAACTCAGACTAAGTGTGCAGTCTGCAGTGTGTCATCTATTCTGAGTCTCACCAGTTCTGTTCACCATGTTCTCTGACCTAAAACTTTCACGTTGCGTGATGCACTTGCAATTCTACTTTGTGAAATTCATGTACTGATTTAATTGTTCTCTTTCTTCCTTCTTTTGCCTCTTGCTTTTCTGCCCTCCTCCCTTGCCCCCCACTCTCTCAATCTCTCACCTTTCCATCTCTACGCTCGTCATTCTTCTCCCATCTCCTCGTCCACGTAGCTGTCGTGACCACAGTGACTACCAAGAGTTCGGCGGCTCCGTCAGCGCCGAGGACGAATACCTGCCGATCCGTCGCCGTTCATCCACAGTCGGCATGACCCGGCTCAGCCCTCCACCCCATCGGCCCAACCCTCGGGCCTGGATGGACGAAGCTATGAGCAGAGACAGATTCAGTAGTCAGTCAGGTACATGAAAACTGACCTCGGATACTGTTGTTGTTTCATTCATATCTTGGCAGATAGGATGCATTAGAAAGATGGATGGATGGAGATGACTTCGTAGAAGCTTAGTAAGGAGAAGGAGAAATGAAAGAGTATCACTTCATCTCTTCCTTGAACACATGTAGTTCTAAGTATGAGTTCTGTGCACTGAGCCTTCAGTAAACCCATGACTTGACGAATCCATATCCAGTTACAGCCAAAGGTGTTCTTTACTTGGCGATACTGTTTGATGTCACCAGCTGAGGTGTCTCAGAGCAATTATCAGTAATACAATATAGCTCAGTTTGTGTCATGAAATTCTGGCAGTTGCTCAGTAGTTGAATTTCGATGTGCACCTCTTATTTCTGTTATCCCTCCTTCTTTCTATTTCTGCCACACTGTGTGACTTCTCCTCTCTTCCAGGCTCAAAAGGAGACAGAGAGAAGCGTGAAAGTGGCTACTTCTCCCTGGGGAGGGCAGCGGGTGCCCGTTTACACCGCGATAACAGCCCGCCTGCTACTTTCCGCCATTTTGAGAGAGGGCATCCCATCTTCAGCAGCAGAAACATAGAGCCCAAAGACACCGTCCCCTTCAGAAATCCTAATCTTGGCGTGGCCTCTGAAAGGCAGATAGTGGAGGCTCTAAATGAGGTGGCAATAGCGCCTCCTGACCCGTATGAAATTGCCGTTGAGGTTGAGGCACAAGTCGGCCCCCGCTCTCCGAGTCCCACTCCTTTTAAGATAGCGGAGTCGCTGGCCTCAACTGGGCGAAAAGGTTTCAGCAGCTCATACGGCCGGGGGAACCCTTCTTCTCACGTCTCTTCCTATCAACAGCCAGGACGTTTTGATTCCTCGAGGCAAAGCTCAGCTCTGCAATCTCGCTCGTCTTCTCCCTCACGTGGAAATTTACCATTCAGACGCAGCGAGTCCACTGCTTCCCTTAGCAAGCATAACATTGATGGTGGAGGGTGGTCTCGAGGGCTGGAGCCAAGATTCAGAAACGCCTTGCAAAGCGCACATGGGCAACGTGTTGAGTCAGGAACTCTGCCAAGGAACTTTAAATCTTTTGCTAGTTCAGTCAAATCCCAGCCCAGCACCATTTCTGATTTTAGGAGTGCCTTGAGGAAAACAGAAGTAAGTGGGTCTTTGAGTGGTCGGGGTCGTGACAGCAGAAGCTCATCTCCCTCAAGGAGGGACTATAAACCTTCAGGCCAAATGTCTCTTCGCAAAACTGAAATCCCCAGCAGTTCATCTAATGGACGTGGGCGCGACAGTCATACTTCGTCTCCATCTAGGAGAACTTCTACCAGTCTGTGTGACACTCACAGTTCCTCACCGCCACGGAGAAGTTACAGCTCGTCCTGCCAATCCCTCCTTCGTAAATCTGAATCCGTTATGTCTCTAAGCGGACGTAGTCACCATGGACGCTGTGGATCCCCCATAAGAGAAGGCTATGATATTGAAAGCCAGGCTCTGCTACGTAACCCAACAGCTAGGAATGGAGGCAATGACCAAGAACATGAAAGCCCCACCGTGTCTCCATCCAGACGAGGTTATGACACAAGTCAATTTGTACTCCGTAAGACTGAATCCAGCCCTGTCAATGGCAGCCGAGGTCGTGACAGCCGTTGTTCCTCTCCTGGAAGGAGAGGCTGTGATACTCAGTATCAGCTTCGGAAAACAGACACCAGTGGTTCATTACATGGCCGTAGTCGTGAAAGTCGTAACTCCTCCCCTTCCAGGAGAAGCTCTGAAGCTCCTTCCCAGTCTCTGCTGCGCAACTCTGAAGTAAACAGTTCTGTCAGAAATCGTGATAGCCACAGTTTGTTGCCTTCAAGGAAAAGCTATGATGCTCCTGACCAGCGCTCGCTGCGGAAAACAGAGACTAGCAGCTCCCTTAACATCAAGAATCACAACAGCCGCAACTCCTCTCCCTCTAGAAAAGGCAACAGTGACCGGCCAGGCTACTCAATCCTCAGAAATGCCTCTAAAGGAGATTCCAGCCATTCCTTCCAGAGAAAAAACACTTGCCCCGACTCAAAATCTGACTCCAACCGCTCACCATATTCCTGGCTGGACTCGACTCATTCCCTCCGCAGCTCCTCGTTATCTCGTGCTGCTTCACCCTCCAGACAGACCACAAATGGCAGCAGAACAGCTTTCGTCACCTTGGAAACACCCAGGAGCCCCAGCAGCATCAGGTCTGGAGTAGGTAGACATGACCATGAGGATCGCTGCCCCTCCTCTAATGACAAGACGCCCCCCCACCGTGCACGGAGCTCTTCTCCCTCACCTCAGGTTCAATTGCGGAGGCACACCTCCTCCCAGAGCTCGATGGAGTCCTCAGAGTCGGGCCAACCGTCGGTGGGGTCCACAGGACGGAACAGGGAGGAGTATGCCATGATGGCCAACGTGCCGAAGGTCAAAATGATCCATCAGAGAGAAGAGCCAGGCCACATGGGGTGGCTTCAGAACCAGCAGCCCTCTCGGAGACAGGAACTCTTTAAACCAGCCAGGTCAGACTCATATTGCACCGCAAAGAATGGAAGGAGTGGTGTTGGCAAAATATTTCAATTGGCCAATTACATGTTATTTCACACCTCCTCCATTTTTTTCTTTTTTTTTTTTACAAAAAAATAATTAATTATTTTTTAATTACGTAGATCACAAACTGTTTGTGTTGAATCTAGATGGCTTTGCTTCTTCCACACCATCAGATTGGATCAATTTGACCAAACCAGACACACTGTTCATACTGTTTCAGCCACTCCCTGAGTAAGCATCCCTCCAGAGAGTGGGAAGATACAGGGGACACTGAGAGAGACTGGCACTACGGTGGCAGCGGGAATCTCTCTCGAGCTCACTCCACCACCTCATTGCAGGTAGGCTTCCTGGGGCGAGGGAGAGTTGTATTTATTTATGGAGTTTTTTTAACTTAGTTTCTTGATTTTTAGCTGTCTAAAATCAAGTTTTATTAGGGTAACTTTGATAAAAACTAAGCATTACTGGGAGAATATTACATTTAGCAAAACTGGTAATACACTGACTAAGATGCTTAGAGAGACAGGAATGGGAGCAGAGAGAGTGGCAACAGCACAGAAGGGGCTGGGAATTGAGCATGACCCTACAGTGGCACTGCATTATGCACCTTTTCCCCCTTCACATTATTATGCCACTGCAGTGGAATTGCGGCTCGTGCCCTGTGGATTTCACCAATATGTTAATGCTTAAAACCACATCCACCCCATACGATAAACCAGATTAAAAAAACGCCTGCGGGCGTGAAACTCAGGAGGTTTCTATGTTTGCTCAGTTTGGACATTGATTATCTTCCTAGCTACAAGCTGTTCCTTTCCAGAGGTCTGGGAGTCCCACAGCGGATGAGGGCAGTTCTTGGAAGGGTAACCACCACAGATCAGAGCAAATGCAGGTATGTGATCCAGCCAGTCTGTTTACAGCAACTGTGTGTTCTCTTACTATATGTGTGTGTGGAAACCCATACATCTCACCCACTTTGCCATATGGAGGGTGAAGTTACAGTTGATTTTTCACTAATATTTGTAATGACCAGAATAAACCTGAAGCACACACGGTTCAACAAAAGTTCATTGCAACTCAGCCTATAATATACAGTATATTTAGGTTACATATTTACTAGACATGCTGGCAGCTTGTTCAGTGTTCACACAGATACTGTCTATAATTGTAAAGTTTTATGTACTAACCTGCTGGTATATCTACAGTATCCCTAGCTCTTTTTAAATTCGCTTTTAACGGCTGTTTGTTGTGTGTCTATAGACTTCACCTACACCCTACAGGCATTTCATAAGACTGCCTGAGCTTTGTCAATTGCGGTCTGCTGGGGCATGTGTTGAAATTCCTGAACTGAAACCAATAGCTACCAAGAGAGGTTTTTTGCAGATGGGGGGGGGGGGTGTCACTTTGTTTGCAAGACCAAAAGATTGTCAGTCAGAAAAACATAGCAAGTAAATGTGTTCTGTTGGGGATTATCAAACTCTTCCACGTCAAGGGCCCCCGAGATTTTAGAGGTTTGGTCTCGAGGAGCGGGGAGAGAGTGAGACCTCGGCTTGAACAGGCATTTCTATACGTTTTCTTCTAACGGCAACCTGCTGCTGGCGCAATTAGCCGGAGCGATATCGTCCCCCGTGTTGCTGGGGACCCCGCTGGATCCCCCTCAGCCCCCGGAGGTCCCCGGACACCGGGCTGTAGAGACGGCACCCGTGTGGTTAGGAAGGGCTGGCGTGTTTTCTCAAACGGCCTTCGCGGATCCGCCCAGGAAGTGGCAAACAGGGCAGAGAGAGCAGAGCAGCGAGCAAAGACACAGCCGAGTCAGAGGGGTGTCGATAAGAACCTAACGTTACCCGCGACTTGTCGGAAAATTGTGCAAATTAGTAACTTTAAACACCCCCAGTTTATCCACGTTTAGTCGGACGAATGTACTTTCCCCTTAAGACTGGACGGAGACTCCGCTGTGGACGTTGGCGGCTCGCTTGATTAAGTTAACATGGGTATGAATGGCGGGGTTTATCTAATTTCGCGTAACGCCAGTTTTTCTTGCGAGAGGTTTAGCTAAGCTGGGTGGTAAACCTGAGAGCAGGAAGGATTATACTTGCTCGAAGTAACGGTACTTTTCTTCTGTCTTTATTTTACCCTCTCTGGATCCTGTTATCATGACGGTAAGTTGCACCTTGAAAGCAGTTTTTTTTTCCTGTCTGTCACTCCTTCCTGACTATACATACCGAACAAATACATGTATAACGTTATATTTTAGTTAATTGAACTCGGGCCAAGGGGCCAGCCCTTCACGTATCTCACTTTGGTTTAAATGCTTTGTTTTTAAGAAAGGCTAATGTAGGTTAGCTAGTTCTCAAAAACGTGTTTGGTTTTTTTTTTATCAGCGTTAGTTTGATGCGCGTCAACGTGGGCAGAAATGCCTCCAACTTCTGGCTCGCCTAAAACTGAAATCTGCGTTAATGTACGCCCACATGGACCAAGCAATAACTATTAAGATTTGTACATTTATGAAAAAAAAAGAAAAAAAAAAAGTCCTGCTGGTTTGCAGGTGTGGTGTAGTTTCATGTGTTTACCCTGTCTTGTTTACAGTAGCCGGAAGTGCCATTAGCCAGCAGCTTGTAACGTTACTGTAACGTTACGCGTTAGCTTTTACAGCCAGCTGTGGCACACGTCTCACGTTTGCACCCAGACACAGGCAAGAAGATCTTGTTGCAAATGTTTTTGGTTAAATATCCTAGAGGGGTATTTGTCTCTCTAAACCATTGTGACCCAGCAACTGGCATCACAATGAGTGTGTGCATGTATCATTAGGCATATAAACAATGGAAGAGGAGAACAAAATACATGATGTAATAGGCCCAAAGGACAAAGCTCACCAGACAGCACTCTTCTACAGTGATGGGAGACCGGAGTCTGGAAAGGGTGGACGTTTGTCGCAAACTGTCACCAGTGTTTGACCCTCTTCCTTCTGTCTCTGACCTTTTGAGGCAAGGCCACTGATCCGAGAGCACATGACGAGGAGAAGCCCTGTACCATTAGGGTTATTCATAACCGGTGCTGCCCTCCCCCCGTGTCGTCCTGAACCGGGGCTGCTCCCTGACCTTGCTTGTGAGCGCGTATTGACTAGGTGACATCCATTTGTGATGAGGTTTGGCACATCATAGCTTGCGCCAGCAGTTCACCTCTCATATGCACACGCAGTTTGAGGTGAGGAAGGAAAGTGGACAGAATAGAACAGTCGCCAGTGATTAATCCTCTTAATCTCTTTCATTTAACAAGATGCAGCTGTGTGCCTCTAAAACAAGTTTCTATTGTATTTATAGCTGGCACCTGATGATCCAGCCATTAGTTGTTGTGATTATGATTTATATATATATGTATGTGTGTGTGTGTGGATACCCAACAATACTTTTAAAGTCCCAGGTGTTTTAAAACATTGCTCCATCATTTATTAAGGATGAAAGGAAATTTTGAATAGCACCATAAGGCTTATCAAATTTAATAATACACGGATATCTTCTTAACATAGTGTTGCTAACTACATGAATCCCTTTACACGATCTACTGGCAGTCACTAGACCTTAAAATGTGTTGGATTAACGAAGATCAGTAGCATAGATGAACTGGATTATACAGAGAAAAACTGGGTGGTACTGTGACTTACGAGAACACAGCTGAAGCCAGGCAGGGAGTATAAATACAGAAAAGGGGTGGTTGGAGATGACAGAACAGACAGAGAAATGATACTCTAGTGCAAACAGAGAGGGGTCAGAACAAAGTGATGAGGCAAGGGAATACAATGAAAAACGTGTAGCTGCAAAAGAGAGAAAAAAGGTGGCGGGAATGAGACGCCAGTGGGAGATGAGATGCAGAAAGAGGTGAGGAATGTACATGCAAGCGTAAGAGAGATAAGCCAAGCGAGGAATGTACAGTGGAAAAAGTTGCCTAATCTTAATCTGGGATCGCAGCATCTTGAGGTACCTAGCGCGTTTTCCTCTTCCTGTAATCGTGTCAAAAAAAACAAAACAAACCCAGGCCTGTTCCTGGAGATGCAGAGTGGCTACAACATGTGTCGATGTATCTTGTACGACCACACGGCTGGAGCAGGAGACGTGCAAAATATTCCATGGTGTGCAACAGTGTTGAGTTATGAACAGAGAAGTTACTGTAGACACTGCAAATGTGTTGAGTTTCCACATCTTTCCTCCCATCACTGAGGACGTGCTGCTCCGGTTCCTAATCTCTCTGTCTGTCGTCTTCAGATATTTAGCGTCCTCATCCTTTATAGGCACTCTGGTAGTTTCCTGTCATTTTTCACACCTCATATGTGTCTTTCTGTGCAGTCATTGCCTTTCATTTCTTTTAATTTTTTTCCATTTTTGTCTGGCAATGCTGCAGTGTGATAGAGCAAGCCCCTGGTTACTTTAAACATTTGTTGTTGAGATACATTAACAACATAGGGCGTTGTTGATTTATCGCGATACATCCAATAGTATCATCATGTTAAATAGCATGTGCTGTGATTTAAATGTATTCCAAAAAATAGTTTCAAAAAAGTATATACAAAAGACATCCATATAAACTTTTAGTGGTACCAGTACCGACTTTACCAGTTTCAGCATGCATTATAAGGAAAGAAAGTTTCTCCGCAATAGAAACTGGTTTGTGTCCTTTGTGGCTGCTGCTGTCTTTGTGTACAATAATAGAATAAACCTGTGGTGGTGTGGTTTGCAGCTAATGTCATGTATAGAGATATAATTATATTGAGTATGCCCCACCCTTCGATAGGGTTTGTCCTGTTGTTTTTTGATTGCTTACATCTAGTCACATTTTTTTCTTTTTTCCTTTCTGTTCCCATTCACCTTCTCTGGTTATTTTTTGCCTCTGTAAAATGCTCTTGGACTTGCTTACACAGACAGCGGAGGTCCTGCCTTCAGGTTTTGTGTTTGTAACATTTCTGCCAAACATTCAGGCGAAGGTCGGCGATCATGACACTTTTTATACTCTTTGCCTCGCAGCCTGACCTCCTGAACTTCAAGAAGGGGTGGATGTCCAAACTGGGCGAGAGTGGAGAGGTAAGGCGCTCTAAGGCTGAATGTCGTGCTCAGAAGTCAAAGCTTCCTCTCCCGCCATCTTCACCACCCTCTTCCCTCCATCCCTCGGTCCTAACGAGGAAGGTTGTGCGTAAGGCGATAGCGGCAGCCAGTAATAGCTTGGTGGCTTGAGGCACAATAGGTGTCTCCTCTCTTTGAATGATATGCTTGGGTGCGTGAGCGTCTCACTTCACACATCACTTGCTGTAGATCTGCAGTTTAATTCGGGGACTTCCTGTGCCACTGTGATGTTGTCGTTGCTCCTTCAGACCAGGCTTACTCAGAAAATCAAGTGGTAATAGTGCTTTATTTAGCGTTACTGTCAGATATCGTTATTGTGTTGTTCTGATTGTTGTCATATTTTGAACCGAGGAGTTGCTGATCAGTCTTGGTTTAATTTAATATCTGCTGTGTTTCTTTAGTGGAAGAAGCATTGGTTTGTTTTGACCGATGCTGGACTGAAGTACTACAGAGACTCGAGTGCAGAGGAGGTATCTTTATTTTATAATGTTGCAATTGTGTGGTAATTCTAATAATGTTCAGTCAAAACAAGCCTGGATGAGCACTTCAAGCATAAAAAAAACATATTTAATATGAGTGTAACAAAGTGTAAGAGAAATGAACCCTGCTTCTGTGTAGTTTGTGAAAGAGTTCCTGTGTTTTCTGTATAGAAAGATGACTTGGACGGGGAGATTGACCTAAAATCCTGTGTGAAGGTGTCTGAGTTTGATGTGGAGAAGAACTATGGGTTTCAGATACAGGTGAGTCTCTCTCTCTCTCATAGACTGTGTATGAGACTGATTTTCCTCTTTATATTCATCCCTTCTTGTGCACCCAGTCGGCACTAACCACACCCGCTCTCAATTTCTGCTGCTTTTTCCGTGTTATTCCGTTATCATGACTCACATCTCCGTCAGTATCTCTTCCACCTCTTCTCTCTGCAGCTCTCTCTTTCAGTTTTCCATGATCATTTCCATCTCAACCCAGTTCTGTCACATCTTTGTGTGTCCTTAACCTGCTTTCTCTTGTGTTCTCCAGACGCGGGAGGCCGCGTTCACGCTGTCTGCCATGACCGCTGGGATCAGGCGGAATTGGATAGAGGTTTTAAAGAAGTGTGTCCGGCCCAGCAGCTCTCCAGACCTCACACAGTAATTGCCAGCTGAATTGTTAACTATAAAAGCTTAAATATAATATAAGCACTTTGAGCGTAGGCAATCTATAAAAGGTCTAATTACAAGGTGAATGTTTTACTTTAATTTATGTTTGTAATCCTTTATTTAAAGAGGTAGTCTCATTGAGATCGGGATCTCTGTTTCAAGAGAGACCTGTGCACAAAAAAATGAAAATGCTAGATATTGCTCAGGCTAAAATTTAGAAATATAGAATTTTTTCAGACCTTGCACACTTGAGTTACAAAGCAGTCAGTTGTGACAGCTCATGCTCCTATAGTTAAGGTAAGCAGTAGTGTTATGTTTATTGACAGAAAATGAACAAATCAAACTGTTTAAATCTTTTTCTTTTTATCACTTATCATGCAAGAGATAACATTCATTTTGTTGTCCCACCTTAATGATGTCAAGGAGTTCCTTGGTTTTCTCTGTTTCACGTGATTGTGAATTGAATATTTTGAGGGAGGAATTGTGTCACTCCTACAATATCACTCACGTTTTTCAGCATTGATTATCCGCAGATACCGAGTTTGATCTTGATATCTAAAATGTCCTACATTGCGGTTTCTTTGAAGCTTACTTTGAAGTGTTTTTTTTTTTTTTTTTATTTATAGTGCAGCACAGTGTTTTGTGTCATCGTGGAGAGAGAAGTGCCTGTAAGCGTGAAACTGTTGTAGAAAGAAGGTTTTAACATCTCCTGCAAGAACAAAAATACTCAAAGTAGCTTCCCTCATATTGCCCACTGACGTATGTTGGCATTTTGAAACATCGCCTGGGCTTGTGGGGGGGGGGATTGTCGCTATTTTTGACATTTAACATTTTAATGAAGAATTTATTTATTTAAGAAAAAAAACTGCAACGTTCAACTGCCCTAAAAAGCAGCATCTAAGGAGGTTTTATGCTTCATTCTACAACTTGTCTTTGAAGTACTTTTTTCACCCACCATATTATTTTAAGAATGGCTGCCTCAGCATTCTTGTATTGCTCATTTCAGCTCTTGCTGCAGCTCAGTCTTGTCTACATAGTCAAATAAGAGTCAGATAAGAGGCTCTGTTACTCACATGCACCAGCAACTTTGCCCCTGAAGAGTTTTACTCGCGGTATGCTTTGGCTGTTGAAGTTGAATCAGAGCTTCATTAATTGCTTGGGTATCAGTGGAGGTTCTGTTTTCATAGTGACTCACTGGCAGCTGTGCCTTGAGTGTTCCTGTTGGGGCTTTGTACGCTGTTGATTTACTTATTGTATCAGCTTCGATTAATTTTTGATCGAAGTCATGAGATAGGAGAAGAATTAACACCTTCATTTATTTTTTTTTTAATTTTGATAGCCTTGATTTATAATTATTTGTCTCTAATCTCCTCTAGGTTACCTGACAGCAGCAGTGACAAGGAAAACTCCCACTCTCACTTTCAGCTGTCTTCCCGTCGCCCATCATCACGCCATGGCGACGTTCAGTCAGAAGTCCCGACCTCTGACCCTCCTACTCAGCATCATAGGTTTGACTATGTTGAGCTGTCCCCTGTCCCTGCCTCGTCCAGCCCTCTCCCAGGAAGTCAGAGAGAAGCAGGGGAGGGGCAGGGGAGGGAGCACAGCCAGTGGCAGGAGGAGAGGAACGCAAGCAGCCAGTGGGAGGCTGTCCTGTCCAGGAAGGGCACTGGAGTGGGATCCAACCAAAGGCTACGCCCGGAGGAAGAAATTGAGAAAAAGTGGGCTGAGTTTGAACGCATGCCGTTAAAGGAGATGAGCTCCTTACTGCCAGTGGGATCACGGTCTTCCAGCCAGTCAGCCAATGAGACGCTGCAGAGGGAGGTAGTGCGTGGAGATGATTTTCCAATTTGCAACTCAAATAAAATGCAAATTAACTCTTCATCTGTCACGGATGAAGTAAACATTTCCTGTTTCTGCCTGTTAACACTTGAGTCACTATTTTTCTATTCTTTTCGGTTCTTGAGCAGTATTTCCATCTAAAATAAGCAGTGGAAAATTGACGATTAGCCTGAAAAACAAATACAGATAGTGATATGGAAAATATTGCTGAAACTCCTGCCTGTGTTGTTATGTGTGTCTTTGGTTTGAACCTGTTTGCAGCCTCTTGACTCTAAGGCTTGTCTACACATGATACGCAGACCTGTGCACCACAAAGCTGAAGGCTGGGCGAAGAGCCTAACGCTGCTAAACGCTGTTGTTTCATTATACAGCTCATTTCATATATTAAAGAGCTGTTAAATGCATGTTAAAGAGAAGTGTCTGTGCATTTTATCATTACAATGTAATGAAAGTCGAGTGCTTCCTTTTGTCTTTAAGCGTCTTCTTTAGCTTGAATCTAATCAGGCTTTAAGTAGTCTGCAGTGATTGGGGTTAAAGTTCAAATAATTTGAACTTTGAGCACCAACAACAATAAAACCCAAGAGGTGCACAATTCCCAAGGTAGCAGCGGAGCGAGCGTTGGCGTCATTAGTCTGTCCATGAGGAAAACAATAGCCCCAGCTGGTGCACAGTGGTTCTGCCAGTGATGTGAAGGGGTGTTTGTGTAGATCACGTGTTGGCAGTGGGACACTGCAACAGATTAATTGATTTGGCTAAAATGTTTATTTAGTTTCTTCTGTTTACAAGTCAGTGAGAATTAATGAATGATTCCTACTCAGCATCCTGTTTCTTCATATTCTAATCCATATTAGGGCTCATGTCTTTCACTGCCAACACCAGCGTCACATGACGCCACCACGTGTCCTCTCATGTAAACATGCTAATCGCATATTAAACTGATAGGCGCCTGTCCCCCACCGCTGCCACTCAGTGGGCTTTACCTCCGCCTTTTGTCTTTTCTCAGGTGGCGTCACTGAGGCAGCAGCTGGAGCAACTACAGGGAGGTGCTGGAGGGAGAGGTGAAGGCGGTGTGAGGGGCGGCTGTGGCCCTGAGGCCCCCTGCAGCCGCAGCCTGGGAGCCATGGAACGTGCACATCGACAGGCGCTGGAGGAGCTGCACAGGCAGCACGACCGCCAGATCAAGGAGCTAGAGACCGAGAAGGACAGGCTGCTGCTGGAGGAGACCCAGGACACCGCACGAGGTCAGCAGACCAGGCGGGGTAGAAAAGAATATCAGGGCCTTAATAATTGTGCGATTATACCACTGTGAAGGCAGCTTTCATTTCACTATTGAAATATGTGAAAATTTGATTTTACCTGAGCTATTAAATTGAGAGGGTTATATGGTAAAGAAAATTTGTCAAAGCTCAAATAGAGTTCACTGTTGAACTTTAAGTAGATTTGGAATGTTTTGTTATTGTTGCCATTGTGTCATTTTTTTGTGTCAAACTATGAAAAATTAGCAAAAAATGTATAAATGCATCTCCAGCAGGGCTTTCATACCCTTCTGTAGTGTCATCGTTCCACTTCGATATTAGGGCGTTGAATGCCTGTAAATTATATAAATGTATTTAATCTAACAATATACATATTATGTTCAAACTACACTTATTTGAAGGTGAATGTCACGTCTAAGCAGTCTGTTTAGATCAAGGCTTTTCTAATGCAGGTTAAGGCTGGAAACATCTTTTTGTATTTGCATTGAGCGTTTTTCTGACGAGGTCTTCTCAGTCGGTCTCGATTTCTTCAACCCCTGAGTGTCCCTGCACTATCCAAACAGGAAAATCGCTGTTGTGCTGTAGAAGTTGTGTCACGCTTGTGTGTTCTGTGTTCCAGTAATGGAGGCTTTGAAGAAGAAACACAAAGAGGAGCTGGAGAGAGTCAAAAGGCTAAGCAGTGGGGTGCTAGATTCACAGACTTTGCGAGCCCACCAACAGTAAGTAATTCCAAATCCGCTTGTGCCACTGTGGTAGAGATGTTCACTTGCCACCCACTCGGGCACAGGGAACTGACTAGCAACCCAGTCCGCCAGTCTTAATGTCTGTTAGCACGACACCGAATCCTTAACATTACGGAAACCAGCAGCAACCGTCCGTTCAGAAACAATAACATCTTGTTGTATAAAATAAAATGTTGATTTAAGTGACAGTCTCAATCACTAAAAATACATAGCATGCAAAAATACAAGAATGTTAAACTGTAAACTGCTTAAATCTGCAGGCACTCCTGTGTTGTGTAAGCCTTTAGTCCATATCGCCTTGAAAATGAATTCCTGATTGTAGCCTGGCCCTCAGTCTCAGTGCAGGCCAACATTGGTCATTTATGTGAATAGCTCTCTTGTGCTTTTAAGTGGGAGCTAGTTGGCCACAAAAGCGTTTTCTGTGAAATAAAAGAATTTGCAGACTCCACAACAATCCAGGGTCCCTTGTCTAAGCAAGGCCATTACCGCGGTGGCCACTGGGTCCCGTCAGGCACTTAAGGAATGTAGAAGAATTTGGTCATGGATTAGTTGTCCTTTGTAAGCTTCACAAGGCCTTTGACACAACGCTGTCTCAGTGGCTGCTACTGGAACCGGTATTTTAGGGCTTATCTGTGTTGCCTACTCTGCGTTTTTTTTGCTGTTTGCATGCTCTTCCCTTTTTTTTTGTGGTTATTGGTTGTGAGCAGTAAAGATGTTTTAAAACCACAGTAGGAAATACTTTCCTTATGAAAATGGGGGGAAAAAAACACCCTCATAGTTTTTCACAGTATGTTATTAAATGTAGTCAATACATTATAATAGTACTATACTATACTTTGCTTTAGAGGAATTCAGTAAGTGCAGGGCAGAATAAAGGAGCTACCACTTAAATTTGAAGACTTCTTACACGATTAGCTTGGGTTGGTTGTCCCACAGGAGCAGTGCTGCGACGCAGTTCGGCATCGAATTCTGAACTTGATCAGATTGTATGTTAAATACATGTTGATTTCTATAATTATGTCCTGTTCGGATGTAATTTCAGCTGCTCATACCGTAAACAGAAAGCAGATACCGTGACTGATAATGTGAGCTTGCAGCGTTGCAGTTGTTTCCTATTATTTCTTTAGTTCACTGAGGACCCGACATGAACACTGTTTTCTGTGTTATCTATCCATTTCTGCAGGACAGAAAGTCAGGCTTTGCAGAGAGAGCTGGCCGGCCTGTCAGAGCGCTACTCTCAGAAGTGTCTGGAGCTGAACCGAGCCGAGCAGAACAACGCTGAGAGAGAGAGGGAGATCAGCCGCAAGGAGAGAGATATGGAGCAGCTGAGGAAAGAGAACCAGGTGAGTTATCAGCAGATTATAAAAATGCGCTCATATGAACAGGGCGAGTGGTGGAGCAGTCTTTTCACGCCAAAACAAACTCAAAATGAAAGATTGTTCCCCTTGATGTGTTGCATTGACAGGTGTATGCACGACCTTTTTATGGACTGTGCAATTATAAATGTTTTACCTTAGAGGATTTTGAGCTGCACGGCCCCAGATTTGGGCCCTCACTGGAACACTGTGTACAGTAAGGGACAGGTGAGAAGTGGCATGCAGTATCGGTTACTTTGCACTATTGCTGACGTGCTGCAGTTGTTTATTGGTACTTTAAATAATTACGTTTGGAGTCTGTAGTCTGGCTATATAAGACTAGTGGTCCATTGTCTGCAAATGCATGCCAAGCAATGGGTGTCATTCAAATTGTAAAGACAAAATATTTATCGGCAGGACTTAAAGGCCCGTTTGACGGAGGAGATCAGTCGTATGCGATCTACCATCACAGATCGGGGCTCAGAGGACAACAAGGACGGGACGCCCTGTGAGCTACAGGTAACGGCTCCTATACTGTATACTTGAAAGTGGATGACGGGGGTCTGGGTCCGGCAGTTTGTTGTAACTTTCCGTCACATGTGCACAGGTGTGAAAATGCGTTAAAATTGAAACTAAGATTTTCAAATGTTGATATGTGTTTTTTTTTTTTTTTTTTTTTTTTTTTTTTTTTTTTATTATTTTTAATTTTCAATTTTTCCTCCCTTTTTTTTCTTTTTCAATTTTTAAAATACCTTCTTTTTTTTTTTTTATTT
>CM022470.1:18268338-18285219 GCA_011952105.1 Coreoperca whiteheadi
GCAATTGTTGAGAAGGTGGAAAAGGGGGGGAAAGGGGGGGGTGAGTTTTTAAATTGTTTATTTGTGTTTTTTTTTTTTTTTTTTTTTTGCAACAGATGTCAACAATAACAGCAAATGGACAAATCTGCCTCCCTGTGTGATCATTTTCAATTCTGAAAATACCTGCTGTATCGGTCTTAATACGGATAAAACAAAAAGTGTTGTTACTGGATTTAGATTACTCAGTGATTGCGCAGAGATACCTGTGTGTAGATCATCTGATGCTGTGCACATTTTGTTTTAACTGGGTCTAAAAAAATACAGATCTAAACTATGGTGATGTAACTTCCAGTTACTAAAAAAAACACTTTCCTCTACCTATTATTATTATTATTACCTATTAATCAGAATATTCCACTGTCTGCTAAAGGCAGTTTTCTGTATTTTTGACCTTCACTATTCACAGTGACAGCTGTGGATTATCCAGCGTAACAGAGACATCTTTTCTGGGAAAGGACATTACTTTTGAGTTTTTCCAAATGTAATTGTTCAGTGCTTAAATAACTATGACAAAATTCAATTTGACAGTCGATACCTCAAAACCTGATGTGTTTTTATTGCTTCACAAATAATTTAAGTGTACTGCCCCTTTAAGTCTTTGGCCTAGAGCAGGTTAAGACATTTCTTAAGAAACTTTCCAAGCACTCAGTTTCAAGTAGCAAAGTCATAGATTAAGTAATATTGGAGGTTTCTATCATGTACACATGTAAAGCATGACTTGCAGTGTTTGTGTCGCAGTGTTTGCACAAATGTTCTGGAATACACTTCAAAGTATCTATCACTATCCAAGTGAGTCACAAAGTTTTGCTCAAGGACACTTAATCAGGGAGACACTGAAACTTGTGACTTCTAGAGGGGTATCAGTCTCGGAAATAGGCCACCCTGCTGCCCAAAAAAATTATACTGACATGTCTCCCACTGTCTGAGTTATTAGAAAGCAAAACAGAAATGTGGCAGTTAATTTATGGTCTGTCTGGTTACCAAAATGGTGTTGTAGTTTTCAGAATACAAAGAGAATGTCATGATAAACAGTAGTTGGCCAAAATCCCAAGTCATGTACTATATCAATGACAGAGAACGCCCACTGTGTTTATCATAAATCAGCCAGAGCACAATTACTGTGCATTTTTGTGGACTCAAGTGATAATTATAAGGATTTAGGGTAAATAGAAAGTGTTTTGTTTGTGTTGTTTTATTTTTCTTTCTTTTTGGCAGCGAATGACAACCACTACTGTGTTGTTTTGTTGTTTTTCTCCCAGGTTCTTCTCAGGGTGAAAGAAAACGAGATAGAGTACTTACACAAGGAGATCAGCTGTCTAAGAAACGAACTGCAGTTTCTTGACACGGTACTGTGTGTGTGTGTGTGTGTGTGTGTGTGTGTGTGTGTGTGTGTGTGTGTGTGTGTGTTGGTTCGTTTCTGTGAAACTGTAAATCCTCACATTCTTGAACAAGGTCTTTAACTGTCTTATGGTCTGGAAGCTTTCTGAAAATGCAGTGCAACACATTTCCAAGATGTTTTTGGCTTCTATTGACAACAGTCAAAACACCTACGTGGCCCTCCTTAGATTTAGATAAAAACCTTGCACTGGCCATCCATAATGTCTATACAGTTAAATGAATTTGACTTTGATTTTGTATTATACTGTACCTTCCCTGCTTTTGTCATTTGGTGGCGCTCCTAGGGCAAATGGCGTGTAATTCTATAAAGAATAATGACATTAAAAATGCCACAATTCTAGCATGTTTATACAGACAGTATACATGTCTTTTCATAGTGGGTGTGATGTTACACTGTGATGTTCCAAGAGCTGTCTGATGTAGTAGTAGATGAGGCAGATTGAGGAACTTAAGGCTGTCGACCGCTCTTTGCTCCGCAGGAGAAACGGCTGGCCTGTGAACGATATACGGAGATGCATGAGGAGCTGAGTGGCATGAAGGGCCGGAGCGAGCGAGAGATCCAGAGCCTAAAGGAGCACTTGAGGCTGGCCATGGCTGCCCTGCAGGAGGGGCAAAAGCTGGGTAACAGCCTGGACCACTGAGAGTCTGCTGCTGGTACGAATGCTCTGGCAGACATAGTGACAGGTGTGGACTGATGTAGAACAGGCCGGGAATTGGTATGCACAGTCACACTAATGCAGCCAACAATTCACTGTCTCTATGGCGATTCTAAGAGGCAGATATTTGTTAAAGTATGTTTTTGTCTTTCTTTCTGCTTTTATTTCATTTGTGTGTTTGTTCTTTTGCAGGTGTGCCTGCACCATGGTGACTGAATCAAAGAGGTATACGGAGAAGCAGAGGAGATGATTGTTGGACTTGTACAGTTCCGGCTGTGTTGGGACCATGATAGTGCCTTAGTTGTCAATCATTCTGCCAATGAGCAGCATAGAGTAGCTATTAGCTGGTTTCATTACACTGGGCCACACGTGATATATAAAACTGCACTTTTCATATTTTTTTATTATATAGCTTTTGTTTGCTTTTAGTGCAAGCATGTATGAGTGCGCATTTGGTCTGAAAACTGGAATATTTGTTGAGTGACATGTTTTTTTTAATCAGGTATTGTAGATAGAGTTCATACTGTATCAGCTTTTTTTGTTGGATAATCTTCCCGTTGCGTGTGTGTCTTCTGCCTGAGACAGCAGGGGTCAACACAGTTACATAAGAGCTACTGTCATCTCAGTTTTTTTTATGTTGTACAGCTTTTGAGTCATGTTTACTCTGTGAAAATGGCACACGTTTCTTTAGAAATGGGAGCTTATCATTTGCTGTAATTATTCTTATTTTTTGTTTTACCTGGAAACAAGTGTGCTTACGTAGTATTGTGTTTTTGAAAATGAAATTCTGAATACTTATATTGGGATTAATACAGGGCAAGACAGCAAACGTTTCTTATTCCTGGTCGGGTGAATTGGAAGTTGGTCTATGATTTGTATAGAAGCAAATACAGGCTCAACCTTCTTTGGGGATGCTTGTAAAAGCTGTTAAATGATGTTGTCCCACATCACAGAAGCAGGAACTCTCAAGCTTCTAGTCTCCCCTGATGATTATTGGCATTTATGTGTCACCACCACAACAAATGACAGGTGTTGCATCGATGAGCCAATTTTTTTTTTATTGACAGTATGAATTGTGATAAAATGACTTATCTACCTGCCTTTTTGAAAATATTTTCATATTTAATGTACTGTAGAGCCTGTATCATCTTTGTAAATTATACACAATTTTTGCAATCAATAAAATAAGTTCAATAGAAAACCCTCTGTACTATTCATTTAATTTCAGTTATGCTGTGCACCTACACCTGCAAACTGGAAGAACACACATGCTAATATCTGTTCTTCATTCGTTTTATACCAGTAAACTATATTGCTACACATACAGTAACAATCCATTCAAAGATTATGCATTGCAGTTTCAAAAATACAGGAAGAACTGTATGATGTAATGCCATGCAACAGCCCTGCAATACATACTACCTAAATAGTGTTCAGTTTTTGTTGAGACTTTAGTTGTTTGTGCTTGGACTCAATTCTACGACGTTAAGGGGCCTTATGTTGTGTCGTATTTTAAAATATTTCAATGTATTTCTATTATTTAATCCACCTAATTCACATGTTTAAATGAACAAACATATTAGAAACACCTCAAAGTATATAATGCAGTTCAGCACAACAGCACGAATGACTTTGGAATGTCTCTAAAAAATTGTCAGCAACGATGAAATGTGTTGTATGTGTGTAGTACCTATTTCAAGGGAGGGTCGGTGACTGACCGCCGCCCGTCTTGAACCGGCCATTCCACTAGGTGGCACCGCAGTCTTCGCAACGTGACACCATCGAATAAGTAAAGCCGGAAGCGCTGTAACGGCAGCAGTCATGGCGTCCACCGCGGCGACCCGAGCTGCAGCCGGCGCTGCTAAAGTTGTGAAACCGATTTTTAGCCGGGACCTGGACGAAGCTAAGCGCAGGGTCCGGGAGCTGTACCGAGCCTGGTACCGAGAGGTCCCTAACTCAGGTATGTCGGGCCGCTGAGGCAGTTAAAAGGTGTATAAAAGCAGCGCCGGCGTCAAGGTCGTGTCTATGTGGAGGTTCGGCGTAACGACTAACATTAGCCGCTAGCACACAGCAACCTAACCATAACACAATACAGTTTGCAGACGCTGTCTGTCCCGCAGTATTGGATAGAAACCTTGATGTTGTAATTTAAGCTGACGGAATAATGAGAAAACCATGAACCGCAGTCCTTCATACCTTGCAATATTTACCCTTTCCAGTATTTATTCGGCTCAAAAAAGAAATATCGGGGGGTAACGGCTGCCTTTGCACGAGGACATATAAAACGGTTCTTGATGTTTGCCAATGTATGTTGGAAAATACACCTTTACTGATGCTGTGCTTTAGACCTCCATTGTTGTCCCAACGTACTCATGAGCGTCGCTGTTTCAGTGGGTGAGAAATGCATCAGGGATCCTGTTGGGATTAGTTCTTTTCGTGGCGGTCAGAAAGATGGCCCAATGATTGTATCTCTTTCTGTACAGTGGCGACGTTTCAGCTGGACATCACAACGCGCCAGGCAAGAGACAAAGTGAGGGAGATGTTCGACAAAAACAAGCACGTCAATGACCCCCGCGTGATCGACATGTTAGTCATTAAGGTAAAAGCAGCCTTTAACCGATATGTCAACTACATCAACCACGATCAATTTAAATTCCTGACCGAGGCAACTAGTCATTTGGCCATTGGAGTCTGCTTTTTGTTTTGTTTTTTGGTTGTTTCGTAGGCTGCCCAGTACCTCCTCTCAGGGTTGGTGGATCCAAACTCCAATCACAGTTGAATGAATGAAGGTGTAGGCTACTGTTACTTAGAGCAAAGGTGTACTGTGTCGAAACGTTCTCCATTTGTTTGTCATTTAATCCCCCAGGGGAAGATGGAGCTGCAGGAAACGATCCACGTCTGGAAGCAGAAGACCCACATAATGCGCTATTTCCACGAGACCGAGGAACCTCGTCCCACCGACTTCCTGTCCAAATTCTACTGGGGTCATGACCCATGAACTGTGTAGCTGTCTGCCGACCTCTGACCCCTCTTTGCTTGTGCCCAGTGTGACAGATGTTCCCTTTCTTGTAAATACACACTTAACACTCACATACCTATGGCTGTGTCTTTTGTTCCCAATCAAAGTTGTATTGGGGTTATCTTAAAGGGGCAGTTAAACTATAAACACGCTAAAACTTAAACCAACAGAAAAATCAATGGAAATGTAGTGTTAAAAGAAAGAAAGAAGCTTGTCTCGCTCTCAGCCCGGTTGTCAACAGTTCTTACTCTGCAAGGAATGTCCCTTTACCATGGTATGGAAGAACTACTGGTGTGGTATTTTATGAACCTGAGACTCGCGTACTGAAGTTATTTATTCAGTTTCCTAATCGGATTATTCTTCGATTGGTGGTTCTTTCGAAGTGGTGTTTAGGACAGTCTTGTCATAAACAGAGCTTCTGTTCTCATCAGTGTTACATTCAGTCAAGGTTGTGTGTGTGTGTACACAGTGTATCCACTGTATATGGGGGAAAATAGAAACACTAACATTGCACTTTGTATGACTGACTATGTGATCTCTGGTTTGAGTGCACAAACACCACCAACTTGCACTTAGCATGTGCTGCAGTTTACAATCGTTATTCCCTTTATTAGGACTTTAGTGATGCATGCAAATAGAGTACGATACAATCAGCCTTCGACAGCCCTATCTCAGTATCGATAACGGCAAAAACCCTGAATCCAGTGCAGACTGAGCACATAAACGCCTTCCTGGTGTTCCCTCTGCTCTGTTTTCAAGTCGCCTCTGAGGCTCATGAAGTCGTCCCAGTGGTAGTGACAACAAGATGACCTGCGGAGCAAAGAACAAGTTTGAACCGTGAGTGGTGATTCCATTTTTTTTTTCACTTGATGTCTTTATCCCATTTTAAAAAGGAGCATAACGTGCTGTCTCACACTTTAAAACCTGACACAATTTCTTAACTGTGGACTAAAGTGTGTTTGGCAGCGGTTGCAAAAATCAAGCTCACAGGGGCACTACGACTCTCTTCCCCTACCTGCTGGTGCATTCGGGCTGCAGATGTGGGAACATCATGCCTGTAAGGCTTCTTAATGTTTCATTTAATCGCTTAAAACCACACTTGAAAGGTGTTAGAACAATGTTAACCATTTGCAATGTAGGCAGTCTTACTAATGTGACACGTTATGAACTGGAGTTTGAGGAAAAAATGAACCCTAACTCGTAACCTCCAAATTAAAGGGCTGTTAGACCCTAATTTATTCACCCTGCTTGGGAGTCAGACCGCACGTTTCAAATGCGCCCCCCAATGATCAGTGTACATGCACAGGCTGAGTTGGTGTGTGTCCTTTACCACAATCCCAGCCAGTGATGCCGGTTAACCAGGAAGCCTGCAGAGGCCTCAGTCGTCGTCGTCGTCGTCCTCTGGGACGAAGATGTCGTGCTCCTCCAGCAGCGCAGCGAAGCTCTTGCTGATCAGAGTCCCCACATACAGGAAGGGCACCAGGACCAGAGCAATCCGGATAAGGCCGAAGGGGGTCTGCTCCCCATTGTCACGCATCCCCCCACAGAGACAGCTAGTTAGTTCACGTCAAGCACTTTGTCCACTTCTGCTATATTTGAGAGAGACTGCAGCTTTGTCAGTCAAAGTCACTGGCGGTTACCCACATTAGCACTCACCTTCTTGGGTTTGGGCGGAATGGCACCGGATGAAGTGCACACCGCTGCCCGGCGCGGTGTCACCGTCCTCCCCGGCCCGCTGGAGGCGGTCGGCTGGGAGGAGCGGGCGTTCCTGAGGGCCGACAGCCAGGCCAGGCGACCGAGGGCCGACGCCATGTTGACAGCGCTCGGCGATGCGGCAGCAATGCGGAAAACGGCGGCTCGCTCTGGACGTGGAGCTGCAACAGCGCAGCGCCGCGCCGCGCCGCGCCGCCGCCACTGCAACGCCACGCGGCCCTATTTATCTAAGAATAAGGCGCATTCGCCGGTCGGTCTGCACAATTTCGATGAATACAATACTCAATACTTGTTGGAATAAACGACACGTGATACTCGATGCAGTGAGAATTGATTTTCATACTTTCTCTTGCGGTATGTGAAGTCGCATCTTACATGTAAATGCCGTAAACTTTAGCAGCCACACTTTCTGAGAGAAAACAAAAAGGTTGTTTATATATCCATAAAAAACCGGACAACATTTCAACAAAATAAAAACGTTAAAGCAAATCAATAAATACTGTACAGCATTAAGTATTTACAGCCTCCTTATACTACTTCACTTAGTGGTGAGCAGAAAGAACACGGTTAGTGGCTTCATGACTAAAAAAAGCATGTGACTGGGAGGGATGACACCACATGAATATACTGGCCCTGGAAGAGTTATAGGAGCGATGCACACTGTAAACACATTTACATGCTCTTTCATCCGCATTATTGCGCTTCACTGTCAGTAAAAACTACAGTACAAACTTAACCATCTGCCATCCATCCAAACAATCGACATTCAATTAAATATTAAAGACTTCCCCCAAATGCAAGTTAAATAATTTAAATACATTTGTACAAAGCAAAACAATGCAAACACAGTCCCTACCTACAAATGATGTTTTTACAGGAAAGAAATCGCTTTCTCAAGTAACGGAAATTAAATTCCTACTTCGTAAAACCAAGCAAGAGGTCTACAGCTCCAAATGGAATCCGCAGTGTCTCCTTAGTGCAGAGCTATCCACAGCTTCTGTCCCTTTCGTCCTCACGCGAGTCCTTTTGGTTGTACCGCTTCCTGTGACGCAGGCCATGGTAGCAGTGGTGGCTCATCACTAAACAAAGCAACACAGGCAAGAGAGAGTTATCACAGAGTGTCATCAATCAAACTGACCCACAGTACACATTACTGAATGTAAGCTTTAGATAGATAAGGCTGTTCTGCTACCTGCTTTTACACCGACTGCGTCTTGCGTCTTTCTCACCTGGTGTTTAAAGGACAAACGCCTGAAGAACTTGTTGACCTCAAACACGGCAGGTTTAACGGGTTCCCCGGTCTTGTTGCTTTCCCCTAGTCTGACGATTTGCCCTTTGGCGATGGCAGCTCTGAGGCTCATGCTCTTGACTATCCGAGCGCCGGGCTCGGAATCGGTTGTGGGTCGGGAGGACACGGTGATGTAGGTGGCGTCTTTCTGACGCTCCTGGTAACTCACTGTCACAGACGAAGTAGGAGAAAACGGTTGTATTAATTAGTGTCTAATTACTATGCTGGCCGCCTTTTCTCATCTACTACTGAAATACCTAAGACAGCGTGGTATTCAGACTTTTGGATAGTGAATGATAACGATTATGATACAAAATCGCTGCATTAAAGCAGATAGTGTTCTGCAGTATTCTGCTGTGACAATACATTACCTGCAGAGGTGACTGCGGTGTCTGTGGTACTGGTGAGCTCCAGCAGGATTGTGGGATACGCGGGGTGCAACAGGAAAAGTTTTCTAATGAGCGGCTCCGCTGCACCAACACCTGGTGCCACCTAAACAGCCAGTGAGGACAGTTTAGTGATTTTTTTTTTATTATTTTCAATTATTATTTTTTTTAACATGAGTTGAGTATTTCATTAATGCCTTCAGGTCCAACTCAAAGACAATAATGTAAAATAAACCTCTAAAACTCTTTCTGTTTTATTATTATTATTATTATTATTATTGCCTCAATAGTCAAATTGTTCTCTACGGCAGACTCACAGTTGTCTTTGTAACATTCTTCTGCGCTTTGATTGGTTCGCTGGCCCAGAAGAGGAAAGCTGATTGGCCCGTTGAGGTGAAGATAACGGATGTTTCCAAAACAAGACGTGGACACACAAACTCTGCCGTCCAGAGAAGATGCCCGTTTGCCCCATCAACGACCTGTGCCTGAGAGACAGAGAAGAGGGGAAAACCGCTACAATTAGAGCAAAACAAAGAGGTTAGTAAAAGATATAACCTCAAGACTCTGTATCTTATATTTCCTCACACCTCAGTGTCGCCAATATGGCTCAATATATTGAGCCCTTGCATTCATTTGAGTTTGTTTTACCTGCATGATGCCGTTTGCTGAATGCTGAATGAAAAGATCAAGGATTCCATCATCACTGAAGTGTCCCGGGGCTGGTTGGCTGTGACAGGCAACGACATATTTTAGGGAAATGTCGCATAGTTCCAATACATAACTTACTCTGTTTTCAGCAGTTCAAAAAGCATAAACAGTGTTTTCATCTCGAGATTTATGGCACATTAAATGCCTTGCATTGATCCAAAGTGTAAGTGTGTCCGTATTTGTGTCTCATCAGAACAGTAGGCAGTAACAGGCATGTAATGGTAACTCAGTCAGTGGTGACATGGTGATGTGCGGGGCTTTACCTGTGAATGGGAGCTGAGTTGAAGGTCCATTCTTTCCGTATGTCCCTCTGTCTGAGCACTGACAGTTTGCTGGAGCCATACACCAGCACCCAGTCACTTTTGGTGGAGTTGAGGTTAGAAACAGTGTCCAGGTTGTTGCCAAAACCAGCCACAAGAGGGAGCAGGAACTCCACGCGCTCAGATCCTCTAGAAACAAGATAAAGAAGGTGTGATTTGGACTTATAGCAGTCGTAAACTGTATAATAAACCAGTAGTAAATTAGTCACTGCCATCTTTTTTTCACTGTGTATACAACCCAGGAAATTGGAGACCACGTTTCCCCAGTAATTAATCGAATAACACGCTTACAACACTGTATGTCGTATATCGTACTTTTATTGGACAACATGGTGTGAATATTGTCACAATGTAAGGCATTACACTTGTAGCAGGTTTTGCAACAGGATGTCCTTGTAGCAGGTTTTGCAACAGGATGTCCTTGTAGCAGGTTTTGCAACAGGATGTCCTTCATACCAGCTGATTAAATGTTAAATATTTAACATGGAAGCGTCTGTACAGAGCCATGTGCCGGTCACTGAGGCGTACCTGTAAATGTGTATGAAGGAGGAGGAACTGGTTTTCTTGAGCGCCTCCCACCCTGGATCCTTCCTTCTCAGTGCCTGAGTTATGGGCATTTTGTCAGTGGCGCGAAAGTAGACATCACGCAGAGAGATGGCCTCTACATTACCTGAGGAAAAACACATTGCCACAAAGTCTTGTAAAAGTAAAACAATCATTTATATGTAATGTAAATGAACCGAATCTGCTACCATGTTGTGCTTTTTCATGTTTCAACTATTGCAGACAAACTTATGCCAAATGCCTGAACACACAAGGTGACGGCTGGTCTTTTTCAGAGTGATGTTTAAGACCTTTATATTGCTGGTTGATCGCTTTACCTAGTCCAAAGAGGATGTAGTATGCCCCTTGTTGTGTCTCATGCAGCAAAGGACCAATCAGCTTTCCTTGTCCAGTGAGGTTGAAGGGCACGGGATGTCCGAGCTTTGCCCCCGTCAGCCCAGAGATCAAGGTCAGGGAGAGATCCAAAGCCTGAAAATGAATACGGCAGAAATAGATATGTAGGCACTGAATGCAAAGGCCTGGGAACATTATATGTAAACTTTCAGCTCACGATCACTGGCGACACAGTTGCACAGCTTCATTTAGCTGTAATGAAATATGAAAGTAGTTTTTATTTTTTTGTCTAACCTTGTCCCTCTATAAACAAGAGAATGACTGAAATTAATCGATTTCAGTCTATAAAGTGACTTGTTTTTCTCCAACTCTTCTCTTTCAATTCCAGTGTTTTAAAATCTTTAATTGGAGGACCTATGCAAATCAACTGAAATATGAACAACAGGCTCACAATCAAGGTGTTTAAGGTAAGTTTAAGTAAGAGCAGTAGGAAGTGACTTTATTCACATGCTACTAGTAGACATGATTAAACAGACCGTGTCATTTTATAGTGGAAAAAGGCATAGTCGCGCTGCAGGTTATATGTAAAATGTGTGTACAGGAGGAAAAGAGGGAGGTGAATGTCATCGCTATACCTCATCTGCAGGCAGGGTGGCTATCAGCAGATCTGGGACGGTGTCGCCCTGGAGGTCTGGAAGTAACACCGCCTGGGATTCAATGTTCTTAAGCAGGACCGACCACAGGTTCTTCCCTGGGGAGTGAAAGGAAACCACTTTGACCCGGGTTTTAAACCGTTTTAATTGCTACGGGTGGATTGCCCTTACTGACTTGTTTTCACGTCGGAGCTGAACCTGTTGAACCTACCTCTCTTGTCTGGTTGGGGAGCTGCAGGCTGAGAGAAATTTACTGCAAACATCTGTATTTTTTTGCATATGGACCTTCAGAATAACCAGACAACAGACTTAATACAGTATAAGAACATATACAAAAGGTTTGCGGAGGTGGTTACTAATTACTAATTACTATGATCTACACATGAAAAAGACAGACTGTCAGAAACCGAAGTAGCTTGAATGGCTTGGATTCTGACCTGTGGTGCCATTGACTGCCATGAGGATGGATTTTCCAATGAGGAGGACCACAGGCGACGGCCGGGCACTCAACTGCAGCCCACACTGGATGTACATCACAGACTCCCGCATGACTTTCCGCCACAGCACCTGACCGCTGACTGCAGACAGGGCCACCACACTGTAAACTGGGTGGACGAAAGGACGTAATAAATCAATAAAACCAGGAAAAACACGCACAGCAGTTACCAAAATCAGAAAGGTTAAAGAAGGGGAAAGAGGATGAGACAGTGACGTGGATCCAGGTTTGAATTGTTTGGCTCAGGACAAGCAGGATTTCAGCAATTCAGTACAAAACAGTGGCTACTTATGGCACCAATACTCTATGCAAGAG
Source organism: Coreoperca whiteheadi (assembly GCA_011952105.1). NCBI lineage: Eukaryota > Metazoa > Chordata > Actinopteri > Centrarchiformes > Sinipercidae > Coreoperca > Coreoperca whiteheadi. The sequence goes on from CM022470.1 coordinate 18,280,227, forward strand.
ATGAGGGCGACATGTGCACATGACATGGATATTACGACACCATTCTCTCCCTCTTTTCTTATCTGAAATGGCAGCATTTTGAATGAACTGTCGGACAGGGTGGAAATAAATCAGGATTAACAGACCATGCCTTTTCAAAGAATTCCTCACATACTTTTGTTCCCTTGTGTGGGATGGCTGTCATTGGTCCATTCAGTAACACCCAGAAACACGTCGTCCACTGAATCCCCATCAACATCCCACAACGCCAGTGCGGGTGGAGTGACACCTGGACAGGGAAGCCAAAACAAGATGAACGCCGTCCGCCAGTAGACTCCTCATGAGCGTTTGACTAAGAGGAGTCTACCAGCTGCTCTAACTGCTCTCAAAATGTATCTTTTTGTTAGTTTTTTTATTTTATTTTATAAATGATTCAAGGATTAAAGTGTACCGCCGACCTACACTTTGGAACAGCAGGAGAAACGGGAAGGAAGGGGGAAAAAAGCGTGAATCACAAAAAGCAGAAGAGTAATTAAGTATCAAAACATTAATTACAACGATAATATTCCTTGGCTCAGCTGTCCATGTTTGTCTTCTAAAAAACTGGTAATAACACTTACGCTGTCGTTACAGACAGAATCCTGCCGAGTTTGTATTTATCGCTGCCACCTCTACAATCCGTTCATAGAGCATGCTGAAGCAGGTAGGAACATGCGGTAGGTCCCGTATAATTACAGCTGACAAATGATCGGGTGAGCCAGTGTGGTCTAGCCACAGAGACTCCTAAGTACGTCTTTATAAAGGGGGCATTATTAGTGGTGTAAGCTCAAATTGGGCATCATATTTTTTAGGCCAGTTTACTAACACACCTTTAATATCTCAACAGAATCTAGTGCAACTCTTTTCCCATCTTTGTTTTTACTTTACCTTCCAGTGAACGGCACATTTATTTGAGCCCAGTGTATGTAGTCTAAGCAAATGATACAGGGAAAGCAGAGGAGAACGTCAAACTCTTCAGTCGTTATATCCAACTTTAACATTCCTCTCTTTACCTCCCGCATCTCCCAGCGCTCTCTCCCACTGCAGCCTCTTTTCCAGTTCTTCCTTCTGGCACGGAATCAGAAATGCACAAAGCAGCACGAGCAATGTGGCACACACCAGAGGCACCAGGAAAAACGCACTGCGGACAGCATTCTTCATCCTCATCTTCTTTTGTTCCGCATCGGTACCGTGAACCCCCAGGCCAGCGACCCCCGGTGGCCCGGGCCCCCCTCTGTCCTCCCCGGCCCTGTCCCTGCCCGGGTCCCTGTGGCTCCAGTACTGCATGGCTTTCATGTCGCCTCTGTCGTGCCGGGATTTGCTGGGGAGTCGCTCTCGCCACTCATCCTCCTCTTCCTCCTCGTCCTCCTGTGCCTCATCCTCGGCCCCCACAAGTCTTCCACTTCTGCCACCCCGCAGCTTCGAGGAGCCCGTGCCGAGGCAGCCGTCCCTGCCCAGGCCATTTCGGGGGTAGTTGAGCACGAGGTCGTCCTCTTCGCTCTCGTCCTCGCTGTCTGCTTGGGTGAGAGGGTCGTACTCCCCAAGCTCTGAGCCCTTCTTCCCTGCAGGGACACAGAGGCTGCGGGTGAGGATCTATTGTCCTGTGCAGTCACTAAGTCAGCATATGGGTGGGACAAGTGATCGTTGTGATACTCTCCTGATATATTATTAATACGCAATGACTAATATATTCTCTTCCAGTACTGGTGTGTTACAGACGTTTCCTTCCTTCCCTCTGTAGGTAACGGTCTTAATGTCCGACAATGCATGTTACTCGACTACGGTCCCATAGCACTCAAACGTATCACATTTTGACACTATGAACTCCATGAAATATTTTGATGTTTAAAAAAACGAATAAATAAATAAACTAAACTTAGCCTTCTCATAATTAGAGACCTCTCAAAAGAATTACAGATACTACTTTAATATTATAAAGAGTACAATGAGATAACCTCCGTTATGAATCGGCGCTATATAAATAAAATTGAATTGAAAATGGAATACTATTACAACAATAATAATATATTAATAATAATAAACTTTATTTATATAGCACTGTTCTTAACAATGTTACAAAGTGCTTTAATAGCCATAAAAGGTGGATACAATGAGAATATTGTCAAGTACTAATGTACATCACTGGTTGTTACATAAGGAACGTTAGTACAGACACAGTACAAGATTCTTCCTGGCGTCAGGTGGGATATTGAGTACTATGCTTTGCTTGTTTACTCTCCAGCAGCAGGGCAGTTTATGCTGGGTTAACGTTAGCTGGCAGCTAGCTAAAAGGCAGAAGACCACAGAGACGCTTTGCCATGCTCCCCCACGTACGCAGAGAAGCATATCTCTCTGAAACTAACGTCTCATCCTTTGGGAAACGTGTTCATTAATCTGGGATGGGATGGAACAGATTCGAACTATTTGTCAAATCAGCGCATCAAATGAATCAATTGCATATAAAGAGCTGAGTAGCAACGGAGGTCCCGCAAACGCCACCTAACGTTAACGTTAGTGCTGGCTGATGGTGACAGGATCTGCTCGAACCGCTTCGTCTGTTGCAGCGTTATCTGGCTAACTGACATACGCGCAGCGCATCTTACCGGGCAGTTTGAGGGCGCGGGACAGAGCTGCAGCCATTTCTCCTCTAACGGATCCGTGAGGCAGCGGTGATGAACAGCTCGAGGGCACGGCGCGAGCAGGTTGGAGCTGCGCCTATCCGACTGCATCCTGGGACTTGGAGTTTTCCCTGTCGTGCTCTTACGATTCTTACGCACACAATTCGTATAAAAACGAAGCCATAAGTATACTTAGGCCTGTTTAGTTATATTGACTGGTGAGCATGTTCAGCCCGTGCAGTAATTCCATACAAAACAACAGTTTGTGATATTGCATTACATTGCGTGTTTCTAAAAGTACGCGCTTCCAAATGTAGAAATAAGTTAAACCCAACATTTGATAACATTTTCGTTCATTACAACCTGTTTTTATACACTTAATGATTGCAACCCAGCAGCACCACGGCTCACCGCTTGTCTGTGATTAGTTACTTGTTACGCACTTTTGGATCTTGTTTGCTTTAAACACGTACAGGGTTCGGGGAAGGTCCTGGTCCCGCGAGGCATCTCGCAAAGTAGGCAAGTCACCTCAACAGGCAGACCTTTACCCTTTCAAAAATTCTTCTCGTAAATTGAACGAGGACACGGGCGTCACCCCGCGTCGTTATTTTCCTTACTCATCAGTTTAAGGCATGACCAGTACACGCTCTAAGACCGACATAGACACAGTGCCCAGATCTTCTCTATTAGGGTGCCAACTATGGCTCAACGGCAGCAGTTTATTTTAGTTAATACCAACGGTTGCGTGTGTGTTAAATGCAATTTTTGTCGAAATCTAATGTGATTTGATAATTGTCAACTATATTAGTTGCACAAAACCACTGTACTCTTTGTGACAATTTGGAGCAAAGGCTCATGGGTACCAAGGCATGTACGTCATTTGCATTTTGCCAAGAGTAATCGATCGCGGATTCTTGATTTGTAACGGGACTATTGTTTGCTTTCTTAATAAGTGTTGTTTCACAATACATCGACATTTATTCTTAATTCTGTTCGCACATGATCAACATACAATGAACGATTGTATGATTAATTAAATCGTGAGTTCCCGACAGCCAATATGCATTCTGGCCCTATTCGGCTTCTGTATCCGTAGCTAAAACGTCTCCTGCGCGCACGCGCCGTTGGACATTGTGAGAAAATGGCAGACGTCTCTTTGGATGAAGTGATACGACAGCGCGGTATTAACCTCAAGGCACCAGCTAAACGGTATTAAAGCTATCACTGCACTGATGGATGTTCGCTTTTTTAAGCATGTGCCAACTTGTAGTAACATTTCTAAAAGCATAACGAGTATTGAGAGCTTCTGGTAGCTAGTTGGCTTTCGTTATCTAACGTTAGCTTATTACAGCCAGCAGCGAGTACATTGTAAACGCTAGGCCTAAGTAACGTTAGCTGTAACTAGGCCTTTACGTCTGAAGCCATTCGTCGCTAAATTTCAAAAGACGTATTCATTATTCAACCGACCACGGGTTAAAACCAGACTAATATTTAGTAGTCACGATAACGCAGGAACTTGAAAAGCTCCGACCAGTTTGCTTATGTTTATAGCTTCACTTGCCAGGCTTAGCTAACGTTACTTAGCAAGCTGATATTTATATTAGCAGCAAAGCATGTTTTAGCTCCCACGCATTGAACAAATGTGGTCGCTGGAAGCTTCAGGTTAAATTAGGGTGGTGGCTTGTCTAAGTTCATGTTTAAAACGTTTTAATATTGTCCCTCCTCCGCTGTGTGACGAAGTAATTTACAAGGGCGATTATATTCTTTATATTAAGACCAGTACGAAAACCATTGAATGCATTCCCCTGTAATGTGTGAACAAAGAACTCTAGAAATGATAAAGTTACAAAATGAACATGGCTGTTGTGTTACTGCCAAAATATTTAACACCTATATGAGTTTTTAGGATGTTGAAAATGTGGAACGGAGCACTGTCTACAAAACCTTAATGGGTGTTATAGTACCATTGATGAACTTAACGAAACGTTGTTTTTTCTTTCTCTCAGACCCATGTTTGGACGGGGTGCAGGAGGGATTGGCAAGAGTTTTGATGCCCGGCAGAAGATTGGGATTAATGATGTCAGGCAGCGGCTTGGAGGAGGTGGAGGAGGACCCGGTAAGGGTCACCATTATTGCCTTAACAAATAAAAATGCTAGATCACTTATGTCTTAGATTCAGTAAAAACCAATTAGGTTTATGTTTTGGGAATTAATACTAAATTCGGCCTCAATCTTCTTCCTGCCCCCCCCCCCCCCCCCCCCCCCCCCCCCCCCCCAAAAAAGGAAAGAAAAAAGAGGAGGAGAAGGAAACGACGCCAAAAAACGAGGGGGGGGGGGGGAGGGGGGGGAGGGAGGGG
>CM022470.1:18285244-18374826 GCA_011952105.1 Coreoperca whiteheadi
AGTTCTTTACACCCGTTGGAAAACAGGTGGGCCCTCACTGCTGCTGAGACCCTACGAGCAAACATTCGTCACGTGTTTCAGGCCATTACTTTACCTCTTGTGTCTGTCCCTTCCAGGGTTTCAAGTGAAAGATGCCAGAGAAAAGCTGGGTCAGAAAGATGCTCGCTTCAAAATCCGTGGAAGGGGAGGAGCAGCAGCAGCAGCAGGAGGAGTGCAGGATGCTCGCCAGATGATCAACTCACGCAAGCAGGGTCAGAATCAGTTCACTGTCCCTGCACAGGCCACTCAGAAGACGGCAGTAACACACCAACTACAGAGCCAGACACTCGTGCCACAGATACAGATACACACCAACAATCTCGCCGGTGTGAACACACGGCAGTTTGCCCCTAATGTACAAGGACTTGGTGTGAGGGGCAGCGCAACGCCACAGCTGAGCAACAATAAGAGAATGATGGATGCTCGTGACAGGCTGAGCCTCAAGAGGAGCATTGGGGGAACACAGACACAGGCAGCTGCTGTAGCAGCACCCCTAAAAATAACCAAGACCATCCAGGTGAGGTTAAAAGAAGTTTCTTTGTTTATAAAAGATTAGTGACGCAGCCTGCATGTACGTTTACTTGTTGAAGTGTGAAAGCACACTGACATGCTTACTCTCCTCTAATGTTTGATGCTTCTTTTTACAGCAACGTCCAGTAGGGATGTTAGGTGGAATACGTGCAGCCACACAGGTAGAGCTGGGAGTTTTTTGTTTTTTTTTGTGGCATGTTTAAACATGAAAGATTGCGAGTAATTCTTATGTTGACTCTGAAAAAGAACATAATGTTTCCCTCGTATAATGTCAAAGATTGTATAACATGGTACCTAAATATATTATTTTGTCTCCCACAGCCCTCAAATGAGCATGATGGCATTCCCAGTAAACAAATGAAGATCACTACAGCTAATAGTATGCTACAATCACGGGTAAGAGCTGCTTCATGGCAGCTGACCTGACCTTCCATGCTGTCTGAATCGACAGACTCACATGCCTAAAATTATTGCACACCCAGTGTCTCTTTCCCGCATTAAATTAAACTTTGCATTCCTTTATTTCGTACAGCCGGGTACAGTGGGCTCCTCGTTCTCCATGTCATCCCCAATCACCAAGGTGGTTAAAAATGACGCTTACACAGCCCCACGTCCTCCTGTCCCTGTGGCTCCCACCCGACCCAGCACCAGCATGGCTGCTTCCCGGTCCTCAGCTGCAGCCTTACAACCGGTCTCCAGGACTCTCCAGCAAAGCACAGCAGAAACCAGCACAACAGCTCCTACTCCCCCCCAGGTAAATAATCCTGCTTGCATCTGTTGCTCCGTATGCAGTCCTTCCCCACCTTTGTAGCTTGTTACCACATAGTATTATTATTCAGTGTAATTTGCATTTACGTTGGATATACGACAAATCAGTAACATTTCTAATTGAGCCTATTGAGAGAAACAAACCAAGTTACGGTTGACAGAAAGTTTAGCAAGCCATTTAATTAGAAATGCTTACACTAAGAGCTGTTTGTCCATACTGATGTTTTAAAATAATGTTATAATTTATATTCTATGGATATGTTTCCCCGTTGGGAATCTAATCCTTTCCCCTACTCTGTGTTTACTCCCACCATGCTTGCCTTCTTCCTCAAACTTTCACAATAAAATTGCTTAACCCTGATTCTGATCTCCTGGCAGTATTTGGTGTTTACCCCAGTATGTCAATGTAGGATTATCAGGCATTATTTGGCATGGTAACCGTACTGGCATGCTTGCATGTTTTTTTTTTTTTACATCAGCCATTTAAATTGCATATGTTGATCATGTGATGTTGTCTTTCTAGCCTGCTTTTAGTCCTTTGGAGGGGACAAAAATAACGGTGAACAACCTGCATCCCCGGGTCACTGAGGAAGACATAGTTGTAAGTAAATCAAACTGATTGCCAATAACCTTTTTTTTATGTTATATATTCGATGGTGTGCTGTAGTGCTATGAGGACTCATTCAGTGTGTGTTTGCATCCCCCATCTGTTTTTTTTTTTTTTTTTTTTTACAGGAACTGTTCTGTGTGTGCGGGGCCTTGAAGCGAGCACGGCTGGTGAAGGTGGGCGTGGCTGAAGTGGTGTTTGTGCGTAAAGATGACGCGGTGAGCGCATACAGGAAGTACAACAATCGCTGCCTGGACGGTGAGTGCCAGTAGCAAGGACGCACACACCAGATGGCTCTCTTGGTGTTGGCTCCTGGCATCTGTATGCATGCAGGTCAATGACAACAGTAATACGGCCAGTTTACTGTTTAGGGACATCATTGTACTGTATATGTTTGTTAAAACAGTGTTTTTGTTGAACTGAAAGATAGCCCAGTTAGATGTAGTCAGCTGAGCTAATCACTGAGAGTGCCACTAACCAGATTGATCAGCTTTTTTTAAATAGTCTTTTCTTGTCCACCCCCAGGCCAACCCATGAAGTGTAACCTTCATATTCAGGGAAATGTCATCACGTCTGATCAGCCCATTCTATTGTAAGTGAGCCTGCAGGACTTCATTCCATCATTTTAAATTAATCTGTAGTTGACTGTGAGCACACATGCACGTACGAGATTTTGCATATTTCCTATGAGCTTTAATTTTCCTCTACTCGGAGTGACTCAAACTCATGTTTAATTATTTTAAGTATAAAGAAAAGAAACATTGCTTCTTTTAAAAGAACAATTAATCACCTGCAGATACTTAAGCTGTGACTATCCAAGCAGGATTTATACACTGTCTTATTTGAATAGGCATTTGAGGCTGTTCAGTGGTACATAGAGCTTTGATGGAGCAGTTACTCAGATAACACTTTTGATTGGATTATTCAGTCTAAACTATGGACATACTGTTCCCAATTGACCACGAGTAATTAAGATAAGTTTGAAATGTGACTGCCATTGGCTGTTGCTGTGTTTGGGGCTTGCACCGTCCACTAGAGTCTAAGGAATCTAATGCTTTTTGCATGACAACTATAATTTTTTTAGTTCTTTAGGAAATGTGACATGCCTTTCTTGACTCGTACAGGAGGCTCAGTGACACTCCAGGCATTGGCAGCGGTACAAAGAAAGACGGTCTGCCCCCCTCCTTGTCTCGCCCCTCCGGTCAAAGAGCCTCCTCTCAGCCCACCCCGGAGGTGGACCCCCAGACCATCCTCAAAGCTCTGTTCAAGTCCACCACGCAGTCCACCTCCACCACTGAGCCCCCCAGCTCACAGGCCACTGCCTTTCGCATAAAGATATAGGCCATGTCTCGTGTGAATACACCGTCTGTTCATAAACATATTACTCTGTGTTCACATACAAACTGTGTTTTTCACCGTGACAGCAGGCAGCCCGCATTTTCTCATATGAAACTCATTTTTACACATTTGATATACATGACTTCTTTTGAACGTGAAATTCATGGATGAAGTGATGTGATTTGTTGTTTTAATCCAGGTGGGGGATGCCAAATCAAAATGGATGTATAGGGATTTTTTTTTTTTCCCTTTTTTTTTTTTTAATTCGATGCCAGCCCATTTGGATATGTTGAGTTTCAAAAACAAAAAAAGAGAAGGGGCAAAAAAACCCTAAACAAACAAATTGACAGACACTGAGCAGCATTGTCCTTATTAAGAGATACATTGTTTTTAAGGCCCTGTACATCCACACAGGTGTGTTCAGTTATATGGCTATATCTCTTTTCAGATTTTTCGACCATAGAAATACAACGGAATAAAGACCAATCAAAAATAGAAGAAACAACACAATACAGTGGATAACATATCTATGTGATTAGGCAGGACAGTTAAGTTGTCCTGAGCAATTCCTCGCCACAAGTCTACCTAACGTCAACCTGAAAAGAGGTCTTAATAGCCTGGAAACACTTGTGAGTAAAGCAAGGATGGACAGACACTATTATACCATAATTTCATTCAACCAGTTTTCAAAACGTCATATAATGTTGCTATTTTGTTTGTTTTTTACCACCCTTGTTTCATCCAGATTCTTGTGTGCTCTGTGACTGGTTTACTTGGTTGCCCGGTTTTGAAGCATTATATGTTTAATTCTTTCTTGTATACATTTCTCTCGATTTATGTTCAAGGACTGTAAATTACTTTCGGTTCATGTCTTGGTAGGTCAGTCAAGAAGAGACTAGAGAGGTCAGGTCTGTCTGTGAAATGTCGCCATTAAATATTTAGCTTTGTAAATGCTGTCTGAGACTCGTCTATCCTGGCTGCCATGTGATGATGATGATGATGCATTTTTCTAGTGGTCAATGTCATACATACAGCATTTAGGCTTTCTTAAAAAAAAAAATCAGACTAGTAATGAAATTACAGATTGCATTAATTTACCATAGCCATTAAATTTAGGTTGTTATCTACAAAGGAATTCCCTTTTCTTCTGGACATGGAACTCCATGTATTACATATTGATAACTAAAACCAAGCAGCCAAGAGTAATATAAAATAATCTTGAAGCTTATAAACTAAAGCTGATGTGCTCAAAAAGTCTCAAAAAACGCGAGATCTTTTTAAAAAGTTAACAAATGACTACTGTAATGACTTCCCTATGTGGCAACATGTTTTGCAGCAGATTTTCCCCACACACTGAAACGGTAATGTAGTGCTGTTTTGTTTGGAGTCTGTGTAGGGTAAACTTAAAAATAATAACATGTAGATTTTATAAGCCAGCTCTTTTATTTGTAATTGGTAGTGACTGTGTGGTATTTGAAATGTAACTGGTATGAAAAATCCCTTTGCGCGAGATCTTGGTTTTGTTATCTGCTTATTCTCCATGACGTGCTCATATTACAATACATATTTAATTTCCTTAATTACTTTTTTTTTTGACACGCCATCGTTTAAATGTTTAAATTGAGGTTGTGTTTCTATTTATTACCACACAAAAAATAACCCAATTAAATTCCGTATTTGGTTTTAGTAACGTTAGTACTTCCGGTGTGAAAGGTCACATCAAAATGGCGCCGTCCAAGAAGAAACATGCCATTAGCCAGGCTTGTGTTATTCCTGGCGGATTTACAGGTATTAATTGACCCAATTCATAATATTAAATCCATCTTTTCGCTAGCATGCTGATTTATCCTCGGGCAGGACGTTGTCTTGTCACTTTGCACGGCCTGTGGCGCAGTTAGCGCCCGCTGGTTACAGATGTGTTGCTAAGTGACGCGTTGGCTTCAGGCTACTTGTGTGTTCTCCCGTCTCTCTTCGCAGTGCTCTCCTTGCAGTTCAGCTCCGACAGCGACGCGCAGCACGAGCTGTACGTGAAAGAGCACAAAGTGCGAGCGGAGAAGAGTTCTCCCAGACCTCTGGACCGGACTCTGTTTGTGCTCAACATCCCCCCGTACTGCTCACAGGTGCCGTTTCTTTCTTTCACCCAACGAATGGCTGGCTGGCTGCTCCAGAGGGTCTGTTGATCGTTTTGATTCATTTTCGCGTCGTAGACACGTGTCGCGTGTGTCCATGCCTGCGCTGCTGTCTGTGTTGCAGGGTGTTGTCCGCGAGCTGTTCTCGCAGTTTGGCAGCGTTCACTCCGTGGAGCTGAGCGACCGCCCGGGCTCCTTTCACGAGCCAGGACCCAAGCTGTCCAAGTTCTTTACACCCGTTGGAAAACAGGTGGGCCCTCACTGCTGCTGAGACCCTACGAGCAAACATTCGTCACGTGTTTCAGGCCATTACTTTACCTCTTGTGTCTGTCCCTTCCAGGGTTTCAAAGTGGGCTACATTGTGTTCCAAAAGTCCTCCAGTTTAACGGCAGCTAAATCACACCCACATAACGTGCCTTTGGTGGTCTGCACAGAGCAGCGTCCGGTGAGGACAGGAGTGCAGAGTGAGTGGGGCATTTATTTTCATCAATCCAAGGTTTAATATTATTTTTCTCATTTTATTGCCGTTTTGCGTTGCATTTCCACTTTCAGATGTGAATCTAGTATGACAGTTTCAGTGTGAGCCAGGTCCTTGTTGATCGAACCAGTCTCGTGACACATTCATGTTATATGTTGCGCTCTCTCATGCCAGAATGGATCCAGCAGTACACAGAGTCTTTTATTCAGCCGGACAAACTGCAACAAATAGTCGACTCCTTCATGGGAGATTACGACATGCGGAAAGAAGAGGTGAGAATTCTGCAGCCCCCCCTCCACCGTCACCCACCCACCAAGGGCATGCGACTTCAACTTGGGTTTGTTGTGTTTTTATCCGTCACAGGATGCGGCGAGGCAGAGGAAGGAGGCTGAGCAGCAACAAGAGGATGAAGAGGGCTGGGTGAAAGTCACCCGGGGACACAAGGGTACCAAGGCCCGCCCCCACAGTGAGGCGGCCAACCAGAGGACTCTACAGAAAGAGATGAGGAAAAAGAAGAGGAAGGAGCTCATGAACTTCTACACCTGGCAGCACAGAAACACCCAGAAAGAACGTAAGTTACAAGTTTGGTTTTGTTTTAGTCATCTGCAGGCTAGAATTTGCTTTCAGTGTTTGGAGATAAAGAAGCCATCAGGCATGGTAAAACAAAATGCCTTTGTTTCTTCCCCACCCCCAGATATTGCTGAACTGAGGAAAAAGTTTGAGGAGGATAAACAGAGAATCTCTCTGCTGCGGGCACAGAGGAAGTTCAGGCCTTACTGAGTCAAGTACCTTGATTTTTTTTTTTTGGCTCATTTCCCTGCTTGTGTGTTTAAGCCACACCTACAGTCTGAGCATTTTGGTGTTAAACTTTTTCTGATGGACTTATTTTCATGGTTCTTGAATTCCCAGCACCTCATGACACCTGTTGAATCATGTATGTCAGTAGAAAGTAAGAGATTAAAGGTGACATGCAGGAACAAGTACAATGTTGTCATAAAATGAAGACCATTTTAAAGAGGAAACAACTTGCTTTGGGAACATTTAAACAAATGTTTTAGCCTTGTTTTTACCATTAATGCCTACAGCTGTGGATTTAATCTGGGGATTGGGTCGCTGAGGCCTCTGCCTTCGACTGCCACCCAATCCACAGTGCACCAGCCCCTTATGGTTCCTCCTGCAGGTGGTGGGCCCACCGGAGATCAGCCCCGTGGGGTATTACCCGGGTACCAGGCATTTGCATGCAGCCCTAACCCTGGCTCCAGAGTGGGCCCCCGATTACGCCATACGGGGTGACGTCACAGACCTTGGTTATTTTATGATCAACAAATTTACGATGTATGGTCACACAAGTTTGAATGCACAACATAGACGGCAAAGTGTTTTATTGAGATTGTTCACTGTCAACTTGTGCATCACAAGCTTGCGGTGCGTCTGGCTTCTGCCACTTTCTGATGCTTGACCATACGATGAACAGCAGGATCAATAGCAGGGCGCCACCAATGCCAGAGAGCATATACACGGTCACGTGAAACACTGAGGAACAGAAAAATCATTAAATTAGAGTATTGCCATTTTCCTAACTCTAGTTTTGTTCAGAGCAGGACTTACTTTTGTTCTGTTTCAAACAGAGATTGTCCTCCGCTTCAGTGCTGTTCTGGACCAACAGCAGTGGCCCTAAAGAGACCAGCCCAACCTGGTTGGACTCGGCCATTGTCTCTCGTCTCTGTCTCTCACCCTCAGATGCTGTGGGAGAAAAGGCAGAAGTTTAACAACGCCACATATATACAGCACAGACTGTGTACAAGGTTAATACTATAATATACTCACAAATTATGGCACAACGTTGTGCACAGTCAACATCATTTGTGCAGATTTCCACCCAACAGTAGAAGTACATCTAAGTGAGAGATTGCATATAGCCATATTTGCAGCGATACACACTTCTATTTTATTGAAATATGCAGATGTGATAACCTTACTTCCTCCACACTTGGATGGCCTGTATGAGGGTCCAAGAAGGCAAAGGTCTTGACATCAAACCTCCTGATTTGGGAGTGGGAGGTGGTCTTCCCCTGGTTGTCCACGTGGAGCGAGCTTCTCATGTTATCCAAAGGGTTGGGACATCTATCCCAGAAGGGTTGGGGGGAGGGAGGTATTTAGCGCCTCAGTAACCTGTGCACATTTCAATAGCTCTTCTCAGGTTGCCACTGTAATTGTCTCCACCTTACCCGTCATAGAGAAGCGTCCACACAGAGTGTCTAGACACAGGGTAGGCAAAGCAATCCCGAACACGCAGGGAGAGTGTAGGGTCTGGGGACGGCTGGGCGATGGAGATCTCCACATATGCAGCTTTGCGCAGGGGTATGATCAGTGGAAGCTGGTCCTCGGGAAAGAAGGACGTGAAAGATGCGTCTGGAGGAACAAATATCACAAAATACTGTCACTAAGGTTTTGACACCACGCAAAACCCACACTTGAGTGATTCCATGCGGCCCTCCATTTTTTCACCTGTGGCTATTCTCATCTGCACTCTGATGGTCCCCAGTGCAACCACAGGCGGCGGGTTGGTCACGGTATAGAAGGACTGCAAGTCTGGTGCATGCTTTAAATCTGATGCCTCATATTCACACTGGACCTGGAGACTAAAAACCCCAAAGTTAAGTACATCTGTCACCACCTGTTTACAGAAGTCTAAAGAGGATGTAACAAAATTTAAAAGAAAAAAACAAACAAACCCTGACCTGAATGGTGAATGCTTGGTTATACTTTTAGTATGCAGCTCCTCCACTTCCACCTCATAGATCACCACTTCGCCATCTACCTAAAAACCAGGAAGAGAAGAACCATTCATACTCATGCATAATCAACCCTTTACTGAAATTGGAGACATGCAAGAACACTTCAGAGAGAATTTGAGATCTATGCGGTAAATGTAGATATTTTTACTGAAATGCTGTGTTTAAGTTGGTACAAGTATGTATAAGCTATGTAAAAAAAAAGCCAAACAAAAAAAACCTGAACGCCATCTGCAAAATAAGTGCCGCTCAATGAGTCTGCATAACCTTTGTAGTGACCCCTCAGTGACTGAAGTTTGTAAAAGGCGGCAATATTTCTATCTAAATATTTATTTTGGAAGCAAACTCTTGACAAGCAGCAGCACCTTCATCTTCACGCCACAGTCCATGACTCCAATCTTGAAGATCGCCGTGTCTGGGGTGGTGACCACAGGGAAGCACTGTGGCTGATCCTTGACTGTGAGGCTGCTGAGATCGATGGGCACGTCTGTGTCTGTGGCCTTTACTGAGAACACAAAGTGTCCATCCAGAGAGCAGGCTGGAGGGAGTGTCACACAGGATAATGTAGGCTTTATATTATATATATATAAAAACACTTAAAACAAGCAAGTTGACCTAGTTGAGCCAGTCTTACCATTGAGTCTGTAGTAGCAGGTGAAGTCATTAGCATCATAGCAGCATCCCATTTTGTAGCAGGCATCACTAGAAATGCTTTGGTGGCCACAGTCCACTCGCAAAGCTCTGTCTATGTCACAATTTCCAGGTAACGCTGGAGGAGAGAGTAAATTGTGTCGTGCCAAAACCCCCTTTTGCATTTTAAAATGACACGTAATCTCCCCGCATGGCATCACTTGTAAATAAATTCAGAACTCTCAACCATGCGTCAAAGGAACCTTTGATTGATGACAAGTTAGCTTCAGATAAAGACATAACGGTCAGTGAGCTTGTTCCCACTCATCAGCTGTCTCCACTCACGTGTTGGGAAAAGTTTAGTCCTCTCACTGTTTCTCTTTACCAGAGGACAGCTGATATTGACCCTGAACCATCGATCCCCTCCTGTCAGCTGTACCTGCAGAGGGACGACCACTTTGCTGCCCTGAGGAAACAAAGGTCACCACAATGGGAATGTTGTGAAGCCATACACACTATGTTGCCATTTAAATACACACACAAATACAGTGCATGTCTGTATTCCCTTCTGTAGACTTCAATATAGCAGGCACACTTGCATATTGAGTTTGGAGCTGCAAACTGTTTGGTAGACCCATTTAGATTTCCCATAAAGGTTTCACATTTCAAACTTAAAAAATAATGGTAAGAATAGGTTTAGGAGCCGATGTGTCAGTGCATATGCGTTGTACACACTTTTCTAATCTATAGTGAGAATTGTAATCTATTAGGATAAAAAAAAAAACTCAAATCCATAAGTACCTATTGGCTCAAATCCATAAATCTAGTGAGCTAAATTGGTAGTGACTATTTCCAGATTTGTACATTTCACCTGTTTTTTTTTTTAAACATCTTAGTTGTGTGTTTGTGTTAAGTTTTTTTATTTGTACCCCCCCCCACACACACAGGAAAAATGTGTTTTTGATTTTTTTTAAAGTTGTTGTGGGGAAGGTGTGGCAATTTTTATGCCAGTCAAGGGTAAACGGTCCAAAGAAACTATTAGTAATGCTGGGTTGCTTTCTAAACAAGAGAAACATAATGTTCAGCCCCCCCCTCACCCAAATAACGCCGGTACAGTCCCTTATTTTATTTCATTACCTCAATCTGTGCATAGCAGCTGTCATATCTGCTATAGAAGGAGAGGCTCTGGTTTTTCTCTGTGCCCAGTCTCACGCCACAGGGCCCCTCAGATTGAGGCACTGGGTTTATGGCCCCTGTCATGTCTAGGAAAACAGCAATGCAAATGTTGAATGATTATGTTGAATTTAAACTATTGCGTGAGCACTTTGTACTTAAGACGAGTTTTCAACCCTTTTTGCCATCCGTCTCAGGGGTTGGAGATGTAGCAGCAGCAGAGGACGCGAGCTTACCTTTAACATGTACATTACTTTTGACCAGCGGACCAAACACAGCTTTTATCCTTCGAGCAGAGCAGGCGACTCTCGGCAGGGCTTGCTGCTCAGGTGTTTTCGTCATCGGGCCGGTTGAGAGACACCAACGGTGTTCAGCCACGAAGGCAAAGACTAAAGAAATCAAAAAACGTTTTGCACAATGATAACTCATCTTCTTATAGTGTAGATGTGTTTGGCCAAGACGATTTTGGCCCCGGGTCCTTTATTTGTCCCTGGGGAAGGTGTCACGTGACGTCTGTCAATTAGCGTTAATTAGTGCGCAGCTTGCTGCGGCGCCCACCTCCTCCCTGCTCTTCGTACAGGTGCGTATCACGAATGTGCTTATTGTGAGTCACGTCATGAAACCGTTCAAAAGTCTCATGTTTGTCCACCTGGGCGCCCTAAAGAACTGCCGGGCTAAAGCTGATTTGAAAACTAGGGCAGAATAAGCCGCTCATTAATAAAAGGTCAATGTTTAAATAATACGTATCATGCTGCGCATATGTTGGGCTCGAGGTATCCTCGGGGAGCCATTAGATGAACTAATTGCGTAACTCAAAGACCTTGCCAACCTCAGCCCCTCTCCCTGTGGCAATGCTTGTGCCCATCTAAATATTACATAAGCAACTTTCAACCTTTATTCACTGCTGCATCCGGTCAGGGTTTCAAATGATGGTCCATTTATGTTGTCCTGATCTGTGATTACTGTTAAAAGGTCCATTAATTCGTCAAGCAAGCCTGTCTGGTTTTGGAACTAGTCGGCCTAATGAGCTGCTTGTCAGCTGGGTACAGCGACGGGGAATCCGCGTGCACAGGCGTTCATCTACTTTTTAAATCCCATAATTTACTTAGAACTGGGAATGAGATGGTTTCAATCAAATGGGCAGGACACCGCAGTTCAGCGTGTATGCTAATGCCGTTGACTGTCCCACGGTAAATCACGAGTTGTCAGACGGTGCCGGTGACGTAACGCCTGTGACGTTTCTGTGGCAGCCCAGCCGTTTTGCACAGGCATCGAGAGCAGAAGACATCTCCCTAACATGGCTCTGAATCGGAATCATGCGCAAAACGGCGGCCTCTTGATAAACAACGGGGAAAGGTACGTGTGTTATAATCTGTCTGTGGGGTTCGTTTTAACAACTAGCTAGCTGTTTTTGGCTTGCTTACCTTCTGCTTTCCAGTGCGTAGTCGACATAATGCTATCCAACCGCTAGCTCCCCGCTAACTGTTAGCTAGCTGGCCTGGTTAACATTAGCATAGCTAGCTAACACATCTAACTGTTCTATTGTTGATGCTTGCTTTAACTTATCTTTTTATGTCTTCTCGGGTCAATTCAAATAATGTGTTTACGGTTTTAAACTGGGGTAACGTTAATATAATATTATTAATGACCGAAGTTATAGCCTCCGCGTATCTTGACAGTTGGATTAAGTGAGAAGGCTAACTTGTAACGTTAGCCGGCTATCATAACAGGAAGTAACGTAACATCTAAACGGTAACTTTGGATGTTGACAAAAAAAGTCGTCATATTTATACACGTTGTGAATTACAGTAGTATCAAACAATTTTCACATGCATATTTAATATTCTGTAGCACACTTGCATCAGCAGATCTTTTAGAGCGGCTGTGACAGATTATTTTGTTTTCACCTGCTTCTTCTTTTCCCAGTATTGTTAGGGATTGTAAGAATGTGGAGCTTTCATTCAGCGATGTCGCCTGCAAGACAGACCTGCTGAGGGGGACCAAGAAGGGGACCGTTTACCTCACACCATACAGGGTACAGCCACGACTACAGTGATCTCGTTCAGTGTCCATATTCTCCTACATGCTGTTGTAACGCTCCCCAAACCCCCTCTTGTCTCTTCCCTCATTCACTGGCTTAGTTGGTGTTTGTGTCCAGTAATACCAAGGATTGCCTGGGTTCAGCCATGTTCCCCTATTATCTGATGAAGGGCTGCAGCATTGAGCAGCCAGTCTTTGGAGCCAACTACATTAAAGGGACAGTGTCAGCTGAGGCTGGTGGTAGGTAGCCTTTTGTTTTCACTCTTAACCTGAATTTGATTTGATTTTGTTGTCTATAATCCTAGTTTGGTCATATTTGTATTGTGAAATACAATAGCTATTAGGTGCATTAACTTAGTAAAATAAAACTCAACTTTATTTATATAGCACTTTACACACAACAGTTAATCCAATGTGCTTTACAGCAAACACAGGAAAACAAAAAAATAAGGCAAGTAGGAAAAAATCAGAGTGATGACAGTAGTAATAATAATATTAGTAAATGCACATGGTTACAAGGAACCCATAGTGGAAAAAAGGACTGCCCTTGCCTTTCACCTCTGACATTCACAATAACGCACAAATGTAGCTTTTTGTATTTGTTCTAAATGCAGCCGACTCTCTCACCAGGTGGCTGGGAAGGCCCGGCCCATTTCAAGATGTCATTCCCCAGTGGAGGAGCTATAGAGCTGGGACAGGATCTCTTCAAACTGGCCACAAATGGTTTGTATGCTAGTTTAGTCTTTAATCACTTAGTCCCACGTTTTACAACGCTAAAATTCCTTGAATACTCCTTAATATGGGTGTGAAAAAGTTATTTAAATCCTTCACTAAAGTAATAACTCAATGTAAAAATACATTCAAGGTTAAAATCTTAACGGTAAAGAAGTGTAAGCACTAAATTTACCGAAGATATGCCCCAAAAAGCGCCGTCTAAAGAGTGGCCTCATTACTATAGGTAAGAGAGGCAGTTGTGGGGAAAAACGCTGAGTGAACGAACACACCTGTAACTTTTGGGTAGTCCAGTATATTTGTTGCGAGAGACCCTTTTCTCTTGCTGTGTTTCAGCTTCTCGTGCTGCTCCTGCGCAAAACGGCGCTGCCTCTTACGGCTATCCTTCACCTGGAATGATGAATGGCTATGGCCCACCTCCACATGCTCCTCCCGCCTATCCTTACCCACCCCCTCCGCAGCAGAATGGATTCTACCAGGGCCCTCCCCCTGCTGCTGGCAACATGGGCTACCCCTGTCCAACAGCCACTGCAGGTACAGAACCCATCTGTATGTCAGATTCTACTCGAAGGTACCCATGACAAATTCAGTGTAGTGCTTTCATGTTGGTTGTACAGTAAATGTAATTAGCGAACATAATTTTAACTCAAGTACCCCTTACTAGCTTTTTTTTTTCTCTCTGTTCTTTCACTTCCAGCGTCAATAAATTTAATGTGGAAAAATGCAGTATATACGCTAAGATGTGAACAGACTATCATAGTTTTTAGCTTTTAGGTTATGTTTTCCTGCACGTGTTTTTTTTTTTTTAATATATAAACGATTTTTGTCAAATGTCCTCTTTGCACATAAGCTATAACCCTCGAGGCACAAATGATACTGTGGTTTAGATCTCTCCCTGTGAGCATCTTGTTGTTTTCTCTAGTTAATTTGTGTTGTTTGTCTTTTCTGTGTAACTCATTGCCCACACAGAATGTAACCTTATCTGACCTTGAAACTCCATCTCTCCTTTCTCTCTGTGTTCCAGGAATGTACCCATCTGGTTTTGACTACATGGCCCCACCTCCTCCCTACCCTGGGCCACCCCAAAATTGGGCTGCCCCCCCCCAGAACTGGACAGCAGCAGCAACACCACCACCACCACCTCCAGGTCTATTTCTCTCTCTCGCTCTTTATTTTTCCTCCATGTATGTCTGTGTCACTGCACCCGTCAGATCGGATCTGTCTGCCTCAAAGTGAATCACTTCGAATCATGCCACCATAAAAGGGGTGCTGATGTCTCATCTGCTGCACATCAAAATTACAAAGGATAAACAAACTCCCTTTCCCAATATCCTTTGTAGCACCTTGTGGATTCTGGTGAAAATCGTCTCACCCTGCACATGGAGTGAGCTTGGTCCATTGTGCTGAAATGTCACTTTGGCCTATCTCCATTTTAGGATGAGCTTGAGGACGTTTGCCTCTGTGCATCCTCGGAGTGTGCCAGTAGATTGTGTCTCGAGGATTCCTGGAGCTGTCAGTTCTTGTGCTTCGTATGACTAATGCTGTGCTCCTCGCATCAGTTCTTACAATGTTAGGAGCTGTGGCATCTGTTCCTAAATATGTTCAGCAGTCATCACTGTCCGTCTTTATCTCCCTGTCTTTGTCATGTCTCATTTTTATGCACAGGTAACTCCAAGGCAGCTGAAGCAGCAGGCAACGCGTATTACGATCCCAGCAATCCACACAATGTCTACATGCCCAATGTAAGCTGCTTTGATTGTCTTCTCCTCACTTAAAGTTGTGTGGACGTGACATGTGAGTTCTCCTTTAATGGCGCTTGTACAATGTTTTTTTTTGAAATTATAATTATTCCCATGCAGGAGCGGCCTCCACCATATGCACCTTATCCAAACTCTCCTGACAAGAAAAGCAACTGAAGCTCACGCACCATCACTTCAATGACACTCCTCTCCCTTCCTCTGTATCTTAAATATATTCTAAAGCCAGGAGAAACGTTGATGGATACCTACTCGATTGTAGAATACAGAAAAGAAAATGCAAGTAATAGAGGGCTCAAAGATGTCAGTAATCTTCACCAATGAATTAATAACATTTTGGATACTGGAATAGCTTATTAAGCAATCACATCTTTTAAATACTGTTTTTCCCATTTTACATAAGTTCATTTTAAAATGATTGACATCTTGTAACTCTAGCTTTTGAGACTCGTCATTCAGTGATGGGATTTATTTTACTCTGTCTGATTCTCTAACGCGTAGGTAAAAACGCCTAAACTGTCCTTGTTAAGAGCTTAAAGGAGGAGGCAGTATGGGGAATGTATTTTTTAAGACAGATTTATTACCAAAACATTTTGTAGCAATTTCTTGATTGCAGTTCCTATCGTTATTAATAGCAACTCCTATAATTATAAAAGGTAAAGTATTTTTGCAGTATCACTAAAGGTACCATGTGTGTTTCCTATACAGTTTTGCGTTGAGTAGTTGTTGTCCATATACAAAACCAGAACTGGTTTGAATAGTGTTTAGTAATACAATATCTGATTGATTCTCATAATATGAATAGTAATGCAGCAAGTTAAAGTTTCCTTCATATATGACCAATGTGATCCTGCACTACATCAGTTACATTATATTAAAGTCTAGGTAATTCTGCTCATTCTATGACCCAAAACTCCGTCTCCATCATAATTTAATATATGTAATGGAGGTTTTTCTTATCGAAAGGAGCAGTGCATTGTTTGAAAAGGGAGATCCAATAGATTTCTCACATAACAAGTCTATGTATGTGCAATATTTCAACCTCACATTTACAAGGTTCTGGGTGACAGGCTGCGGTTACCTGGATGACCCTTTGCTCTACTCATGTATGCAGAGCCAAACTCAAACCAGAACTCTACCGCTTGTGTAAGTACACTTTGTGTGGGGTTACAGGGCCACAGCGTTGCATTAAGGGCCCATCAGTGTTTGTTTTGTCTGCGGTTGAAACTTCTGAATGAAAATGAGGTGTCAACATGCCGTGTAATTGCACCCCCCTCATTGTGCATCAGTTAACACCTATTTGAAGGACTATTTGCACACAGTTAGAAGAAAGTAGAGGATAGGGGATTTTGTGAGCTTTGGGTTTTAGTTTGCTTGAATTAATCAAATGTCTGTATATTAATATCTCTTTTGCAGTTCTTATTCCTCTGTCAATTTAAAATCTAATAAAAGAGTCATTTGTTGAATTTTGCATTTTAACATTTTCGTCATTTACCAGATCTTAAGTTTTAAACGTCGAATGACTTCAAATTTAACATTTATCTAATCCTCATTTTTAAACCCCTTGATTGGGTTAAATATCTAATTGAAATTTACTAAATTATTGCTGCATATTCTTCGTCATTGATTTTTGATCTCTAATTTGCATTGATTAAATGTGTTTTTAACATTGAATCTATATAAATGCAGTCCATTTACCATAATAGTTAATCTATCATTTATTACTTTGCTCAGTTACTTAGATTTGCTGCTTATTGTACCATTAAAGTATTGGTAATCATTCTCCAAATAAAATTGACTAATTAAGATGTCTTTTCAAGTTATGTCAAACTACACGTGGCGTGTTTCAGGTCAAAAGTCACTACTTTTTACTACGAAATTAACACTGGAAATAATACAACATTTTCCATAACTGTTTTGACTGGTACTGCCTCTGACAGCGTTTCACAAAAGGAATAAGACAATTAGAATCATCCACACTCGTACTGAATATTATATTTATTATGTTATGAAACACCATCAAGCCAGAACACACTATTCACTCTTATCACAGAAAATCACACTGTACAGATGTAGCCCATAACACTGTTTCAAGAGTTTCAATAAATAAAGATGACATGCACTAAAACACAATATATTCGATACATACACGTGCTTTTTGGATCAACACATAACCACAAAGTTTATAACAACACCTAAAGCTAGCTAGGTCATTTCCACTCACAGCTGTCCACCCATTAATTCATAAAGACTAGTTCTACTTTATGGCTCAACTCCTGTTTCCTTCCAGTTCCTTACTCAGGAAAGGGAAGTGTGCTTTTTCCTACCATGTATCTAAAGTAAAGTCTATACATTTCTCTGTAGCCGCCACTAAATTGTAAACTAGGTTAAAGATGTGCAAAGCCCTACTGTGTGTTCTTCAGGGAGATAAGAGCTCTACATGGACTTTGTCGACCCTGTAGGACAAACATGTACTTCTAAAAGGAATGGAAAAAAAATCAACCCGGCTTTATTTAAATAGAGATGAATAGTTGCTTAAATAACAGTTTATCTAAAGGTAGTTACTTTATGATCCCTTTTTCCCTCAGCTTAGCACAGTGCTACATATTCTTTTCAGTGATGCACATTTTTCAGATGAAAATTCTGTATGAAACGTATTGCACAGGACTCCAACTAATACTTTAAAGGTTCTTAACACCGCATCACTCAGAGCTACAAGGGGTGAGATTAAATTAGAAATTAAAAGAAAATGTGATAATGACATTAAAATATGTTACTGCACTGATGTTGAATTCTAAGTTGCCCCATTGCTTGAAAAACCTAACTTCAGTGTAGCTACTGTATGTGTGACAAGCAAGAAGATCAGATGGGTAAAGGCAACATGGGTAATCTCTATCTGTCCATGTGGGTTCAGGATTGTCGGCAGTGAATGGGTAATTAAGGTTGAATAAAGAATTCAGCATGAGATTTGACTCAGATCGGATCGAATTGCTTCCTACGGCTCCTCCTGTAGGAACCACACCTCGTTGCGGCGTCCATAAGGCTTGAGTGGTGGGTCGTAGCTGCAGCAGAAGTACTGCTTGCGCTGAAAGGGGGCCGTCTCACCCAGGGTGCGTGTCAAACGCAAGGCCTCTGCTCGGTACTCGCTCTCCCCTGCAAAGCCTCCAAACTGCCTGTGTACGACAACAACGAAAAAAAGACGTGGGGAACATTTTTAATTAGGTGGATAATTGGAGTGTTAGTTTTTAATTGGGTGAATTGCATGGACTTTTTCACCGGATGTGCTGTCTCACTGGAATGGAACAGGGATCCAAAAGGCACACATGCACGCTGATATTTCAAACGTCAAGTGAATCTGCCCCTGCTCTACCACAACAGCCCTACAGGAGACTGAACATATCAACTAAGGCCATTTTAAAAGAAAGTAGCCACTAGTGCATTTGGTTGGGGTGAGGTGAGGTAACTGTTCTGCAAGTCGGCTACAATTGGTTTCAAAATTTGGACGAAATAATCACTAGTAATAGGCTACATTGGGAAACTCATGGACAGACTTTAACACGCCGCATTTCAAAGCCACGTCCCAAATACGTTCTTACGCATGGGGGGTATGTTAAAGGCTTGTTCCTGGTATATGCATCAGGTTTTTTCAAATGGAACAATTTAAATGACACCCACAGAGCGTAGACAGTCATGCCGGGCCGCTCCTCAATCCTGATGGCACTGTCGATGGGAGTCGGGGGGCTTTGCTGGTAGTTGGAGGGGATGCGGATGGCGACCACCAAACGGCGAGACAGAACACCGTCATTGCGTGGGTACACCGTGATGATGATGGGTGCTGCTGTACCCATGGCCTCACCTTAGAGGATGAAGTGTGAGACAGAAAGTAAATAAGCGGGAGCATAGATGAGACAGCAGAGAAACTCCACTATCCTCCCCAAAGCAAACTACCCACATGTAAAGGTCAGGATCTGCGTGGTTTTGTGCAAAGGACATAATATCATTATGCAGATGCCAACAGTGATAGTTTTTATCCAAACACTGCAAAACAGTCCACGTATATGGCACCTCTATAAATAGTAAACAAATGAAATGGTTTCTGCACTGAGGCTTAGTTTTCAGACCGCACTTTCAGTTGGCTGAAGTTATATTTGTCTGACCTCAAAGGACTTTAGTGTCTGAGCATCATTCAAATGTATCCTCCAATAAAGCTAAGCCATTTTAAGCGAGCCAGCTTAAACTGTAACAATAGTTTGTTCATTCAAAATGAGGCTGTGCTGTGAAATTAGACACATATGTTGATGCCATCTTTGATGTTCATTAATTCACCTTCAGGGCTCCTCAAGACTGTTTAAATGAACTGAGTGTTAAGCAAAGAACAAAACTAGGAATATGAAAAAGTTAAAAAGTACACCCAGCCTAAAGCACCACAGAACTTCAAAATACAAAAACAAAATTAGAAAGCTGAGAGGAGATTGTGATATTTTTATCCTTTTTATAAAGTGCAGGATTGGCCACTCACTACACAAGGAGCCATGATTAGTCATGTAAAAAAGATGAATCCAAGATTTTGTGAAAAACATTGTATTTTAATTACTTACCTTCAATTATTAGTCCAGTGTCTTTCTTCTCTGTGGCCTTCATCAGATTATGAAATTATTTCTATTACATTACATAAATCAGTACTCTTGGCTCATACTTTTCTTATTCGAGTCATTTAAAAAGTAAAAATATCTTGATCCACGAGGAAGTTTTATTTTGTGATTGGCTTGCCTTGTTCGTTGCTCCCGCCGATGTACATGAGCAGCTTCCTCACCAGCTCCCCTGTCACTTGGTCAAAGGTTCGTCCCTCAGATGAGACAACAGCGTATTTGGCACCATCGTACCGCCGCACCTCAAAGCTAACGCCATCCTAGGGGAGACAGGGAAATCAGGGGGTCGCTTAGGCATCAGCAGGCCAACCACAGCTACACAGTGTGGCATGCACAAATGCACATATTATGCAGAAACTGCTTTTATGAGCACACACACACAAACACCGTTGTTCTCTTCCTGGGGATGGGCGCAGGGGAGATGTTAAGCTCAGATATGATTCACCTCTCACACACTGCTGTTGACAATCTGCTCCTAAGGAGGTTTACGTTCCTAAGGAGGTTCACACTCATAGGGTTCAGTGTGTGTGTGTTGGTGTGCGTGTGACTGCACACGTGCGTGGGTGTGTGAAACCAATGTGGGCAGCCAAATAATAAGATGCAGATGACACATATTTACACTGATTTGATTAAATTTCTTCTTCTGCTCTGCAGTGTTCAGTCAGCCTACTGAGAATAATGGGCAAGAGATGGGCGGGCTTACATAACAGTGAACAGGCAAACACACACACACAACTCGCCCCCAGCCCCAGACACACAGCGTTACTATGATGCAACAGTTTTGCATTAAATATGATTAAGTCGGGCTAATGTGGAGCACAGTAACTCACCTATGCTGCTGAGCAATAACTTTAATAGGTTTTGAAGGAATCTGGTCACTATAGAGGCTGCTATGTAGGTTTCAAAAACAGCTCCTTATTCCACTAATGCGATTATACTGTGTGCTATTTTATAGTGTATGGCTCTGTGTGTGTTTGTATAATGTTGTTAAGCACTGGAATTTAGTTTCTATCATTGTCAGTCATTCTCCTTACAGTGTTTACCATCGACCTACTGGAAGATGCTGGCTGCTGTAAAATATGCAGTTTATTATTTTGCAGATGATGTGTTTTTTCAACATGATACGTTACAAAAGAGGCAACAATGAAAATATGCTCAGGGCATCATTTCCACTGCATATTCTCGTTCTTACGTGGGCATCTGAAGCATGTTTTCTCTTCCCTGAACGAACACTCAAATCTAAAAATATCATGCAAATGCTTTTGTCTTCGTAGGGTCTTCCACCTGTCATATTTGTTGTTTTGTATATAAGTTGTATTTTCTATACAACTTTCATCCATCTAATATTACTGAAAACCCGCCCCAGTGATAACTCACTTCAGATGACCTGAAAAACCTGAAAAAACTGGAAAGTGGTCCTGTAATCAGACAATGCAGCCGTATTCATTCCACAGTACATACAAGATAACACTATGTAATTGTGATACTCTAACTTGTGACAGGCTCCTGCATAGTAATTACAAGGGTTCTGCTCTGTAGGGCTTGTCAGTGGGACCACCATTAACATTATGTGCGGGTGACATACCAAGAAAGCAGAGCCTGACTTCTGGTTAAGTAGTGCAATTAATTTGTCTGTCATGTGTCTGTGGTTGTGTGCATTTGTGTGTTTAGCTGCTGTCTCATGCCAGCTTATACAGTGATAATTACTCTGTGCCTGAACACAGCACATGAAAGGCATTATTAACACCGTGAGTGGTAGCTTGCCTTTCTTGTTCTGTTAAACTAATCGTCTGCATTCACTAGCAAACTTGTAACTGAACTCCACTTATATGTTGCTGTCGTTCTGCTGGGAATGTGCATGTGTGCGCGCATAGGTATGTGTGTGTGACCTGGCAGGCAACGCCTCTGTACTCTGTGTTAGTTTTAATTAAGAGTGTAAGTTGTCAGAGTCAGGCGAGGGCGCCGCAGATCAGGTGACAAGCTCTGATTTCAATACCTGCTGTAAAGTCAGTCAAGTCCAGAGATTTGATCATCTCGCATTGATGACCTCGCTGCTCTGACTTTCCATGGCTGTTTAATGAACAGGAAGTACTGTAGTGACCTTGCTGCACTTGGATAAGTAATATAAACGGTCGATCACTAATTGTGATCCTGATCTGAATTCATTTACAGTTCAGTTGAGTATTTTCCATTGAAATCCTTAAACCGCAGTTATTTGTGCACGTACCGCTGGCCTAAACGGTCTTCTTTTGAATTTCAGCTTCAGACAAGAGAGATTAGTGTGCAGTGTCAGAACAGATCTGCCTTCCTGTTTGTGTGGTTGGGTAAATGTGTCACTTTGGGTCATTTGATTCCCTGTTGTGTCTGGTCAGTTGGGCTGGAAGTCCTCTTTGTCTCACTCTGTCTGCCTTTGTCCCCCTGTCAAACGCTAGCTGCCAATCAAAGATAAATGCACAAAGCCACTTTCAAAACCCACAACCGTGACATTATGGCTACATGCACATTTACAGTAGTGCAGGGTAGGTCAACGGGGCACGAGAGAAGAACCTCAAAATGTCTGTTAGGCATTGCTTCAGTTAAGAGTTTGCTGGAACCGTTCCAAAGTGTGCATACATTAAATACAGGCAAACACAATGCAGGCTATAAATAAACATGACAAGGGGCAGGGTGGGGTGCTGACATGGAAAGGGCATGCCTTCCTCCTCCGTGACGTCAGTTTTCTATGTCTTATGTCCCAACCCATACATGAGCTCATGGGTTAACCACAAAACACGTCTGCTCTGCAGCCTCCTGCAGCGCAGGGTCAGATAGCATGTCCACCTGTTGTTTCACGCGCATGTATGCACAGCACGCGCGCAGTGCCTCTCTTTCTCACACACGCACACGCACACGCAAACACACACACACACACACACAGACAGACGCACATGTGTCTACAATGTCGTGACCCACAGCTTTGCGCTCAAAACTGAATAGGAAACCCCTAAAAGCTTTCTGACTTTCTGTGTATGTTGGTGGTTTTAAGGTTACACGGGACCCAGCATCACCATCTGTATTCATGTCTGCCTCGCTGATTGGGCAGAGGACCTCTGGCTGGTTTGCCCCTTTGCCCCACATTGCGGCTCAGCAGGCATCCTTATAGGTCACAAGCAAATAACAGGCTGCCAGTCAAGATTACACGGACTGTGATAACACTGCAAACTCCACGACCATTTTAAACGAAATGACCATAACAGAGCCTAGTTTGTGTTGAGTGCTGGATAAAATATGCATGCAAGCAGAAGGGGAAGCCTTGCATCTTCGTAAGCACAGCCGGATTAGGCTGCTGTGCCTAATTAATCATGGCTGCACACGCGCGAAAACGCATGCAACGTACAGAAGCCTTGCAGTTCTCAGGGTGATGAAGTTGTGTCTGGCAGGTGTCCGCGCGCTGCTTACCTTCGTCTCACTGCTGAGCAATTTGTATTCCGTCTCCTCGGTGTTTCCGAACAGCGAATTCTTTATCATGCCAAACATGTCGCTTCGGCCAGGTCACCTCTCCTCTCTCCGCTCCTGTGGTTTGTTGTTTGTCCTCCCTTTCGTCCTTGTGCAAACAACTTGCTCTCTCGGCTGACAGCTCCCGGTATGTGGTCCTCCAACTCCCGGGGAAACCTTGTCAAACACAAGGGGTAACTTCTAACCGTATCCAGATGCTGCGAAGCGCCACTTCTCCTCCTCCAGAGAAAGAGCGCGCGCCTTGTGCCAGCGAGCACGGACCTCTCCTCGGCCGATGCGTTTTCCTTTCGGAGACAGAAGTTGGAGATGCTGACTCCTCGCGCCTTTGCCCGAACCAAGGAATGAACAAATCAGCCCGCTACTCTGACGGGTGGAGTGTCTCCGCCCTCCTCTTCCGCTCTTTGTTTTCCCTCTTACCAGCTTGATGCTCACTTATATCACCACCTTTCGCCCTTAAATGCTTAAGTTCACTTAAAGTGGGGCATCAAGCTGACAACATAGAGCTAATTCTCCATGGCTTATTACCCCCAGATGAGTTCAGGTTGCGCTGACATTAAAAATACATGTCCTTGCATAACTAATTCCCTGGTATGAGATGCGGCATCATTGTCTACAGGGAGTCACCTCCTCCAAGCCCCCCACAATAAAATAGAGTAACTTTCAGTGCCTCTCAGCTTTTGTTAGGGTTTCTCTCTTACTCTGTTTGTCATGGCTGTCTGCTCCAGGATGCATAAAACAGTGGGGCGTGGAGAAGCACATTTACATCCTGCTTTTTGTGCAATATAAATTTTGACACAAGCTGTTGGTTTGTCAGTATGCATTGGACTTTCTTTCCAGGGCTGAGTGTGTGTGTGCGTGTGTGTGTGTGTGTGTGTGTGTTTGGTTGTGTGTGTTAGTTTGGGGCAGCGCATGGGTGCATGGTCTTACTCCCTGTGTCACTGTGCGTTGTTTTGCTTTAGGGTTGGCCTATTTAAATTCACACTGAAGGCAACGTTAGTCACTGGAGACTAAGAGGAAACAGGAAGGGTAGAATTAATGAAAAAAGTGGGATGGATAACACTGGGCCAGGAAAGCTGAGGTGCTGTATGAGGGAGCTGTGGACGGAGGGAAGAGGCAACGGAGAGAGACGAGACAGGGCTCGATATACTGTGTACAGGCTGGACAAAATCACTGGGACAACAGAATGTAATTCAGTGTCTAATTGAATTGATTTGAATGTGTATTTCATTGTACTTATTTTTAGCTGTTTAGCAAAGCTCGGGATTAAAATGTCCTGATGCAGTTTTCCTGTGTTTAGCATGTACTGTGATGATTTTTGAGACTTGTCCCTTTACATAATGTTGCAGTGTCTGCCACTGATGCACAAGGCAACAACATTCCGGGCTCTTTGTAACTCTGTGGGCTGCCTCAAGTTGCATTGAAACCTCACTTAAAAAACAGTGACTGTCCACAGCTGGTAATAACCTACTGGTCAGAGATATTCAACTTAATGACTTACTTATTTTGAAACTGGGGTTAAATGGGGTGGATAAAGAAGCAAACAAAACATATAATAGGATATAACGTTTAATGAGCTCTGTCAGTTTAAAGGCAGCTGCACACGTCATTATATACTCTCAAAGGACTCAAACATTGTATGCTATAAGTATAACTTCAGAACACACGCGGGGAAATAAAAGGAATTTACAGAAGCTTTAAAGATATAGTGATGAAGTTGTGCATAAGAATAACTTCTGCAAAAGCACAAGACCCTGGGTAGGATATTTGCTTCACTATACAAACTACACTTTCAACAATACCCAAAGAGTTGCACCAACGTCTCTGCAAAAGTTGTCCACTGTAAGCTTCATCAAGCCGGCGTACAGAGTAGAAGACTCCTGCGAGAAGGGCCGTGTATTCCCCAGTAGACAAGTCTAATGGGCCAAACTGTAAAGAATCCCACAAACTACTGTGCAAATTGCTGTGACTATGAAGATATGCATGCACCAAGCCCATGTGACCTCATAATTTCCTATTCCACAAACAACACAGGTTAATATTCTCAATGATTCCTGTTGATCAATGTCTGATGCATATTTAATTTTACCTGGGTCCTTAACTGCAGTAACAGATGGATTTAACTACCAGTTTAATTCATACGCCAGCAGGATACTTGTTAATGTGTTATAATGTGTAACCAAGTTCTTTAAAAATCACTGAAACACAGTGACTAATATTTTAATGGGACAAATGAAAACTTACTTACAGTCCTTTTGAACGGTTGATTTGCCTTTTAACATTGCCAGATGCCATTTTAAATAGCACAAAAACCCAAATAAAAGCAGGTGTGGATAAGCTGTAGGGAACAGTATGTTTACAGCTAAACAACAGATCTTTATTCATATCATGTATTTTCACAGTTGCTTCAAATACTCTCACTTCAGATTATCATCATATTTCCTCCCCTTGAACATCGGTAGAGCAACACTACAGGAATAAGTCCAGTTCCTTCAAAGCAGTCCAGGATGGCACAGTCTGCCAGACTCCCTTCAAATATTTATCTCTTTAGAGCGGCTCTTACATGAGGTGAATTGTATGAGATCAGATCAGAGTGTCCATTTTTTCTTCCAATGTTGCACAATCCCATGTCCTCATTCCTCCCAGCCTTTCCCTCCGGGCTGAGTGGGCAGCCTGAGCCCCACCAGGCCCGCCGCTTGTTCTTGGCTGCGCTCTCCCTTGTCATGGTAAACACTGTGCAGGACTAGGTGGTTCCTGGTAGATGCCAGCAAACACAGGTATGTGTCTGAGGCATGGTGTGCCTCCTGCTGGGCACGGCAGTACCTTTCTCCTGTTACCTGTCAAGAGGGGAAAATAAAGACAATATTAGTGAAGATCAAATGACGAGCCAGATCATAACATTATTAGCTAACCCTGATGGGAGCTGCAAAGTGGTCAGTTCCTTAAAACAGTGTTGGGTTTTGCTTTATTTTTGGCTTTGTTCACTAAATCAGTCACCACAGAGAAAAATGTAATCAAGTTAACATATATGAAGAAAAGCCCTATAGGGACTGTTCACCCCAAAATCGAAAAATCGGTAGAAAGAAAAGAGTTCCTACATGAAACTGCTCACAACAAATCTGTGGATTATCTTGAGGTCATGATTTCTGGAAAGAGACAATGCTGTTGAGTTTTTCAAATGTATTTTTTTTGGTGCTTTGAGCTCCACAAGCTGAATGCCATTCAGTTAAATTCAAAACATGCAGACATCTGTGCGGCTGATATCTCCATAACTCAGCAGACTCACACCAAAACAATCTAGATGGATAAATAGCACTACAGGTAAAAAAATATGTATTTTTCATTTTGGTGGGAACCGTCCCTTTAAGATCTAGCTGGTGGACAACAAGAGTTTACAATGACAACAGTAACAGACTATAACTAAATCACAGGCTTTTCTGCCAGGATGGTTTTTATTTATTTGTTCTTCATCGACCATAACAGCTGCATGGACAGTAAGCATTTGGTCCAGTCCCTATTGAGATTCACATGTACATTATAAACAGCGAACAGACAGAATCGCACGCACTTCGATGGATAAGTTGGTTGTAAACTATTTAACGGAAGAGTTTATATGCATATTAATTAAAAACAAATATATAGTTTAATTTAGGACTGTCTGTGACTGAAAAGATTCTTTATCGACTGACGACCGATTTCTGTGCCAAATTGACAAGTTTATTTAAAACATTTTTTGTTCCTACAAAGCCCCGCGGATGAATACCCTAAATCATCAACGATGATTTAAACACAATACATGACAGACTCAAACGTGTGTAGCATTCCGCACTCTGGTGTACGAAGGTACTCAGTTCATTCATGATTAGCCAGAGTAACGTTTCTTCATCACCTGCGTCTCAACACTGAGCTAACGTTATATGCTAAGGCTCATTAGCTGCTGGCTAAGGTTAGCGTGTCCTTCTGCTTCACAGTCACCTTGCGTTGAACTGCTGCTTGCTAATATTACAAAGCTAGCAATAACAACACTCCAGTGTCATATCGGGTATTCACTCTATTTTCACATTTGTGAGCGGCTGTAGGGCGAAAATTACTTTCACTTAACTACCAAAATAGTAACAAGTTAACGTGGTTAGCTACGTTAACGCTAGCCATGCAACTCCCAATTATAGTTCGCCAACGTTAGCTGAGACGCAGTTGGTGGGGGAACTCGCCTTATTCTTACGAAACTGGTCCATAACATAGTTGTAGGCCAGGGACTGTTTGTAACTTGGTCCTTGGAGGGCACGTAATTCTTTCAGTATTCCTCGGCAGGCTCGTAACGGCGACGACAGCGCGGCCATGTCTGCGCGGTGTTGTGAAGCCAGGCACGCACAATCCGACCGCGCACAGTCGATCAAATCACCGCATATCGACCACGAGGCGGCGATATGTCACACTAAAAAGTTCACGACCCATGGGACGCTTCTTCGCAGCCGACACTGGTCTGCAACAGTTTTAAGGTAACGTTAAGGTGTCTTTTATTTAAAATGTACACGGAGTCAGTAATGGGAAAGTATGCGAACAGTAACTTAACGTGCAGCTCTTTTGTGTGTATTTGCCATCCAGTGTTCATCAAATGAGTGTTACCTTCCACATCAACCTCCTCCACCACAGCTCCGTGCTCTGCGGTCCCTGGTTGTAGTCATGCTGTAGGTGCAGAGGGTTAGAGATACTATCTAACCCTCTGCATTAGCTGTGTCTAGGCTCACAGCTAATGAAGACGCTTTAAGATGTTGTCCATCTCTTTTCAACTTCTGTGAAAGGGTTCGAAATGATGAACCCCAGTTGGCAGTGGCTGCACTGAGAGTTCACTCACATGTAATCAGGGAACACGTATTCTCAGAAACTTCCCTGGGTAAATCCAGTGTGGAAATGATGCCCACTGTAACATTTATCACCATATTTCTTCCTCCAAATGTTCTTTATCCATTGATCATTTATTGTACTTTCAAATTCGGGTTCACAGATGTCCTCTGAAACTCTGACTATTGAACAGGTCATGGAAGTGCTGCACGTTTTGGTGGGTCCATCCAAGATCAGCCCAGAGAGAGGAAAGCTGCAATAACTGTTAGTCCTCGGTCACATTTGAAGCCTCATCAACTTGGATCCCACCATCGACTTCATTGTAAGGTAACCTCATAATTTGCTTATGAACAATTCAAGTATTGAACAGAACTGGCCTAAAATGTTGTGCTCTTCACTCAGCTTTTACTCACAACACCTGCTATTGTAAATACAATTGGGCTTGAGTTTGATTGTGAGTCGAGTAATTACTGTCTGATAAACGGGTCAGCAGAGGAGACAGAGGGGCTCGTGGAGATTTGTAATCATGTTTTCTTTCAGGATCTGTCAGCATCTCTCTGTCTCCCTCTGTCTCTTTCTCCCTTGGCTATAAATAACAACGTTAACATAGGTAGAACAAAACTGTATGTGCACTGTATTCTTCGCTGTGCAGTTAAATTGAAAACAACCTATTCCCTGAAGAGAACACAACAAAAGAGTGTGGTTTACCTCACAATGTAGTGTATTGCCTTTGTGTGCATGCCAGGTGAAATGTAATTCATTTGATATATTTCAGTAAATGTGGTCATTTGGTCCACGTCATTCCTGATTGCAGAAACGGTGTAAAATAGACCAAACCTTTGATGACTTGCGTCCTTAATGGCGACATAACCCGTGTGGAGATGCCATGTAGTCTTTACCTTTTGATGGGTGCTTTCTGACCACCTATCTTTGTGTGCTACTAGCTTTGATTTGGACACTTGGGAGCGGTCATCTGTCACCATAGCAACACAGAGTTTGGCTTAAGGAAAAATGCTGAGGAAAAGGGTCAAAACAGCATAAAATGGTAACGTAATCATTCCAGAGTTAACTGGTTAACCAGAATTCAAACAAACGTCACCCAAAATTCAATCATTGCTTTGTCTGATTATTTTTTTTTTTTCACGCACAGAGAGTGTAGACCGTAAAAGATAACGGTGCTTCATCGCGCTGAGATGAGAAAGAGAAGGCGGAAGCTCTTTACATTTGACCGATTGAACATTAGTATAGAATATAGAATTCTTTTATAAGTAGATTACAGAAATCCCATGCAGTTGTAGCGACACACTGCAAAATTGAAGCTGTGAATTTGCCTTAAGAGATTCAAACATCATGTGTTGCCCCAAAGGCAGGTCCCAGGTCATCAGACTGGTCGTCGAACGCTGTATTCCCAGTGTTTCCAGTTATTTGAGCTTGTATATTGATGATTGACTCTAGGGGGAGCCAGTCTCTTATCAGTTTCACACACCGGTTTGGTTCCTCGACATTTGTTGGAAGGCACTTCGCTCCCCCTCCTCCTCATCTCTCTCTCTCTCTCTCTTTCTCTCACACACTCTTTCAATGAATACTAATGCAGCGAGCGGGCCCACCTCCCTTCCTCCCATCTTTTGGCAGGGATGGGCGGGAGAGGGGAGACAGAGCAATTCCAGCTCAGTATCCTTCCTCATGAGGCAGCCAGTGCTTGACTAGCAGCAGCCCCAATGCCTTTTTTTTCTCCCACTGGGCAGTATTGGTGATACTGTGCGTTGCTGCTGCAACAATGTCTAACCTGTGTGAGTGGCACGTGATATTAGACCAGAGTTGAGAGAGAGAGGAAAGGACGTCTGTGCCTGCTTTTTGTCATCTGGATGGGAAGTCTTTTTTGGGAGGTGAGACAGAAGAAAGCAGAAGGCAGCCGGGGAAGGGGAACAACTGGCATTAGCCAATCCCCCCTTCCACATATAGACTGGAGACAACGGAGGCCACTGGAGTATTTGCTTTTATCTTTCGTTTTTTGTTCTTTTTTTTCCTCATCGCGCTGCTGGGAGGTGCTTTACCTTTTCATTTGCTTGCTCTCTCGGTCCTCTGTCTTCTCATCTATTTCGCCATTTACCTGGTCAACAATTTCTTCTATTTATGAGCCAGACAAGGAGGGAGAGAGAGGCAGAGAGACAGAGAAAAAGAGAAAGAGAAAGAGGAGGGGGATTTTTTTTGCCCCCTTTATTCTCTTTTTTCCCCCGTTTATTCATTCTCCTTTCCCTCTCCATTGCTGTCACTTCCAGCCCTTTCTGTCCCTGTGCAGCCCACGCTCCCTCCTCCCTTCACCGCCTCCCTCCTCCTCCTCCCCACCACTCCACTCACTGTCCACCCGTAACTTTGGCTACTTTTTTGACTCCACCAGTGTTTTAATTTCCTTACTTTAAAAAACTAATTGGCTTGCTTGTATTTTCTATTTATGCTTTTTTCACTTTTGTACCTTTTCCTATTTCCTATTTCCCCCTTCTCTTTTTTCCTCCTACCATCCTATGCATCTTTTTTGGGCGATTCTTAATTCTAACCATAGGTAGGTCTATTTAGTGTTTAGTGTCTGTCTCAAAGTCTTTGTTCCCTTTCTGTGTATGCAAGGTGTTTTGTGTGGGGTGCACATACAGTATATTAAGCACACCTTGACACGCACACATATACATGCACGCACACGCACATACTCACTGGCTTACAATCTGGTATAACCATGGCTCCCCTCCCATCGGGCTCTCAGCTGATTCTTGCCTCATGCCATGTCATCCTCACGTCACTCTCCCCTTGCATACTATAATCTGTGTTTTCTGACTTTGTTTTTCTTTTTGTTCTCCTCAACCAAGACCACAGTGACCCATCAAGCAAGCGCCTTCTCCGGTCGTCCTCACGGAACCACATTTTGACTGCCTTGTCATTTCTATGTTGTTGCACAAAAGTCTGTTCTTCCATTAAAACGTCTGAAATGCCCTTTTGTCACTCACCGTCCTCCTCACATGTCCTTTTGTGTGCGTCCAAACTCCACATTTGTTCCGTAGAGGAAATGTACATTATTATCACACCGAGGTGCGTTTAAGTTTCCTCGCTTCATGCTTACCCACTGAAGGTCAAACTGAACAAAGGCCTAATTCATCAGCGATGGTGCACTGTTGTTTCAAAGCGTATTTCTAAGCCAGCCCTTGTCCATTCTGTTGGGGTGTCATCTGTGTTTATACACTCCTTCTTTTTTCTCTGCCCCCCCCCCCATATCTCTCTCTCTCTCGGTCTCCTGTCTTTCTGAACTGACTCTCATTCTTGCAGACAGACACACACAAGCACTCAAAGAGAATGGACTAGAAAAAAACTGGCTTTATCATCCAGAGGATTTTTTCCCTTCTTTTTCCTCCACCATCATTTTCACTTTTTTCACTCATTTTGCTTCAAGCTTTGTTCTCTTACATTTTTTTTGCCCTCCACCACTTCCACCCTCTCATCCCCCTCTGAATTGATCTGATTTATTTCTTGTTCCATTTTGTTTTTTCATTTGCCGTCTAAAGAATTTCATGTCCTACCACTCCCACATCATTGACTTGCTTGCATCAGAGAGGAGTTGCTATTTATTTTGCATTTTGGTGATGTAATTTTGCAATTCATCAGCTCGACTACTTCCATTTATTGAAATAGAAGATGCAGATTAGTCACGAGTAATCTTTTGCATTTTAGAAAAATAGAAGATAGGGTGGCTCGAAAGAATTAAGCTGACTGCAAAGTAAATGATGTGGTGTGGGAGCTACAGAGAGGCACAGCAATAGAACAGATGCATAGCAAAGTGAAGCAAACCACACAACTCATTTCCTTTTCCATCTCCTTTTTTTGTATTTCCAATTTTTTTGTGAAGGAGATTTAATGCCTCTCCTCTTCATTACATGAAGATAATGGGAAGTGGGACTTTTGAGCAACCGTCACCATGATAAAGGCACTCTGGATATAGCTGTTTTCCTGTGGAATTACCCTTTAAATCCTGGATTTGATTCCAAAGGAAAAAATAATTAACAATTATTAAAAACTGTCCTAAATTTGGGACTCTTTTTTTAATAATTAACAATTATTAAAAACTGTCCTAAATTTGGGACTCTTTTTTTTTTTTTTTTTCCTTTTTTTGTAATGGACTGAAGCTGATTTCAATATTTCTTTTTCAACTATTGAATCTTAATGGGATTTCACTAACACGGATTAAAGACTCAAGCAACATCTGTCTATTAGTTGACGTAATAGCTGTGATTCTTACAATTTCTCCAGCCTACAAAATTTATTTAAATTTAATATTTCTCAATGTTAAGGGTTAAATAGGTGAGTACGGTGCTTTGGATCCACACATGCTATTGCTGTTGCATGTTTTGGACGCTGAATAGTTGATGTAGAGATTCATCTTAACATTTTTGTCACTAACCCACAATTTTTCCATGTGTGAGTGTGTGTGTACTGTATTAGGGTTAGGCAAAATTTAAATGGATATTGACGGATTAACACAGATCAGTAATTTCCCTCAAACTTCACCACCATTTATCTTTTTCCCCAGTTTTTCCCATGAGCCTTCAATTCTCTTTCTGATACATTTTATTCTTGTGAACTAGGATCACATGCGTATGCTCAGATCTGATAATCGTAATGATCAGATAATGATCGTGTGCTTCACGTGTTGAAATGAAGCTCCATACTTCATCCTTGGTCTTGTAATTATTAGCCACTCTCCACCTGATGGAGTAGCCTCCTCTGCCTATCAAATCACCCGTTCAGTGCTGCTCCTCTCTCTCATTTAAAGCACAGGAGTGTGTGTGTGCTTGCATGAGAGGAATATATATAGGTAGATCAATAAAGTAATCTACATGAAGAGACAGACTACATTGCCCTTTTCTCAATGCTGTTATTTTTATCTGCTGTTACTTCAAAGAAACACAACGTGCTTCACAGTAGGTGAATGATAGTATATCTCCTCTCGCCTAGTGGAGTGTGTTGGAATGAAATCTTGAGTCTATGTCTGCAGCAAAATGTACATTCACACCCACTCTCTCGCTCTCGGTCACTCTCTCACACACACACACACACACACACGCACATGCAGACACTGTCCATCTATCCATCATAGGTGCAGCGGCGATTGACCCCTTTTCTCTGATTAACTTTCCTATCATTTGGCTGACAGTAGTTTGGTTTTATACCATGTGTGTGTGTGTACGTGTGTGCGTGTGTGCGCACAGTGCACAGTCAAGGTTACGGCTACGTACCTGTGAAACCCACCTGGGACCTGCTCTCATAACCCTGGGCCATTACCCATTCTGCTCGATGCTCTTGGCACACATGTGACCCCTGTAGCCTATCTGCAGATGGGCACTTAAGCCCAGCTAGTCTGTCAAAGCTGTCACAGCTGCCACACTGCAAAATGGACGTCTCGGGTGTTTCCGACACATGGCTGACCGCTGTCTTTTTGCTGTAATGATTTTCAAAATAGTACATGTCGGTTTTTATGAAACACGCGTCTTGCTGTAATATTATTGTCTATAATGTGTTAGAGGGAGGGGAGGCAGAAGCAAAATGGACGGTGATGTGAACATTATGTCCCACTTACAGCTGGAAAACTGATTTGACTGGTGTTTTGCAGAAAATGCTGATAACGTTTTAACTGATCCTTGGAAAAAGTGCAGCTTGGTGGTAGAGTGAGCAATCGCTGTTCAAATGAAGAGTTTGGGAGATGGATACAGCTGAGCAGCACTTCCATGCAAATGTACTGTAGAGGGGATTTGTTGGCGGGACACATAGCTTTTGGTCAAGTTCTGAATTGCATTCGGGGTCATGAAAGACAAGTGTATATTTTTCAGCTTTTTTCCAAACTAATTTACAGAGCCACCTTTTTGAAAGCATCATCCTATTTTGAGTATTGCTAAGTGAACGTTCGAGCCAAAGGTGACATCGTAGTTAGTGTTTCACACAGTCTGTTCCTCGATCTAAATGAAAAATGTTTGTGTAAATATTTCCACCAAATTGTATTGGAGGATAAATCACTTGTTTTGGTGACCGGGGGCACTGCCACATATTTCAAGCCTCCTGTCAGTTTTTAGTGTCTGAAAACTGCTTGACGCCAGAAGCTTACGTGAAAAAGAAGTCTGCCAAAAGTCTCCAAACGGAGCTTAAGAGATTTCATAGGCACCGTGTTTGCAGTCGTCATTGATAAACAGGCCAGGAGAGGAGACAGCAGGGGCTAAGGAGATTCATAATCCTATCCCCTCTTCCTACTGATTCTCTCTCTGTCTCTCTTTCTCCCCATGTGCTACCTAATGAGATGACAATACAACTCCTGCGTCTGGCTCTGAGCATTGCATCTGCCTTAATGAAACCAGCAATAACACTAGATATTTTATCTTCAAATAACTTCCACCCTGCGCCGTCTAGGGATTTCTGCATTCTAAAGCAAAGCTGCATGTTACTGTGTGCATCGGGAGTAAAACCTGTAAAAACGTGTAAAGATGATTTTAGCTTCTGAAATCCAAAGTGTGGCGTGAGTTAAAGCTCAACACCTCGGATTTACACGAGTGCGATGCTGCGCGGCGACCTCGTCCATCATCTCGCTCTAAAGCTCCTAACTTCCTTCCGTGTGTGTCTGAATCCCATTCAACCATTAGAAAGCGAGGGGCTAGCCTATGTGGGACGACTTAAAAAGTACATTTCGATTTTATTGGCAGCATATTCACTTCAAGCAAGCGGAATATGGGTCATGATCTGATATGAAAAGGCTATTCAATAATTGATCGGCGCTGATTAAGTGGACTTGTATCTACGCAGACACTGTCGATGAGGAGGGATGGGAGTACACAAAGTGTGTAGAAAAGCAACATTTAGGCCCCTTTGTGGGATTAGTATAAGCTAAGAAACAAGCTAAAGCAGCCTGGGCGTTTCAAGTGAGCAGCGTAGGCCTTCTTTGATGTTGTAATCTACTGTACTTTCACCCCTCTGTTTCACGTGTCGACTGCGAAGTGGCGCATGTACATGTGACGAGTGTGTTTGTCTGTGATTACGTGTTGCTCTGAGTGTGTACATGTTGTGTGAGTTTCTGTGAGGCCCATCAATCTATTAAATATGAAAAATGCAATCTGTTACCCCGCAGAGACTGGTTTATTATTCATCGAAATATTTCAATTAATCTTTAATTTACCTAAAGTATGGCCCACACTCTCCCCTTCAACTTAGACACTCGTATGGACTCATGTGGGCTGTGTGTTCATGATATATGAGCTATGTGTAATCTGGATTAATAGAAGCTATTTATTATTCTTCTGATCTAGTACATACTGTAGTTGGGGGTGGGGGGGTTGTTGGGGATGAAGGCAGAGACAATTTAGTACTACAGTACATTTGGAGGAAATGTATTATTTATCATACTGGGCTGGATTCTCCTCAAATCAGACTGTTTTTATCTCCTGCAAAACTGCACCAACACACACATGCGCGCGCACACACGGTTTGCTGAAGGGAGTTGTGAGATGCGTTTAAACAAATTAAGGAGAGAGACGCATTGTTTTTATAGAACAGAAATGGCCTTCACAGTGGATTTGGATTGTAAACAATAATACAGAAAGCTATATTCCGACAACCATTTTAAGCATGGAGTTGGTGCATTTGAAATTCCTCTCATTTAATCTTAACTTATTAATTCTAAGGGGAGCAGGTCAGAGGTCGCACACCATGCCAAAGCTAAGTATGGTTTTATTAGAGTCTATCTGACCTGCTTCTAACCCTCTGTCCTCCCTGTTCCCTCTGCAATAACAGACTGGCGGACGTCAGAAAAACAAGCGACGCCAAACATCTCTTCGGAGGAGCGAAGGGGAGAACAGAAGGGACGCTGCTCCTGTGGAGTACAATTACCTCGAACTTGCTGCTTTACCCTCTTGATCCGTCGGGGACTTTACCTAAAACTGCTGTGAGTTCCCGGTGGCAACTCCTTGTTCGCAATCAACACCGAATGGATTACGAATGGTTGAGAAGAGAGAAATGCTCAGCAGCGTCAACCTCATTTTTAATCTCGCCTCTTCATTCATGAACATCTGTATTTGCTTCAACAAACCCCACACACCTAATGAGGTGACCTGGTAGAGAGGTGTAATTCAATTAATCATGACGACTAAAACACATTTATTTTATAAAGTGCAGCTGGTGAGAGCAAATGAACCTGCTGGTGGAGTGACACCTGAAAATGATAAAGGGCTAGTTTATTCCCATGACCGTTCTAGTCTCCTTTTCTGAGTTAATTAAACTCATCTTTCTATTAATTGGCTAATGGTGTTGACAGGTGGTATAATTCCAGGTGATTAGTTCTGTCTCCTCGCAGAGATAAATGCCTCTAAATTTGAATTCATAGTTTCAAAGTGATCTACATGTATGTGGACAGTAGAAAAAGGGTTTCAGGATTCATTTTACTGGTTTCATTGTGTGGAGAGCCTTTTTCAGAAATTAAAGCGATGCTCTTTTCAGTCTTACAATTATTCACAACTAATCTGCATTATGATTGCACAGTCGGACAGACCTGGGATGAAACCCAAAATTAGAATATGTTAGGCTACAGTAGCTGCTAACAATCCGTAATCACATCGCCTTTTCTCTTGTTTTGATTGTAGTTCAGCCTCCCTCAGTCTGAGGCTATGAGAGGGAGAGAGGAGTCCCAGGCCGCACCATCATGCTACTTCTGAGACGCTGGGATGAGACTTTGGCTGGCAAAACACAAGGTAAGACAATATTGATGCATGGGACCGCTCTACAA
Organism: Coreoperca whiteheadi; assembly: GCA_011952105.1. Lineage (NCBI taxonomy): Eukaryota > Metazoa > Chordata > Actinopteri > Centrarchiformes > Sinipercidae > Coreoperca > Coreoperca whiteheadi. The sequence goes on from CM022470.1 coordinate 18,322,045, forward strand.
CTTGAGCTGTTCTTGGTTCTTTTTGCGTCGTCCCTGCAGAGAACCACTGAAACAACCCGCTCTTATCTCACCCGCGTGTGTTTGTGCGTCTGCAGCTTCCCTAAGTGTGTGCCTTTCCTAAAGCTCAGTGATGGATGACCTAAAACTTCCCGGAGGCTTTTTTTTCTTTTTGCTTTGTATCTCACGGCAGGTTTGCTCGAGGGTCAGGATAATGGTTCAAGGTGGAGCCTACAGACGTATGGTTTAATCCTGGGTTTTTATCCGTGCCCACTGACAGACATTCCACCTGACCCAGCCCCTATCGACTATCGGTTTCATTTGCATAGCTCTGTGGGCATTAATTAGGCAATTAAAGGATTTGTTGAAAGAGATTTTTGTGGCAGAAGTGTGTGACCATTTGGACGTGTTTGTGTATGCTGCTCATCAGCGGTGTTCATGCACTATTGTACTGTGTGTGTGTGTGTGTGTGTGTGTGTGTGTGTGTGTGTGGCATAGGGAGAGAGACAGAATGTTTTGTGTGATAAAAGAAGAAATAATTCTCTCTCTGTACCAGGACCAAATTACACAGAGCAAAATGTATTTGCCACGACGACCCATTTGATGCCATTATCATATCAGCACATTCCATTGTTTTCTCACACATTCATCGCCTCACTTCTCTGTGCTAAGCTTTTTTTTTTTTTTAAAAAGGGGGCTTTTTTGCCTTTTTATTTGATAGTGCAGCCAAAGATAGACAGGAAAAGGGGAACGAGAGATAGATAAATTAACAATGACACCGAATCTCATTAACAACGCCACCCCACGCTCTTTGGGGAAAAAAAAATAAAATTAGCATTCATATTTACAGTTACAGATTATTGGTCTATTAGGCCCATTATTCAAGTCCAGCAATCTTCCTGCTCTTACATGAACTAGTTAGAAAATGCACTGGCTGGATTAATGGCTAAAATGAGCACATATTAGAATAATAATGCCTCATGAGTTTTTTTTTTTAAAAGCTTTATCTCCAACCCTTGTGTACCTAACCGAAATGGGATTTTGGCCCCTCATTATATCAACACCACTCAGTTCCATTAATTAAGTGCAGCGTCGCTTTTCACTCATTTTTCAGTCAAATCCAATTAACAACAGCCTCTCATTTAGACTCTGGGAGGCCATGTCATCATTCACTTCCAATGCAGAAAAACTGGTAGAATACTATATTGAGATCACGCTCTTTGATATTTGAAATATAGTATGAAATATATATGGATCACCTTTCTCCTGCCTGCTGATGTGCAGAATGTAATTAACGACAGATTTCTGTATTAAAGCACAACAGTGATAAATAAGCACCTCTTGGGTATATGTCTTCCTACTATAGTGGGGGGGGGTTAAGTCTGGTGTTGCATTCTTGTGCTGAATAGGCCAGTTTGCTTCTGTGCTTATTTTGGGAGAAATTTCATAATTGACATCATTCTTTTTTTATGTAAAGTGGAAGTTTTTTTTTTTTTCTTCCTTTTCCTTCGACTGTGTCTTCCTAAATTACAGCGAATTCAGGAGCCAGGGAGTTAGGAGGCTTTTGATGAAGAAAAGGACAGGAGAAAAGAAACAAGGAGAGTAAGAGAAGGGAGGAAGTGTTTTGGTAGTTGTTTCTGGGGACGTGGAGAAGAGGATAGAAAGAGTGTAGCTGTGTGTTTTCTCAGGAAGACAATGACATCTGATGTGCCTCTGTTGCTGTCTATTCCATTTTGTCATATGCAGAATTACACCGCAGCGTGTGGGCATATCTCATTAATTCAATAACTCAGTCTTACTCAAAAGAAACTTTTCAGGCACGATAACCCCCCCCCCCATCGGCACGTTTCTCTTTGTATTGAATTCCAATCTTATTGATCTGATGTTCAATTATCTTGTAATTGAATAAACTTGTGAGATGCATCAGCAGGGTGAATGTAAGTCTCTGGTAGTTATTTATCTCAGAGTAATGCTATCATTTCATATTAATTGAATTTGGACCTTAAGATCCCGTGTTTTAGCTTGACCTGAAAACACAGCTTAGATCTGTGTGGCGGCATCGATTTGGTTGCAAAACAGCAGATCAATACAGCTTCACTCATCCTTGTCTCCAGGATTGGAGCAGTAACATAAGTCACCTGGAAAACGGCCTGCAGATCCAATCATTAGCTGAGCGTTGCACTTCCAACATTTGCTTTGGTGGCATCTGTTATTTTCTGGCACGTCCTCAGCTGCTGCTGTGAGGAGGCTTCAGGTGCCGTCAGTGTTTGTGTTCCAGTTGTTGGATAGATCAAATGCTGAAGCAATGAGTTGATCTACAGGAATCGCTTCATTGTTTAAGTAATTTACCATGGAATAATGTCCACATGTACTGGTTCCAGTTTGTGAGGCTTTGCTTCTTTTTTTTCCGGATTTATATCATTGTAAAGGGAATTTAGACTGTTGGTTGAACAAAACGAGACGTCCCCTTGCCTTGTGGTCCGGAAAATTGTGATGGTCATTTTTCAGTTTTCTACTTTGTATGGACTAAACCAGGCGTTTTCAGAGTCTGACACTCTTTCAACCTCATTGTGTTAATATGTAGATTGTTGTTATTCTGTCTCTGTGTAAAAAAAATGTATATATACATAATATGTATTTATAAATATATTATGTATATGTGTGTGTATATACTGTGTGTATATATATATATGCACATAACATAACACTTAAAGCTAGTGCAGGTATGTGTGCAGCTGTCTGGAAGAGCAGCTCTGTGCTCGGGCAGCTGACTTGTTGTTTTCCAGCCTCACCTAGCGGTTGTGTTGTTGAAGCAAGTGAATGATTTGTTTCGGTGTGTGTGTGTGTGTGTGTGTGTGTGTGTGTGTACACCACAGGTCAGCATCTTTACGCTGCCACGATCGACAGGAAACACTTGTGCTCATGCTTGGAGGACTAACAATGCAGAGTGTCAGAGGGTTTTGCTGTGTGGTTGAGAGAAAGGATGATTGCAGCCGAATAATAAACCAAACATATTCTTTGTTTGCATACTATAGCAGTACAGTTGGAAGGGCAGTGAGACAGTGAAATCCATACTAATACTGGGGCTCGCAACAAAACATAAAAACTTGTACTATGTTGTTATTCAGTAGTGGCACAGACTGAATGCAGGTTTTTACATAACTCTGTACAACTTACAGCAACTTTGATTTGTCATCATTGATTTAAAGGCAACTCCTCAGAGCCAGCTTTAATTTGGAATAGTAACACCTGTGTCATAGTACGTGATTAATGTTGTACTTACAGAATTTGATTAATGACCTGTTGTGGAAAAGCTGCAACGAGAGTAATGCTGTTTAAACTTCTTCTTCATCTCTGCTCCACCATGCTACGTTTTCCTTTCCCATTTTGAAAGCCGTGCCGGACAATAAATCAGTCTATACCAGAAAAAGGATAACTTTCCCCGTTGCGGCGTTCTACGTGGACCGAGTTCCCCCCTGCTATGAGATTGGATGGGGGTGCATCCTCAGCTAAGCCACACACACACACGCACACAAACTGTCTCTCAAAGCCTGTTTGTGATGTTGCAAAGATGAAATAGTCAAGCATGGGCAGTGACCCTCGACCATCTCTGAGTGCGCTCTCTTCTGCGCGTAGAACTGGAGATGACCCAGACACGAGGCAGCGTCTCCCGGCCCTGCTGCTGTTCGCATGTCATAGCTAATGCTCACCTTGCTTCAGTCGCCTCAGCAAAGCAAAGCAAACCCCACAGCCTGCGCTTCCCTGCCTGCCGCCTCGCAGGCTCTCGGCATCAGCCTCGGCCTGTCCCAAAGCCTCCTGCAGCCTTTTGCTGTGACTCTGTTTGCCAGTAGATGATATTAAAGGTTATTGATTGGGTTGTGTTAAGGAAAAATGCCCCCAGGAGTTTAGCAGAAGAACTCCCAACAGGGAGCTAATGCCTCTCTGAGGGACCTCATCCACGAAGTGTCGAAATCTGTGATATGTGGCAACCAGACTGCAGAGAGAGAGAGAGAGAGGGAGTAAGAGGGGATGGAGAAGGGAAAGTGGAGAAGGCTGTATTTGCCAATCTGTCTCACATAGATGCTGTAATACTTCCAACTAGGCAGACAGATAAAAGGAAGAGAGAGGAGATTGTGATGGGAGCTATTGTAAGGGACACAAACTTAATAGGTTTGTCAAAGTCTGACTGATTAAACTCAATGCATCTGAAGACGATGCAGCACGCATGCAACCGTTTAACCTCTTCTGTGTATTCAGTCGATTGTTCCCGTTTGCATCTCACATTGATTTCTGGAAGCCAGAAGCAGAGTTTCAAAAGTGTTAAGAAACGCTGTAAGTGCTCCGACTGCTCAATTGTGAAAACTCCTGACAAACATTTCTTTGCATAAGAGATTTCGTACTTATGGATTAATTGTGGATCAATTTCCACACACTGTCCCTTGTGCCACTGATGAAAATGCCGGGTAAAAAAAAGTCTTGTGGCGCTGCTTCAGTATTTTTTCATAATATCTTACTCATCGCTGGTAGGATTTTGATAAAACCTGGGGCAAAGGTACAGCTTAATCACCCACAATACATTGGAAACCGCTTGTCACATTAAGCCACCATATTTATAAAAAGAAAAACACTGATTATACCAAGTAGTGGCATATGACATATTTTTTTCCAGAGATGGATATGGTTCTATATAATTTTGGGTGACAACGTGTATTCTTGCCTTGTTTTGTCGATTTTCCAAATATTTTCCAGTATTCATTTCAGACTTTTTTCATGGAAAAGGAAACAATAAATGTTTGGGACACAATAATGATGTCACTTCTGGTCTCCTGTCAGAATAATGAATGAAGCTGACTTGTGTTACTGTTTTCTGCCAGCCAGCTAGACCAAAACAACTTTGTTTTCTAACCTTTAAAGGTGCGAAACACATTGGACTCTAGTTTCTGCAGTGCTGTCACAGTTGGGTTCTTTGTGGTGGTGTACACTAACGGAATAACAAGGGGATCAGTGCGTGCTTGTTTCTATTACAGTTGGTATCACATGACAACAGCTGGCCAATTAATTTACCCTGAGCGGAGATGCGGCGTTGGTGGGTGACGGGGCAGTAAGGGACAGATGAGAGAGTTCAGAGAGAGCAATGACATGGGTGTGAGAGAGGGGTGATGGTTAATGTACAAGAATACTTTTGGATCGTTGAGCTCGGGGTGTAAGTGATTGTGTGTGTGTGTGTGTGTGTGTGTGTGTGTCGGTGATGGGGCGGGGTGTAAATAACACTAGTGCTAGACGAGGGCTGGGTGTTAAATTAAGCCTCGACCCAAGAATGTGCCACCTCGAAAGTAAAGACAATTAGAACACGCTCACACAGCCAGACCCTGACGGCACCCTCATTAGAGTGTGTGTGTGTGTGTGTGTGTGTGAGAGAGAGAGAGAGAGAGATTGGCTGTGAGTGTTTTCAAATTTTCTTACTGAATATGATCAATAGGACTCACTAGAATTGCCAGCGTCTTGAAACCATGTTGATTTCACCAAACATTTTTTTAAATTGAATCCATACAAAAAACATACATACTTTATTCCCTCACTGGACAGAGAGATAAAAAACACAGCAGACCTGAGAAATATAGCAAAGGCATGATTTGCACGTCGGCCCGCTGGGTCACCGAGATGCTCCATTAAACATATAGTAAACTGTATAAGAAGAGTCACTGGAGGGTAGAGAGGCAATCGGCCTTAAAATGTCCCGGGCTAGTAGGTCTATAGGACGTCTAACGGTCCATATTAATTCTCAGAAGTGAACACTCAACAGAAGATTCAAGCTGTTTTGGCTTGTAAGGCTGTCACACATTGTACTTGTGACTATAAATCCTTCTAAGGCTTTATCTTAGTTGTACAGCCGCTATTATGTAGTGCAGTTTTGATCATAATTTTGATAGTGGAATTATGGAGGTGTGGTGATGATTGACAGGCAACAAATGTATGTGGGTTTAATAAACTAATATCAAATATCTGTGAAAAAAGAATGAAACTGAAGACGTGAACAACATCGACATGCTTATTGTATATATACATACATTTAACTAGTGGAACAATATTCCTCACTTGTGAATTCAAAACACATGAGCCTTATTTTTAGCGCATTTCAGCAGTGAGTTGCCGTGTAAAATAAAGACTTCATCATGCATGTGTGATAGCTATTGCTGCGCATCAATAGCAGCTGTAAAATAACACTTTTCTCCTAGTAAAGGGCGAGCTCTGTTTTGACGCCAGAATAATAGTATATTTCATTTTAAGTCCACTGGAATTAAATTATCTATCACGACAAAATTGCCCTCTGACATTATCTGTAACTGCTGCCCAAGTGTCGGATATCTATTATGAAGTAGGGAAACCCTCAGGGTGACATAAGATACCATCTCTTCGGTCGCACAGGGCGGGCCTTTGTCCTCATTTACGTACCATGTTCTCCAGTCAGTGTGTGTGTGTGTGAGTGTGTGCGTGCGTGCGTGTGTGTGTGTGTGCGTGCACATACTCTAATGGAAAAAGCAAAAAAAAGGGAAAGACAACATGACCTAACAGGTGACTTTTTGTCGCTAATGAGCTTCCATATGTGAGTTCTCACGTGTTAACTGCACACGGCTGACGCTGTGCTGTAGACCACCATTACTGTACGGCCATCTGGGAACCTGTTTTGATTCTTATAATCTTACAGTCTGCTGACAGCGGAAGGAGCCACTTTTAAAATGATAAATAGCCTAAATAACATGATTGGCACATACTTGCTTTTCTAGTCTAGTCTTGCTATATCTTTCTTTAAGTGTGTATTTTTTTGTGATAGGTCAGTTGTGCAATTGAAGAGGTGGTATGGAGATGCTTGCATGGTTAAGGTTGCGAGACAGTGTCTGCATGGCCATTACTTAACACTGAGGAATTGAGTGCCTTATACGTAAATGGATTATTTGATAGTATGTGTATGCATCATTCAAATTGATGCAGCCTTCTCCTTTGTTTGCGTGTGTGTGTGTGTGTGTGAGAGTACGAGATGGGTCAGTGTGCATGTCACTGCATGTATGTATGTGTGTGTTTCTGTGTTTTTGTGTGTGTATGTACTTTTAACTGTGGTTTCCATCGTGATTGCGAGTGAGCCAGACCTTCAAAAATCAATCATCGAGAGTGAACGAAGAATGGGAGCGCACCGAAGGGAGCAAAAACACATGCACTGAGACGCACGCAAAATCACGCATAGACACAAACACACACACACAGGGCGAAGTCCTAAAGCACTGCAGTGAGCCATTGAAAATAAACACAGGCATGAGGAAAGTAGAGACACACTGTACTTTTCTGTTTTCACTTCAATGCGGAAGGAGCTCTTACTTTCCACTTATCTCACTCCTGTAATCACTCTTTCCCTTTTTCTGTCCCTCCTGTTTCTTGTCCCTGTTCTCCCCTACTTTGCTTTCTGCATCATCTTTCTCTTTCTCTTTCTCTTTCTAACGCTCCCTTTCTCTCTTTCCTTCTCTCTTTTCTGTCGTGCTTTCTCTGCATCTAGCTCTCCTCTCTCTCTCTCTCTCTCTCTCTCTCTCTTTCGCACAGTTTTTTAATTAAAATCTCTCTGTATCAAGGGATTTTGTTATGGTGGTGATTTAAATGGAGGGGCTGACATAAACTTAACATTACTGTCAGACCAAAGCAAATTCCATCAGCCATGGTTAAATTTGCAGCGCTGGCCATTTTCCAAAAGGCTTTTTATTCTAGAGCCAATATCTATACCACCACCTATCTATCTTCTCTTTTTCACTGATATTCCCTTGTGCTATATTTTTTGTTTTTAGTGTATTAAGTCAGAGGCATGCATCATGAGGTGAAGCTGCTCACATGCATGCAGACTGGAGCCAGACCGATACTGGATTTTTGAGGCTGATACTGATATTAATACGTAAGAGCAGGTAGATTGTAGTGGGGGGAATAGTGGAACTAAGCCCTCCTCAAAAGCCTGGAATTAAAAGTATGTTTTTATCTGCAGTTTTGAGATTTTACATATTAAGCATTCCAAGTAAACCATTACTGTTGACTGAATAAATAGTTTGACAGACTTGTATCTAAAACAATATTAGAGCCTCTCAGGGTCCCTTCCCCCCTTTAATTACAGTATGTTGAAAAGAGAGGGTTGACATGTGCTGAGATTTTAGACTTTGTTAAATGTGTTTTAAACACAATGCTCTAATAACCAACACTGGTGTATGTGTTTATTCAAGTATTTGTACAGGCAAGACAATTGATGTATTAAAGGGGAGGAGGGGGCCCACTGAGGCTGCGTATGTGCGGGCCTAGACTTTTGTGCTATGTTGCTGTTTTGAGGTTTAAGAATTCAATAGAAATGTATATGCAATTATTTGTTTTTTTTAACATAACATATAAAAAGATTTTTGATGAATATCCCTTAAATGTGGTTGTGAGTCGTGAGCTTTTATAGTTAGAAAATAAACTAAAAATGACCTCAAACATATCTTTAGCATTTCGATAATGCAATTACTAAACACTGATACTGAACCTTCCGAACCTATAACATCGGCCATATTGAGATATATATCGGTCGGGCTTGAGCGTAGACAGACCTGCACATATGCTTGTCACGCACACACACTCCGTCACACTCGCACTGAGTTATATGCCCACAGTGCCAACCACCTTGCTGTGAGAAACGAGACACTTCCCCCTCCTCATGAGTGTTAGCACCCCCTCCGCTCCTCTCCCCGGCCCTCCTCCTCTATGGTGGACTCACTCTCTCTGGTGGATGGGAGCCTGTGGTCGGGTCTTCATAAATCAAGATGTTACCACTGGCGCTATAAGGCTACTTTTTAATTAAAACTGTGAATCAGTCGGCCCTGATTATGAATTGTACTCTGCTGCCACTGAATAAAATATACAGGGCTCACTTCTTCTCCCCCTCTGACTCTTCCTCTCTCTGTCTCTTTCTGTCTCGCTCTGTCTGCTTCTCCCTCCCTCTGTCTTGTTGCTCACTGCTCAATTTTCCACCAGAAATTGAGAATGTCCACAGCAGGCCTTGGCCATGCACATCTACTGAAGGTTGACATCATTGTGAAATAGTTGAGAAGCTTAGCGGTTGCATAAATTTAATAACTCAATATGGAGGGTCTGGCGCCACTGGGGTCAACACCATTATATCACACAAAACAGCCAGGGGGACAGAAACACACCACTAAAGCTACCGGCCCAGTGGGCCCTGTTTACCACGCACTACCACTACTTTAATTATGTCACAACAAGTGAAATATGTTGTTGTTGGGTTGGATGATCCTATCAAAGCAGAGAAGGAGAGAGCAGTTAGTATTATGGTGGTAACAAGAGAAAGCTTTTGTCCACTGGTCATATTGGATGAGCGGTGAATGCATCGGAGATAAACAACGAAAATGGCTGCTGTTTTTATGCCATTCATGAAGACAGAGTGCAAGAAGAGCAGCTCAGGCAGGAGAGGGAGCAGCTCTTTTTTTTTTTTTTTACTGCTTTTCACTGTCAAAGGGCAGCAGCAGCGGCAGCGCTATACTGTCAAATGAAATAAATAAAACCCAAATCTATGAATATATTTATATGCAAAACAGTGAGTCTTAAAAGCTCCTCTTAGGAGTACCACCAGGTTGAAGCTTAACAGCATGTCTCCTTCAAGGGGCCCTATTGCTAATTTATGACCTTTGCGTGTCTTGCAAGTACAACTGACACCGTCTTAGGGAGATACGGGGATAAGCCAGGCCTCATTGGAGCAGAAATTAGCCCAATGGAGTGCGGCGGTGGAGCTGGAACGGAGCGCGGGCCTGCCGCTGTAGTGCGGCCGCCTCTGCTTCCCTTTACATTATATCAGCAGGCGGGAGCAGGGAGGAAGGACTAACTGGAATTCAATCTTACAGCTTTGCACAAACAAACTCATGAATGATAATGGGTTGCTAATTGAAGGTACTGGAGCGATTCCCTCTGCTGACTGTGGTGCTGCAAATGGAGTCCTCCGGGTAGTCATGGCGACAGGCGCGGAGAGGCTCTGGAGGTCTCCTGACCTGAGCTGGAGTCAGATCATCTTTTACACATGCTCCCCATAGTCAGTGCCACCATTTGGATATATTTGCATGCATGAATATTCATGAGTGAACTGTTTGCAGTTGGTGCATCACTGAACTGTTTGAAAAGTTAGTTCAAGTGCAGGGTTGTCTTTATATGTCTACATTTCAGATGCAAATATTGTGATGATTTTATTTACTGTCCATGTGATACAGCAAATGTATTTATGTGTTATCGGTAACTACGATGTAAAAATGTAATTTTATTTACTTTATTTTATACTATAAATCAATAACAACTATTTATTACACAAATAAAATCTCAGTGCATCTTCCAGGCACACTTAGAAATGTATTGTGGCCATGATTGGATTGTGTGTACTAGATGTGACGCGCTCTCTGCTGAATATCTGCTGGCGTTTCACACAGTCTCTGCATGTTTTTACCATTAGTTTATCTGTATTGATGTGTACTAAACTATATTTCACCACTGATTAGCATCTTAAAGTGATGTGACGTGCCAGCAGGCTGGCGCAGTGGGAACTTTGGTGGCTGTCCTTAAAGCAGTCCCTTACTGAGTGTCTGACCTGTAGACATGTCCTTGAGCAAGACATTGAATCGCTACCCGCTGCAAGGTTGTCATTGTGTAGCTGACCACTTGCTCTGACCTTGTTGTGGACGGGAGCAAGAGAAAAATAATTTCCTTACTAGTAACAGATGCCTTAAAAAGCTTTTTTTATCCAGGGGATGGTATATTATCGGCTCAAAGAGAACATGCTATCCGGCATCACCAAGGCATTTTTTCTGTATGTCTGCAGTAGACATCCTGTCATACTGTTCTCGGATTAGAAAAGCTGTCTTAGCTTTGTGGAGACCAGTTTTACTCTGGTGCCACCCACTACACTTAGGTGTTCACCTGTGGCAGTGGATTTGTTCCTGCTTGTCTGCCGGTGAGCTGGCCAGTCTGACTAACTGTCTCTTTGGGCATCTCTGTGGCTGCTGCCTGTCGAACTGGCAAACCTGCCCGTCTGTCCGTGTCTTTGTGTAGTGCTGCTGTGCTGCTTCTCCGGGGTGCGCGTCTCTCTCCGGCTGAGCGTCGGGTGGGATTAAATCCGGGGGACATCCGTTGGAGAGACGCTCGTAGATGTCATTATCCCTGTTGGGAGTCTCATCATCATCCCGCAGTGGAGAGGCGCGCGGCACGCCCGCCCGGGGAAGGCTGCGAGAGAGACAGCCGTGACAGTCTGCAAGAAAATTGTGATGATCATGCGAAAAAACAACACCCGAAAAAAAGGTTGATGATCTGGTGTGCGTTACAGGCTCCTATTGAAAACCAGCGAAAATGGCAGTATCACAGATAGTGAAAACCATCCTCTGGCGGCTTCTAATCATAGCAGTTCCCATGCAAGAATACCTGGAATTAATAGAAACGTGTAAAATTAGCAACAGAATTGATAGCTGAAAATGAAAGTCATCAGTCAATATTCAGCCTAAGGGGAGACGGAGGATATAGCTTTCCTACCGTGTGTTTGCCGAGCTGGTATGAATTAGAAGGGTCTGTAAAAGATTATGGGTCGATCATTTTACATAAACTTTTTGTTGTGACTCTAAAAATGACAGAATTTACCAAAATGTGTGTAGGCAATTAGAGCAAATAATTAATAAAAAATAGCGGATAGCGATGACGCTTTTGTGCAAAAGTTCCTTAAAATGTATTTAGTTTTCCTTCATACACCCTTGTCCTATTCCTTATGCAGTATTAGTGGTGTGTGCATTGTACTGGCAGACACGGTAGACACAGTACAGTAGCGGATTAGGCCATGTTCTTGCTTAAGCATATTTCAGGGCTTTTGATGTATCCAAGCACACCCGTGAAATGTTGATTTCCACTTGCAAGAGGCAGATTTTGAACATGCAGCCAGACTGTATTTCAGTATCTTCTTTTAGGAAACAGATGCTGCACAACATCCACTTGAGATTATTTCCTGCCACAATTGAGTGGTGCAGATACCTTGCTATACAACGTTGTTGTTTCTCACTAATACGCACACACATAAGCACACTCAGCCCCACAAAGAAAAAAAAAAATCAAACAACACTTGCACACCTACTAATCCAAAAAGCAGAATCCTGGTGCCAAAAATAACAGTTTGGAATGAGATGGATAGAAGAGGACAGATTATTGTGGCTCTAATCTGTGAAAAGCTGACAATAAAACACATTTAAAGTGATTACAGCGCTGTTATTGGCATGGGGGTCACTCAATGCACCGTACTCTTCATATCGCTAGCTTTACCTTTCAACAGACAATGTAGTCTGCTGCATGACTCCAAACGTCTAAACACTCCTGTAAAGGCTTTCACAATGACGCATGGACTGAAGCACTAATGCTGATGCAAGGCAGAAGAGCAGAGAGAAGTAGATAAAATGAGGGGAAAGGAAGGTAAGAGAACAGAAAGTAAGAACGGAAGAGGAAAAGAACAGAGTGGAGAGAGGGATTTCAGAGCTGAAGCCACAAATCATGGAGAAGATTAAGTGTCTCCTCTGTGAGGCAGAGTAGGTGTAAATAGAAATGTGTCTCTGGGAGAGATCCTAGAGACCAAGTGCTTATCTCCCTGAGTGTTGTCAAAACACATTTGTCAATCTGAAATGTTTAAATGTCTTTGTGTCTATAGGAGACTTGATATGCAAAAATAAACAGCTGATGGTAGATGGAAAGTGGTTAGCAAAAAAAAACGCATGCCTACAAAGACACACAATGGGGATAACACACGCACACCACCTGAGACTAGATAAACCTGTTTTCACTCTGGTGTGACCCCTGGCTTGATGGAAGCGTGTGGACGAGCAAGTTGATCATGCATTATCCCCGTGTCTGACTTCCTCAGCTGCAGGACCAGCGCATCATCAAACAGCTGCAGGCAGTTTTATCCATTCAACAGCTGCCGCATCACAGGAAACGATGAGAAACTGCTTCACATTGTGACCGTGTCTGCCCAGTAAATTAGCCAAGTGAGTCTGGGGCTCTGGCGATGCCTTACTCTTCCCCGTACACTGTAATGTGTCCCATGGGAGCATCCTTGGATGAGCTGTGGACTAACTGGGCAGCTCCGTGACCCCGAACACTGCCAGGAACAGCTGCTGGGAGCTTGGGCAGCAGGTCTGCATTGTGGTTATTCAATTGGGTGCAATATTTAACATCAAACGTGTTGTTTGTAAGCCGGTGTCCCACAACTTCCAGTACAGTCGTACCTGTTACTGTCCATTGCAACTCAAGTAGCCTCATCGTAAATAAGAATCAGTTTTGATTGTTCAGACTATTCATTTCAATTCACTTTTATTTATACAGTGCCATTTCATAACAGAAATTATCTAGACTGTACTCTAGACCGTAGACTACACCTCACATGCGCATAAACACAGGTTTTCCCAACTTACAGCCCCTCCAATGTAGATTTAGAAGAGTTGGATGACACTCACAAATCCAGAATTAGTGTAACAATGAGCACTTGCTTCAGTTGCTGAAAAACAGCCTGAAAGTCAGGGATCCTGGCAACCGAGCAGAGAATGGGTCAGAGCTGCCTTACAGAAGATGATTCAGCACGACTGAGATCTTTGAGCAAGCTGGGATGAACCTCACTGTGGGAAGTTGTAAAAGGCCCTTGTTAAGTTCTTTGGTTTAACATTAACATAATTTCCCCTGCTTCTTGTATACAGTCACGCAGAACTTTGGCTGGAGGCCAGCTGGAATTTTATGATCCTCGTAATTTTATTAATTCATTAAGGACAGACACTTCATACTGTCTTGTAATTGGGGAAAGCAGCATGATTTGTCTAAGGGTTTACCTTAAATTGCATCCAATACAAGATCTACAGACTGTTAAGACTTGGGCTTTATGCCAGTGAGCATGGATCAAATTCAGCTTGTCATATTAAATCCATTCCTAACCAATTTCTTGTAAATTTTAGGAATCATGATGCATTTAATAATGGTTTTATAAATGCACCCACTGCCTGCCCCTGCCTTCTGTTCTCTTGGCATCTTCGTGCACACCACTCTCTGTAATGTGACTACAGGCTCTTTGGTTCCCCAATAACACTACAACAGACAGATACGTCCTTTATTGCCTTTATTAATCTTTGCCTGCTATTTTAAAAACATAGTAGCCTACTGCGTGTTCACAGAATTACTGATCTATAGAATTGTAATCAATTGCGTCATTTTAATGAATACAGGTATGCTCAATAAGAATTTAAGTTGACCACAAAGTTGCAAAAACAATGATGTAATAGCTGGAGTAATCCCCAGTGCTACCCTTAAGCTTATAATCAATTAATTTAATTGACTTGATCTCAGACTGTGGGAGCATATTGAAAGAAAACCATCAAAATCGCACATCATAACATACAGTACCTCATCAGTACCTCAGTACCTTATCCAATCTGCTCAGACATAAGCAGGCCCCCTATCACTACCTGACAATTAGGTACATTAAAGCCGGTGAACATATGATTAATAACATCAAATCTTTGCACTCATATGAAACATCCTCATGGCATCATTTTAAGCAAATGCAAAACCCTGCATACTGCACAATTTCACCTGTGTGTAATTTGAAGAAACTAAACATTCTAATAGATACAAAAAGTGGCTACCTACTGTAGATATGTGCATAAATAGAAAGAGGAAACAAATTAAAAATGATTGCAAATCAATAATTTGTTCCAGATGATGCCTGAAGCGCGTTTTGTTCTTCTGCCAGACAGAATTGGAAAATGAAGTATAGGCCTGTGGATGATATTGATGTGCGGTTGAGCAGGACTCCCTCACCGGGGCCGCAGCAGCTGGAGAGGAAGGCAGACAGAGTTTCACTTTTAATATCACACCCATCTTGTCCAGACAAAAATGGCTTAGCCCAACATGAACCGGCTCTCTCAGTGGTTCGTCAGTGGCTGAAGGGGGAGTTTAGCTAGCTTACCCAGGACTCTCTTCCTGGATGCAGCAGGTCCAGAGCAGAGGCACTGACAAGCAAGGGAGCCATAGAGCTGCAAGGAAGTGGAGGGTACAGCACAGTGCATCGGGTTACACACACACACACACTCAACTTATAAATAAAGTGGGAAAGGTGTGCAGAGGCGTAATCATCGACCTTATGCACAGAAAGTGACTGTGCCTCCTGCCATAATTATTCCATATATAACAAACATCTGTATGTATTATCTATCGCTCAAAGTACAAACATTAATTTGCTGATCAACCACAAATTACACTAAAGGTCTTCTGTCCTCTTTTCAAAACGTGTCCAGGAGGAATATTTCTGCCTCCGTCTGCTTTAGTTTCTTACAGCTTTTTGCAGTTCAACAACAGCCAATTTGAAAGCCATCAAAAGAGAAATAACCCTACAAACTATTTTTTAAATGGACTTGAAGGCAACAACAAGTGTTTCAGTGTAGGCCCTGGGTAGTCTGTTCCCTTCCTCCCACCAACCACGGTGCCACCGGTTGTGTGTGTGTGATCAGCCGCCCCCACGTCTCGCTGCTGTGTGGTCAAAGAGGTTGTCCAGGTAACGTTTTCTTTCATCACCTGTCAGCACTTGTTCTGGGTCAGGGCAAGGTGCCATCTGAGGGTTTAGCCTTGAAACACAAGGAAACGCACAATGTGGTGACAAACAACTCAACAGTAGATTATAGCATAGAAATAGTAACTATTTAGAGTCTTCAGAGTCCTTCGCCCTGCAGAATGCTAAAAGCCACAGATGAAGTTTCTCCTCTGTTCATTTCTTATAATGAAATCACAAGCTAGTTCTGACAAAAGAATTATATTTGTAAGTAGCCTCAAGTGTGCGTGGGTTTGACATAACGGGCAATTTTTCAAACTCCAGGTACTTATTCTGCTGCTGCTGCCTCTTATACGTGAACCTCTCACCATGACATTCTCATTTCAATTAAAAGGAGAAAATGAAGCCACTACAGCACGCCTGACTTAACGGTTAAGATAATGTACTTGCACTATAGATGGATTGAAGTCTTCCAGAGAGATGCAGAGAGATTGTCTTTCCGTGCCGTCTTCTACTGTCCTCCTAAATATCAAACCAGGCAATAAATGTGAAAAATTGCCAGTCGCCTTTGTCCTCCAGTTTTCATGCAAATAACACCATCGACAAACCTGACACTTACCACATAATGAGAAGAGGGCGACGAGAGGGTGCGAGCGCAAGAGAGAGATAAGTGGGAGAATTGAGAGGAAGCATTGTTCGAAGAGACAAAATGATAAAACAGAGAAAGAAATATAAATAGAGTTAAAATTAAAGGAAGAGAGAGAGAGAGAGAGAGGGATTTGGGGAGGAAGAGCGAGATGGGCGCTTCAATGTCCCCTCTTTCTGGAAATAGACACCATCGTGGCAGTGGATTGGTGCTGGAGCCTCAGTGAACATGTGATTGCAAAGCCTGGCTGGTCTGCGTTTGTGAGGGGGCTGGTGAGTGGCTGCTTCAGAACATCATGTACAGACACAGGTCCAAACACAAAATCACACACACACCACCTTCCACCTCCACAGCAGGCTGCACAGACAGGCTGCATGAATATTTATCAGAGCAGTTTATATTGAGTTCACACATTAGACCAGCATTTCTTTCATATCCTCACGCATCGCAAGCTTTGGCAGCGATTCCAGCATCCAGCTGATTTCTCCGCTCGTCAGTATGCGACGCAGTGACCCGCACTGTGGCCTGGTCACATCCCCAGGGCAGAAGCGGCTCGCCTTCTCGAAATGCTACCTCGGACTGAAACATTTGAAAATGATCCACCGTTGGATCAATTTCAAATCAAAGATGTCTCATTGCAAAAGATTAGCGCTAGGGTTACATTTTTCTGCTGGCTTTCGTTCCAACAAAAAACATAAATGTCAGTTTTACAAATGCATTAGGGAGAGCGAGCCACTGCTAGCGCTGTTCACAACCTTTCAAACCAAATTCATCACCTGCACACGCACACATTTCTGCCCACAAGTGCACAAACCATTCTCGGCAGTAATGCTTCCTGTCCTGTGTGGATTTATTAATGTGAGAGCAGAATATGTTGTGATTGGAACGGACCGCTGTTCAGTCACATATATTAAACACAAAACATGAACAATATGGTGCCTGTTCATCTGTAAGGCCAGGCAAGGTATTTTGATTGACTGGAAAGCCAAGTTTTCCTGATTATGTGTGTGTGTGTGTGTGTGTGCAGCTAGTTTGTGTTCGACCACACCATGACCTGCTCACTGATAGTTGGTCTGCATTTGACACAGGCAGAGATTCGCTGTGGACTCCCTGCTAGTTATAATTGTGTGATTTATAGCTGACAAAAAAAAAAAAAAAACGGTGAGAGGGGCGCCAATTACAGAGCAGTAATTTCTGCGTCAAGCCTCATATCCCCTGCTCTGTCAACTTTCCATTACAGCAATATGAGCCATGTTAGCCTTGACGTTCATTAATGACTATTACCCCGTTTATTGTCCATTTGGGCCCACTTAGTACCTGGTTTTGTTTGGTTGAGGTGGGTACCTACTTGAAACACTGTGTTCTTACCTAATTGGCCGACACCTTGTTGCATCTGTACAGTAACAGAGGCTGAAGCAGTCATAACCGGGCTATAGGGACTGGAGTACCAAAAGCAATGCACTCTCCTTAAGTCCTTAGTAGGAGTTAGTAGGAATTTATGTGTGTTTACCAAAATGGCCAAAGCAGGTCCTGGTGGGCACAAACACAGGGAAACAGTGTGCTTAGCATGAGAAACTGGTAAGTAAATATTTTCTCAATCAGCTTCTTACAGTGAGTGATCCTCCAACATGAACACGGCTTGTTTTGGTCATTTCACATGAGAGATTTTTTTATGCTGGAACCAGTGAATCTTTGCATTTTGCTGGAATTATATCAATGATTAATTGATTATCAAAATAGATTCATTTTCTATTGATCAACTTGTCGATTAACAAACTAATCGTTTCAGCTCTAATCTACACACGAGATCATTTCATTCTTTTTTATCTTGATAACATGTACACGTCTTGTATGTTGTAAAATAAATCAGCCACAAAATACTTTGTAGAAATACACTTTCCTGCAAATGAAACATGTTCAAGTTTAGTTTCACTTTTTAACTAAATGTATACACACACTATGAAATAAATGCAAACACACACTTCTCCATTGTTAAATATGTTTGTGCATGTGCATTGAGAAAATGTTCCCCCACAAAAAGGAAAAGGTTTTAGGAAAAGCAGAAAAGCGTGTGTGTGGGGGTTTGGACCTCGGGGGTCTTGGGCTGGTGGAGGCTATCCGCGGTCCACTCGTGTGTAACTGATATGGCTGCTGTGTGCGCTGGTGTGGCTAATAGAGCAAATGGTGGGTGAGACACGAGGGCTGGCTGACGGGGAAATGGGGTCATTTAGTGTCATAACCTCACTCGTGTAATCTACAGTTTAATACACGCCTTTTGTATTTCTTTATGAGACACGCTTTGACTCACTGTGGGACTTTTTAATGGCCTCATCTTTCTGAATGATCACTGGAGTTACACAGTACGTTGGCAAATATAATCTGTACCCCGAGTGTGTGTGTGTGTGTGTGTGTGTGTGTGTGTGTGTGTGTGTGCGCGTGCAGGCACGCGGTTGCAGGCTACTGTGTGTAACAGGGAGAGATAGGGAGAGGGTTAAAGAGTGTATTTTCTCTCTCTCTTTCTGTGTGTGTGTGTCTCTGTGTGTTCATGTGTGAAATGTGTGAGAGGTCTGTGTGCTAATCTGTTTGGTGTGTAATAAGGATTCACAGCAGAGTGAAAGGTACGCCGGACTACCTCGCTGCATTTACATGATCAATGCTTATTGCAAAATGTGTGTGTGTGTGTGTGTCTGTGTGTGTGTGTGTGTGTGTGTGTATCTTCGTGTCCATCAACTATGTCTGTACGTGTGCGCATGTAGGCCTATTTTAATTGTTGCCATGGAAACAGAGTGCTGCCAGAGAAGTCCAGATTCAAAGAGGGCATCTCTCTCTCTCTCTCTCTCTCTCCCCTGCCTTTCTTCCTGTTCCTCCTCTTCTCTTCCATCCCTCTTTCCTGCCTTTCTCTGTCTCTGCCGCTTTCTTGGGTCTCACCAAGGTCCTCCTTGATTTTCAGTCTCAGTCTCTGTTTCGCTCTCATTTCCTCCACCTCCCCTCATTCTTTCTCTGTCTCCTCGTGCCTCTTATCATCCCTCCCTTATTCTTTCCCTCCCACCTCTCCATCCTTCCTGGAGAGTGGTGTGCAATTGACTATTAACACAGGGACCTGTAATTAGAGCTGACGAACCTCCAGCAATTAGTTTTCCCTAAAGAAGTTGTTCTGTCATCTCTGCATACATCCCTTTATCCCTCTCTCAATCTCCTCGTTGCTTTTTCTTCCTCTCTGTCATTTCCTGTATTACTAGCTGTCAGCTTCACAGGGTGGTTATTGTTTTAGTGTTTTTGTTCTTCTTTGTACCTTCCATCTGCCTTGTTAAAGGCAGTCATGTATGAGATATACACACAATACACCACTCAGAACAAGTTTATGAGCAACTACACCCCCACTGTCCTGGGTATCTCTGCCTACAAAACCGAAGTGATCTGAACATCTATTCCCACCGACTGTACACCTACATAGACCATATGTTGAGAAACTCAAGAGGACACATGCCCTCCCACACACACCGATGTAAACAAAGAGAGAACACACAGATTTTTCTCAGAAAGCTTCTTTTTCATGTCTGCCTTTATCTCCAGCTGTGTTGCTGCTGTCCCACCTTGCTGCCGTCATCTCTATTATCCTCTCCTCCTCTTGTCTTCTCTGGATGTAGCTCATTTCCCCTCTTCCCCTTTCTCTTTTCTTTTTTCACTGGGCCTACATGGCCCTCCCTCCCCTCTGCATCCCCATTAATGAAAAGCTCTATAAATAAGCACAGAGAAGAGGGAGTCAGAGAGAGAGATATGGTCAAGTAGAACGTGGGAGGGAGGTGGAAGGATGGAGGGATGGACAGCAAACGGCTGTGAGTGTTAAACTAGGACAATAGGGGTTGAGGGAGGAGGGCGGGTATCATATCAAAGTCTGCGAGTTGCTCCGAGCGTCTCTGCCGTCAATCACTTAATCAATTTCGGCGTCAGTCAGTTTGTCTGCGTCTCGGGTTGGTGTGTCACTCATCTCAGTCCAGACAGTTTGTCAGTCAGTCGGAGTTTGCGTGGAGCTGTGTTTTCCTCCATCTGCCCGTTCTCTCGTTTGCATTCCCTGTACGACTTGCTTCATTCTTCCCTCCTTCCTTCCCTCTGTTCCTCCCTCCCTCGCTCCTCTCCCGTCCTCCCCTGTCAAGAAGCCAGCATCTCATCTGGAGGGAGACGTTATATCCTCCATAATATATACCATAATGCTGCTTCAGAACATTCCACATTAATTATTGATCCGTGTGAGATTAAACGTAACCTATACGCCATCCTACCATGTATTTATGTGTGCGTGTTTATGCACTGTTTATGTGTCAAGTGTGACCTCTCCTCTCATCCGTCTTTGCGCCATTAAAGCCTCGTTTTCCACAAGGTTTCCCTTCCCTCCTTCATTCTCTCCCTTCAACGCCCTATTTTTGCTTACTGACGTTGATATGCACTGATTCATATGATGCGTGTAACCTTTTGGCAATTCACTTCATTCAATCAATGTTGCGTGGTGCTATGTTAACCACTATGCTATCTCTCCATCTCCTGCCCCTCTCTTTTTCCCTATATTTTCTCTCTTTTGTTATCTTGCTTTATCAATTCCTTTCTTTTTCTTTTCTCTCTACCTCCATCTCTTTTTGGTCCTCTCCAGGTATTACTCTCCCACTCCTCCACCATGCCTGTCTGCGGCTGCCGCAGCCCCTCCCCACCTCGCGGCCAAGCTTGGGCCTCCTCTTCCGCCCCCTCGGTCGGCCAGGAGAGGCGAGTCCGACCGCTACATCCACCAGCGCCTCCATCGCTCCACCCCCGCACCAGCGCCTCTCTCTGCCTCTCCCTCCTCCTCCTGCTGCTCTGCCTTCTCCACCTGCCCCCGGCCTGCCACTCACGGAGAGAGAAGGGCGGGGGAGGCGGTGGCGGCCACTACATCCCCATCCCTCAGCCCCCTCCCCACCACATGGCCCTGCCCAACATCCTGCGTGGCCTCAGCATCGCCGTTGTCCTGGTGGGCAACTCCAGCGAGGTGGCGCTGGCTGGTGCTCGGGAGAAGGAGGACTTCCTCCACATGGCGCCCAACGTGGAGGTGCTGACCATGAACGAGACGGACCCTAAAAGCATCATTAAGAGCATCTGTGACCTAATGACAGAGCACTGGCTGCAAGGCGTGGTGTTTGGGGATGACACCGACCAGGAGGCCATCGCCCAAATCCTTGACTTCATTTCAGCTCAGACCCATATCCCCATCCTCGGAGTCCGCGGGGGCTCCTCCATGATCATGGCTGCCAAGGTAGGACACTCAAAGTCTTTCTTCAGTAATATTGCAGTCATTTCCAAACAGTACAGTTAATGTTAAAACAAGAAGTTGGCCCCATTTACAGTATTTGTATGAGGAAGTATGGGTGTGTGAGTGGTTTGAGTGTTAAAATATAAAGAGGGGCTCACCTTGGAAACAGTGAATGGAAAGTGTTGGTCAGCACTGATAAATGCAGCGTCCTGCACTTACCTGGGACTGCTGCCCCTGCGTACAATGTTTAATTTGTTGGTTGTCACAAAAAAAACTCATGCCAAGCCACACATAATGCAACTCCACTTAAATTGTTTATTTCTTGGAAGTTCAGCAAAGACAACAGACCTACTGCTGTTGCTTAAGAAGCAATGGTGTTTGGTTCTTGCAAGGCCACTCTATGAACTTAAAGCTCTGCTGGATTTCATTTCGATTGGCTGCACTTTGCTGGCAATCATATCTGTTTTTCTGTCACTCTTATGAAATCATGTCACGGATAGATTATGTCACCATACTTTTCCATCAACAAAAGATAGATTTAAAGACTGTAGCCCTGGCTACATAGCTTCAACTAATGCTGAAGTTTTGCTGTGTAGCGAAACTTTGTCTTTCTAAATGGTATCAGTGTTTTCGCACATCTGCCATTACTTACTGCACTCTCTACTGCATTGTCCTCTTAATATCAAGTTTGCCCACAACAGTGACACCATTTCGACTGGTTTGGCTACAACAGAGGATTTCTTGTCTCATCCCCATACCGCCATACTGCATCAGTATTAACTCTGGGTGCAGACAGACAGACAGGCCGGGTAAGCTTGGGTGTCTGACTTGAAAGACAAACTGCCAACAGTGCTGATGCCAGTGACAGGATCAGCTGGAGATTGCACCAGAACAGAGAGCTAGATCTCTGCCTATTTACTAGGCCTTGCCTAATGGGATAAAGCAATCTGCTGCTGCTTTATCTGTTTCCGCCTGGGATCTGGGCTTGGACTCCATTCCACAAAATCAGCTCATTCATTTGGTACACTGTGCATAAATCCAGCTGTAATAAATAATAACCAGTTAAGGAAAAATGAAACAGCTTGACGCTGTTTGATTAGGGGCCTCATAGAATCTCATTCTTATCTCAGTCATCTTTGTCTCCACGTCGTCGTCCTCCAGTGTGTCTGCTGACCCTCTGGTGTCAACAGGTCGTTGTACCAGCAGAGACATGAGTCGCAGTGACATGGCGTGGCCAGCGGCCACCACTGAAGCTCTTCTCTCTGTTCATTCCCATTAGAGCACTAAGGAGAGAAATGGCAGGGAACCGTCCTCTCCAATTTAAAACTGCACCCTTCCAAGCACCCATTCAAAAACTGCTATACAGCACTATGAGGGGCCGTACAAGCCATAATACATTCTGGCCCTCTCGCATACATACATTCATTCTCCTTTCACATACATGCACAGACTGCACATCTACGACGATGGCTTTCACAAGTTCACCTAAAACTCCCAAGCCGCAATTAAGTCTGTTTCTCTCTGCTATTGTTTGTTCACATAGAGCCCTACTTTAGCTAGCTGTCACATGGCTAGCGCCGGTTCGAGCAGGCTTCTGCCAGACCCGCATAAGGTCAGTTAAAAGTTAACTTTTGAGAATATGTGAGAAGACAAAGGCAGAGAGAAACCGACTCACTTGCTGTTCGGGAGTTCCTGGTGAGCACATGGAAGCCTTTGCCGTAGGTTTGCGGTGATGCCAGAGGCTTCAGAGTGGACGGCCGGTTCAGAAAGAGACCTCGGGCATCTCAACGAATCACAGCGCGATAAATGAGCTGCCTTCCTTTTCCACTATATTCCTTTTTTTCCCCTCTATACTCTTGTCTCACACATGCATACATTCTTGTCTTACATGAATATATTTTCTTCAGACATAGATATATATATCTTAAATGTATACATTGACTGCATATGCAATGAGAGCAAATGTATGAATGTGTGTATATAAATATGGGGGCGTGTGTAGCTCACCTGGTAGAGCCCGCGCCCCATGTACAAGGCTGAGTCCTTACCGCAGCGGCCAGGGTTTCGAATCGGTTTCGGTGTGTGTGTGTGTGTGTGTGTGTGTGTGTGTTCGTGCAGGGACAGTATCATTCATTAAGCACACATGCCCTAAGTGCACCAGGCAGCGGGAAAGAGCAGTGTTTTGTGGCAGAGGTTTAAATGGATTTCCCCGGCCACAAGCCAGAGTGTGCCTCTCCTGAGAGCTTCCTCCTGGCTGCGCCGGGGCCCAGGAGAGCGGGGACGGGGCTGCGCTAAGGCTCAGTCTCCAAACGGATTTGTGTCTGCCTAATGGGCTGAGACAATGGAGTGGCGAAAATAAGATAGAGAGGGATCAGAGGGAGGGAGAGAGAGAGAGACATGGGGAAAGTGGAGAAATTGAGATAGTGAGGATGAGATTGCATGAAAGAAATTGTACTTTGAATGAAAGCAGGTAGGGGAGGAGAGGTGGGAATTGTTTGAGGTTTTTGTTTTTTTTGCCAGATCAGGTAGGGGTTCAGATGGGGCTGCCTGTAGAGGTGATGGACAGATGAGGGTAGAGGACAAGGGCTGAGTCAACAGCAGAAGAGGAGAGAGAGAGTTTTCTACACCGTTCAGACTGGGACGAAAGGGCGGCGGGAGGGAAAAATGTCTCTGAAAGTGAGCGCGAGAGGCAGGGAGAGATAAAGAGAGATGAGGAGGGAAAAGAGAGAGTAAGGAGACAAAATCCTTCCTCTGTATGGACAGCAGAGATGGAGAGAAAGCGATAGAGAGTAATTGTGGAAGATAGAATGAAAGGTCGAATTACAGAGCTCGGGCTGTGGTATGTGATTTTTTTTTTATACTGACAAAGATTGGGAAATAGGGATTGCAATATGAGGTGTTTATCTTACGGCTGTGCTCCGTCACACACACAAATACACACACAAATGCATGCACCGTCAAAACTGAAGGCCAAATGCTGCTATTACAGTTGGCAAGACAACTCCTCCTTCTTTATTACACACCCAAGGAAGGATGATAACAGGGAACGACACAGAAGGCGGAGAATACAGTATTTAGATTTTTAGTGCGGGCTGAATAGGAAACGAATTTGGAGGAACGGTACAAGATAACTCCATAAAATGTCCCCTCTGGTGTGGACTACTGCAGTGCCGTGTGAAGAGTCATGTTGAATCAGAGTCAGAATAACATTTTTCTGCTCACATATGCATCTACAAGGAGTGTTACTTGGTATTTATGGTGATGAAACACAAAGCTAAGCACACCGTCATGTGCCAGTGGGAGATACAGTCCCCAATCCAGTCCAGCATCATACTCAAGACTTAGAGTATTGCAACAAAACTGTCTCTCAATCAGCCTTATGACTCCGTGAGTCTTCTGACATCTGTAACAAGAACAAAACTGGATTTTTTAGAAGAATTCCTCTTGGGGATGGAACAAAAATACAGCAGTAGCGCCGCAAAAAAAGAAAAAGTGGGACTACAGCTGCCACATCTCTTGCATTGGTACATACAGCTTACCAGTGGGAAGTGGCAATGCACCCTCTGCAGTTACTGTCAGTGCAGAGAAGAAGTGAACTTGTGTATGAGCTTGAAAGTAAGAGAGTTAAATAGATGAAGGGATGGAAAGAGGAAGCCAGGCGCCTCCAGTATTAACAAGGAATGAAGAAGAAGGCGGAGGAGGACGGGAAAGGAGAGAGACGGATGGAGGCAAAGGGCACTCACATCTATATCAATGAATAAGATCTGTGAGGTAGGGTTGGGCAGTAAGTAAGAGCATGAGTGCGCTGAGTGTATGGTCACACGACTGACAAAGAGAGAAGGAGAGATCCGGAGAGAGGGAAAGGCAGAGTGACATAGAGTGTGTGTTTTGCAGGGAGTGCAGCAGCAGGTGTAGCGCCATCTCTCCAACGTAGCCAGTGTTACATGAAAAAGAGAAGCTTTGCTCGGGAAATTGCAGCCTTAATGGAGGAGGAATGAAGGATGAGAGAAAGATGGATAGAGCGCAGCTGCACTCACATCTGTGAAAGACACGACAAGATAAAGGAGGAGGAGATGGAGAAGAGAGCGGGAAAGCGTCCAACAGTTTAAGGGTGTGTGTGTGTGTGTGTGTGTGTGTGTGTGTGTGTGTGTCCCTAGTGCATCTGTGTGTGTGTGTGTGTGTGTATTGTTAAATGTAGCCAACATGGCTGTAGTTGCCAGTCTTTTGTCTGTAGTGGTTTCCAGCATCACCCTGCTTATTGTCCCTCCGCAGTGTCTGTTGGACTGAAGTAATCTGTGTGATCTAAAGCTTTGGCTAATGCTCACATTATCAAGACATGGTGAGCCTTTTTCCTTAGCTTGTCTAGAAGGTATGGCTTTGTAGTGGTACAAATAGCTGTAGTTGTCGCTGATCACCTCAGGGCCACTACATAATACGAACAGCGAGCTAATCTGTAAGCGGATGCTGCTGGTGCTGTAGATGAGGAGAGAGATAGCATCCCGCTTTTGCATAGGGTTTTAATGTAAGCTCGTCAGCAATTAATGAAAAAAGGAACAGCAGCCGACCTTGATGACCTGAGGGAAACTATAATATAACATGAGTAATATTTGCACACATGCAAACATATGCGGGTAGACACAGCACGGGCATGCTCATGCCCACACACATGTGTTTTCATAAATATATGGTAAGACGTGTTACAAGGGCAATTAATTCATGAATATTGAATAGATAATGCAAGAAATGCTAAACTAGATCCACAATGAACTGCCGCTGCAACATCATCATCACATACACACAAAGATGCACTCACAGGCGCTCCCACACACAAACAAATCTGTTCCCTGCCATCTTTTGTGTAACTGGCAGCCTTCTCTGGGAACAAAACAGCAGGATGTGATCAATTAACTTTTGCCCAAATAATTCAGGCTTTTCATCGTTTCAAATGCGGTCGTTTGCCTGTGGGTGTCCGAGCCTTTTGTAAGAAGCGAGAGAGCAATTTTGTGTCTCAGCACAACCGTCCCTGGGTGCGTGTGTGTGTGTGTGTGTGTGTGCGTGTGCTAATTCTTTAGAGGAAACAGGCTCGATGATAGTGTGGAATTGGTGTTGAACTGTGTCCAGAGATAATTGTTGTGGAGGATGCGCGTGTGTGTGTTTGTGTGAAGTGAGCAGGTTGAACCATTTAATCACAGCACAGCGGTGAATCCAGAGGGGCAATTAATGTCCATACCTCATTTTCCAAAGAAACATGTTCCCCTTTAGCCTCTGTGTTTATGTTTACCCTACGTTTAGGGGGGAATAGTCCTTTTTAAGTTTTGGTCACAACGAAATCCACTTGTTTTGGCGTCATTTCCTATTTTAGGTACACCCACCATGTCGTATTGGGGTTTTAGTCCTGTGGTTTGAACATAAATTTATATTCTCAATTAGTGTCCTACAATGGCACCTATTGTTGTAGTAATCACTGAGCTCCTGTACTCTATTAATGGAGTGTGCTGTTTGGCTTGGCAGCACCGCGTCCTTGCTAAAACATAGACGCAATTAGGAGCATTTGTAAACGATAAGAGAATTAAAAGCGTGTGTTCTTGTGCCTGACATCTCTCTCAGTGTTCCTCTTTGTCTGTTTATATTTCTCTTCCCTTTTTCCTGTCTCTCTCTCTCTCTCTCTCTCTGTTCCTGTCTCTTTCACATCTCTCCCCTAATTGTTTAGTTCATTCATGGATTTTGTTGTGTCCAGGAAAGCACAGTAAACCCCTTGTAACAGCTTTTTGATTGATCCTTTCATCCTGGATATGTTCTCGCTCCTTTTTTGCTGCTCCCTTTGTCCAGTTTTATTCCCGGGTGCTTCTCTGTTAGTTGTTTTTTTTGTTTTGTCAGTGTGTCATTAGCACTTTCTCATATGGCTTTTTTCATTTCCAAAAACCTAACTTAAACCTAACGGAATATATCCTGATATTTTTTAGTTTTTTTTTACCACCGCACAAATAAAATAAAAACATATGTTTAGGGTCGTCCTGGCAGCCTAATGTACCACATAACTGCAATGTCCATGGTTGGTTGTATGTCGTACCCCTCTCTCTCCCCATATTTCCTGTCTCTCTCTGCTGGCTGTCAA
The DNA here is from genome assembly GCA_011952105.1 of Coreoperca whiteheadi. NCBI lineage: Eukaryota > Metazoa > Chordata > Actinopteri > Centrarchiformes > Sinipercidae > Coreoperca > Coreoperca whiteheadi. The sequence goes on from CM022470.1 coordinate 18,349,700, forward strand.
ATAAAGTCAAAAGAAGTTTGTTGAACAGAATTTCAAAAAGCTAAAAATCCTAAAACAAATTAATAAATTAAAAATGTAAATTGTGTTAAAGGCTGAATGCTCTTTTTCGTCAGCAGTTCTTTCATAATGTATGAAAATGCAGTGGCTCATGTTTACTGTGGTGATGAAACATCTTGATTGGCAGGACTCCACTCAAACTTCGTTCAAGATTTGGTTGATTTAGCAACACCCCTGGTTAGTGGTGGTAATAGTAAGTGTTGCTTAAGGTCCCAGACTTCTGGTGTCAGCAAACACTCCTTAAGCAGCTACTTTGTCAGAAATACAAAAGAGGAGCAGCTGGTGTCAATTTTATTTATATAGCCCAATATGACAAATCACAATTTGCCTCAACATACAACACCCTCTGTCCTTACACCCTCGATTTGAATAACGAAAAACGCCCCCCAAAAAACCCTTTTAACAGGGTAAAAAAATGGGAGAAACCTCAGAAAAAGCTACAGAGGAGGGATCCCTCTCCCAGGATGGACAGACATGCAATGGATGTGTGCACAGAATAGATTCACAACAGAAAATCATAGTATATACAACTATGATGACAACATGTAGATTGTAAAAAAACATAAGCAAAGAGGACATATCCAGTAGGACATTTGAGCCACCCACCTCCTCTCCACCATAGAGACAGCAGCACAGTTCCACTTTCTGTTCCCCCACCAGCTGTTTGCTAACAATAACAGCGGCCGTTGAGCTCAGTGCATCATGGGAAGTCTCCCGGCAGTCTAGGCCTGTAGCAGCATAACTAAAGGCTTGGTTCAGGGCTCACCTGAGCCAGCCCTAACTATAAGCTTTATCAATGAGGAAGGTCTTAAGCCTACTCTTAAATGTGGAGTTGGTGCCTGCCTCCCAAACCCAAACAGGGATCTGGTTCCACAGGAGAGTCAGGACAGTTTACAGTGAAGCCAAGCAAACTCAGCAGTAACATGATACAGATCTAATAAGTTGTAAAGAGAGTGAACAGAAAAGAGCCTGTTAACAGTTTGATAACATTTTGCGGGAGTATATGCATGCATAGCTTCCTGTTAATCCCTTGTGGATGTCAAATTGAATCCAGTGCGGGAATGGCGGACTCCGCCACTAACAATCAGAACTTCTATAATGAGAGGTAATTACAAAATGTAAATACATTGAAAAATACCAACCATAAATAGTATGAAAGGGGGGGGGGGGTTCATTTAATGAAAATCTTAAGGATTTTAAAAACTTTAAAGTGCCAAATTTAGGTTCAGATAGATGTATCCATCTCTAGAAAGACATTCAGAAACTGGGAACTGGGTCTCCTGGTGCCGCACAGCTTGCCTGATTCCTTACGATGGAAATGTCCCACTACTAGTCTCTTCTATACCTTCTCATTGTCCTGGTTTAGAAAATGTGACAACAAATGTGTGTGTGCTCCCCTTTTCTGGAAAGATCGAGAGAGAGAGAGAGGAGAGAAAGAGCTAGTGAAAAATATCGAGAGTCCTAAATTTATGTGTCCTATTTTCCAACCCCGTTGGTCTCAATTTACTCCGGCCATTTAGAATGTGGCCATTTTTAAACTCACCCCATAACTTTTTTCTGTAACCTCACCCTCCCTGAGCTGCCTCACTTTCCATCTGAAATTCTGTTTCTCCCCTCTGCTCTATTGCTTTGCACTGTAGACAGATTGCTCCCATACACTAGATTAACGCTGGCAGTTACAATGGTTATGTGTAGTGGTGAAATAATTTGAAATGAGATAAGATAGCTGTGCTTTAAAGACATCTGCTTTTACAAGAGATTGATATCACAAAAAACAAAACAAAAACGGTGTATTTTCTGCCCTTACTCTCTTTTGTTCATCCTTCCATCCTCGCCTTTCCCCCTATCCAGCTGTCCCCTTTTTACTCTTACATTCCCATTGTTACAATGTTCTCTTTTATTTGCCCCTGTCTTTCCCTTCTTCTTTCTCTCTCTTTATGAATGTGGCTGGCTGGTGAGGTAGGTCTGCTTCATCCTGTGGCAACTAACAGGAGGCAGACAGACAGCTGTCCAGGTGTCCGGGTGTGAATCCACCCTGCTCCGGCTCCCACTCGCTCCCATCCCTGTCTGCGTTTCTCCCCATGCTCATTTTTCTGTAGAAGCCAGTAGAATAGAACAGAATTTGTCTGGAGTGCACACTAAACAGCAACAACAGTTCATCCGTCTCTCCGCCCCCCCGCCCATGTATTCCCACCTTTTTTTAAAAACCCCTCCTCTCTGGTTCAGGCGTCGTCTCCCTCCCCTCCCTCTCTTTTCCTCCTGCTTGGCCTCTTTTCCTTCATTCTCACTCTCTGTCCCCGTGAGGCGGGTCCAGCCACACCTTCCCTTCCATCCCAGCCCTCCACTCACATCTCCTGACTCCCTCTGGACATGCCCTCACGCCCCCACAAACTCCTCCGCCCTCTCTTGCAACTAGCACCAGCCTCATCTTCCCTCCCTCCTCCTTTACCTCTCTTCCCTCTAGACACAAATAGTCTAGCCCTCCCTTTTCCCCACTTCTCCGAACATCACCACCACCAAGATCTATAAGCAACTCTTTCCACTTTTCTCAGCTCTTATCCCCTCGTGGACCTTACACCAGCCCTTTGCCGGGACCCTTATTAGCCTTATCTCCACCTCCCCCTCCCTGATTCAGAGGTGGAGAGGGAATGGTCTTCTATCTATTCATAGGCTGAGTTGAGTCAGTTATTTTTACATAAAGCATACATTATATACAGAGAGGAGAGGAAAGGAGATAGATATGGATGGAAAAAGTACAAATTTAGGACTCAGGTTAATTACTACCCCACAGCTCTTACCATGAAAGAATCAAAGGCATGCTGCCCCACCCTACCTAACCCGGACACCCACCTCTTTTAACCTTCAACACCTCCAACTGTTTACATCTGTGCAGTTATAAACCTCCATCCTTGTTGTTCCTGGTGACGGGTGGTGAGACAACAAACAGTCACAGATTCAGCCCTTACAACACCCAGTGTGTTCCTGTGAGAATATAATTGAGTGAGACTTCACTCCATCTTCACTGCAAGTCACTCTAGGTCAGAGTGTCATTCAAAGGTGATACGAGTAGTATTTTAGCATCCATAAATCCGTGCCGCATTCAATTTGTTTCATTACTATAATCACTGTAAACAAATGAGACCATCGCTGAAAAGCTTGGCAGCCTCCGCACTGGATTGTATAGTTTGTGCTGCTGGGTCAGATTTGGCTGAATTTTACGGCACAAACCAAAAGGAGGCGGCTGTTCTACAAACGCAAATCTTTTACAGTGAAAGGCCACTGAATGAACCCGTGAGATCGTGTTTCTTGATCATGCCTCTTATTTCCATCCATCCATCTTCTTCCGCCTATCCGGGGCCCCTTATTATTCCAGCTTATCACAATAATTCAATCAAAATATATTGATTTTGAAATACCATTGCACATTACGTGTAGCACTTTCAAATTCCAGCAATATAAATATCTCATTAGAAGGCTCCACTCCTTTCCCCAAAGTGCATTGCAACACAATTATTTATCGGTTTAATTTGGACCATGTATAACTCAGAAAAATAGATTTATTACTTTACCATGAGCATAGTCATGAATATTCACCACTATTAAATCTATCTGCATCCATTTCAGGCCTCCTCTCGTCATGAGGTTCATGACAACATGACAACTAGAACGACTGCTTTTGAATATGGCACTGAGGGGAAATACCTGTATACTCACCGAGACTTGAGGTGTGTTGGCTCAGTGTCACCTGGCCAAGAGCTTGCAAATCGAGACGTAGAGTTTGACAAAGGAGGATCGCTCTGTGTGAATCACTCACTTGTCCGGTCATATCAGTGCAAAAATCCCGCACAACTTCAGCAAGTCAATCCTCACCGTGATTTGGAAGTGAGCAAAGGAAAAAAGCATTTTGTTAGAGAATACAATGCAATGTGGCCAAAATACACTATATCCGTTAGGGACCTCTGCTACGGCTTGTTATGGTTGAAGTCAATATCACAAATATTTAATAGAAAACATTTTTTTTTTTCTGATATTGATATATATCACATATAAGTGCACGTTCACATATAAAATAATCCAATGAATTAACTGTGCTTTGCATTGGTCATGAATTAAACACAATACACGTGTAACCAAAACACCAATAACTCATTTTTGTTTTTAATTACAGTTTGCTTGGATTCATTAATTTGTAGAACAGCACTTTGTAAAATTATATCAAAATATGATTATATCATCAAGATCTGATTCCACTGAAAGTCGATACATTTAAATATTATTAATATGGTATTATTTTATATTATAGTATTATCGCCTGTGCACACACACACACATTTTAATGAGCTCTCTTTCAGACCAATTTCCTAATTTAATCCTTTTTTCCTCTTTTGCTGTCTCTCTGTTGCTTGCCCTTGCTTTGTCCATGCTCTGCCTCACCCATGGCCTCCTGTGTCGAGCAACTGTTACAAGCCCTGTATCGATGGAAGACGAGAGCGAAGGGAGGGAAGACGGCGAGAGAAGAGGAAGTTAGGATAATAGAGGGGGAGGGAGAGAGGGAAAGAGAGAGAGGGGGATCGATGGAGAGGAAGTAAAGAAGAAGTAAGAAGAGAGAGTGAGAGAGAAGGAGGCAGGGATGTGGAAGAGTAAAGGCGTGAGTGAAGACCACAATGTGCTCGCTCAATTACTCACCAGTGTCGTGCCAAGCTGGCCCTCATCAGAGCCACATGCTGAGATACACACACACACACACACACACACACACAGTAGCCTATACATCAGACCAATATGTTCAGATGTGTTCCTGCTGACCTACGGTATAAAGATTATTCAACCTAGACACTCTCTGTGCTGAGTATGGACACAAACACACCCCTGTTTACATAAACCCGTTCCTACGTGGCTCACAGACATCCAAACGTATTTGTATACAACATGTATAGAAAAATATATCTTAAACGGGAGGCCATCGACATTAACACAAACATGTTTCACGCGCAGCTGTATGTATTCCAGGTGATAATCCTATCTGTTTAGGTGTCAGAGGCTGTTTCTGTCTGAGATGACCCTTGTTAGCGCACAAGGCTTTCACCTTGGGAATACAGGCCAGCGGTCCGCCATCAACACCCCTGGCAGGTGTAATAGATGGATGCTGTTGCTCAGCTGTAAATATGCATGGTTTCCACTATACACTTCTTAATGAAGACAAAAGTGCAAATTCACTTTCCCTGTAGCCTTTGTTGTTTTTTTGTGTCATTTGTTTCAGAATTCCGCAATGTGCATTATTTTGAAGTTGTCTGTATCTTTTTAGTTACAATTTAAAGTGCCCCTTTTGTTCTTCTTCTTTTTTATCTCATTGCAGTTCATACATTAGATCATTTGAAACAGATTCTGAGAATATTATATTTTCTTTGTTTTAAAAAACCTTGGGCCTTGTGTTTATAGATCCATCGCCATGAATGCATTCCTGGGGTTGAATTTAAAAAAAAAAAAACAACAACCCAACAAGAAACACAGAAAAGATCTTTTCGCTCAACCCCATTCTGTCTCGTTGCATCTCTCCCTCTGTTTTTTTATTTTATTTTTTTATCTCAACTGCTCTGGCGCTCTCCTCCTCCTCTCCCTCTCTTTTTCACGTCATGTGAGTTGAGGCGAGGCGAGCTCCTGTGATGAATGTAAATGTTTCCCCTCCCCTCCCTTGTTCTCCTAAATTACAGCAAACACCACCTCCTCTTTAGTCTTCACTCCCTCTGTCTGTCTGCATTTGCCCACAACCCTGCAGCTCGTCCTCGCACATCGACTGGCGGGCACTCTGCCCAGCCTTCAGCGACCATACAAACACAGTTAGAGATACAGTACACAGACGTATGAGTCAGACATGAGAAACAGGCAATACTGAGAGACGAAAAATACACCTCCAGCATGCATGATGCTTACTCTGTGTGGAGACAGTATGAAGGCCTAGACTGCCAACACAGCCTGAATACACTCACATTATCCTCGTCCTTTCATTGGTCACCATCCGAAACATTTTATATCTGTGTATTTGAATATACATTATACGATCAGTAGTTACTTTTTGTGGATTTTACGTTTTGGCAGGACAGAAACTCAAATGTGATTTACTGTGCTACAGCACTTTTGGGGACAGATATTTCTGGAATGTTGAAATGTTGTTGGTACAGATTGGGCTCATAGATGCGGCAGTAAAAAGACATTTAATGAAAAGCATTTGTACTTAAACTATGTAGACAGTCGACTTAAGTCACACTAAAGATGAAACAATTAAATATGATTAACTAGTCCCATGGATGAGTTAATTTTGAATATGGAAGTAGAGCTGCCACCGATGTTCTCTGTTTCCCTTCACGAACAGAACACCCTGACTACCGTGCTGTAGTCTTTGTTAGACAGACAGTATGGAGCCTGACACACACTGACATATACATACATGAGATGACAACTTTCTATTCAGTGTTGTAAAGCTGATCATGAACGTCTGTGCACATTTTTTTTTTTACCAATCTATCCGATAGATGTTGAGCTATTTCCCAGGCTGAGTACAAACGTTGACCTGCAGGTGGCGCTAAATGAAAGGTCAGGTGATCAAAGTCATTAGGATCCATCCGCTGGACACCATGAATGTCTGCCCCAAATATCATGGCAAGCCTTGTTTATTTATTCAACAAATAATTTGTTGAGATATTTTAAAGCCATGTTAACACCATGACTTTGTGAAAAAAGTTCGTGAAATTTCAATTAATTCCAGTTTAACACAGTATAAATTGTCAGAATCTCAAAATACTGGAATATCCTCATTAAACAGCTACACATTTTTTGTAAGGTCATTATTATAATGCCACTGGACATTTTATTATTTGTCTTCCCATTATCTTTATCACCTTTCCCATGTTCAGTATCATCAGTCATCATCATCATCAATATTATTATCAATAAAACAACCCCCACTGGGCATTTAGTTACTTGCATTAGTTTCTCTATTTGTTCTCTGTGGCATCAGTCCTGTGTCAGGCACTTGTTTGGTAGACTGGAGCTTTGGCTGGCCTGTCCTCTGCCAAAGGCTGATTTGCATTAGCAAAGTCAAACAGGCTTAATAGACTTTTATTAGCATGAGGCGGCTGGGCACTGAGGGGGGCTTTTAAACAATGCAATATGCTAATAAACAGAACACTGTGTACCAGGACAATGACTAGCACAACAACAAAAAACAATCGCATATACATGCAAGCACCCGATCTGCCTGCATCAAGATAAACATTTGCCTTAAAAAAAACATTTTTATTTTTTTTTTACATATTAAACATAATTCTACCGGTGTTTTGGAAATAACATGAAAGATGCAAGTAACTCAGGCCGTTAAGCATGTCTAAAATGTATGGCATTGTAATATTTGTGGTGTTTGTCCTAGCATAGTGTCAACTCTGCCACAGAGACACAGCTGATACTGTCGCAGCAGAGTCTTTGTATAGTTCCTCCAACTTATGCCAAGGTTATTTTGTTAGATAAGAAGGTGGACGTAATAGACCAGACCTGTGTTGTATTCTCACCTTGTTCTGTATGAGGGCCAGTTGATAGTAGCACCTACCTACAGCGTGCTGTGCATCAGATTCTGTCAAGTAGATTCTGCAACACACGGTCACTGAACTTTCGTCTTCGTAAGTGATGCCAGCAACAGCGATAAGTGTCCAAAAAAAGAGAACCAAATTTGTATCGGCTTGTACGATTGGATCTCGCACTGTGTTCAACATGATTTATGTGACCACACAAAACAAAATACTGAATATATTCTGTGTAAGGAAGACTAAATCAAAGAAACATCCAGTAAGATTAGCAAGATACACAGAAAGTAAATGAGGGGAAGGGTCACATTTTGCCCTCTGAATAGTTTCAGTTGTCCTTGGATTGCTGCAGTCCTGAATTGTATGCAGTGAAGTTTTTAGATGAAAAGATTGTAGTTCTTTGAGGAATGAAGGTGGAAATCTATGTTGCTTTAGCACTTTAGCTAAAGTGTCTGATTTCCTCCTCTGTTCACGAAACCACTCCATTATCTTCCTGAGGCATGGCAACATCTTGAAAGAACATGTGTTTTCACTTGAGGTACTGCATCCCAACACAGAGCTGCAATAAACGTTACATGTTTATTAACTGTAACTATGACCTTCCCTGACCATAACCAAGTTTTTTAGCTGCCCAACCCTAACTGTACCTTAACCAAAGTTAAGACAGTGAGAATTTTGAAACTTTCTCTGCTGTTAAGGCAGTTGTGGAGCCATTTTCGTCATTATAATCCCCACCCCTAGTACAATTATCTAAGCTAATAAACTAATAGGGTGCCAACGTTTAAGAAATGGAAATATACTCCTAGTATATTTTAGTAACTTTTAAATGTAGGAAAAAAAAACCATTATGTCTAAATATGGATCTTCTTCTTTCTTCTTCTTTTCCTTTGGGCTGTTCCCTTTCAGGGGTCGCCACAGCGAATCATGCGCCTCCATCTAACCCTGTCCTCTGCATCCTCTTCACTCACACCAACTAACTTCATGTCCTCTCTCACTACATCCATAAATCTCCTCTTTGGTCTTCCTCTAGACCTCCTGCCTGGCAGCTCCAACCTCAGCATCCTTCTACCAATATATTCACAGTCTCTCCTCTGAACATGTCCAAACCACCTCAATCTGGCCTCTCTGGCTTTATCTCCGAAACATCTAACATGAGCTGTCCCTCTGATGTACTCGTTCCTGATCTTGTCCGTCCTCGTCACTCCCAAAGAGAACCTCAACATCTTAAGCTCTGCCACCTCCAGCTCTGCCTCTTGTCTTTTCTTCAGTGCCACGGTCTCTAAGCTGTACAACATCGCTGGTCTCAATCCAACATGTATGCAACTGTTGACCAACAGAGCTAACGGCCAAAGGTGGACGGTGGTCTGTTACAGAGCCCTGCGCGGGACAGTTTTCTTAAACCCGCACCCGTCCGCTCCCGCAACCTATGTGTTCCACACCCGCTCACTCCCGCTGACTTTCTCTCCCCGCCTGTGAAAAATGTACACACACAGCCTACTCTCCGACTAAATATTCGTTCAAGTTAACATCTAGAATAACAGACTTTAAACATGATTGCCTAAATAAGATGAAGTAACCAATGCTAAAACAAAGCACCGCACACGACAAAAACATTGGGTAGCTTTTTTTTTTTTTTTTAAATAGCGTTAAAACATAAACTGTTAAAACGAAACCGTAACTAGCGGCACCTTAGTTTCTAGGCTGCATACTCACCAAACGAGTAAGTTGGAAATAACTAATTTACCCTCCCCTGACACAGAGAACTTTGAAAATAGGCTGTATAATTTTAACAAATTAAATACAAAACGAAATAAATAAAATAAATAGAATGCTTGAAAAAAACTTAAAGATTTCACATAGGCTATAGCTTAACAGGCTATTGCAAAAAATAAAATAAATAATACTAAAAAAATAAAAAAAATAACAGACTAATTAACAAACAAATGAATTTGATCACTGCACCTTGCTTTGTTTAGCCTACTCCATATTACTATGAAGGAAAAGTATATTGCTGACTGTCTGCGGTCTGAATGCCCTCTCCGCCGGCGCACTATAATGCTCAAAATAAAACGCGCACATTTTGAGAGGACAGGAAAGCGCTCACAGTGACAACTGAGAATTGTTTCCAGCTGTCTGACTTGCCTTGCTTTGCTTTTGTCAAGTAAAAAGCCGCTTTAATTTTCTTCTCAACTTCTTGTGTTGACTCCATTTCTACTGCACGCCAAATACCACTATACCACAATGCGTTTTCTGACCGTCGGATAAACATTGCTACCTCAATCACAATCATTATATAGGCATCTACTTAACCTCCCTGTTTTGGCAGAAAGCTAAACAGAGAAGAGAAAGTTGTGGCAGCATTTGATCCAAGGTCAGTAGGGGGACACACAGGGCTTCAGGGGTGGCCGACTTAACCACTCCGCTATCTCTGGGCACAAGCATCACTTTTCTCTGTGTTACACCCTGCAGGAGTGTCTGTTATCAAGAAGACCATTCACCCGTGTCTGTTTTAGCACTGCACTACTTTCAAAATAATTTCTCCCACATGTCTTCTTGCTGACTTATATGGAAGCATCAGCAGCGTCAACAGAATTGTTCGTGCTGATGATGGATAGAGTCATGAAACATGCAGTTCACAGAGAGACACCTTAAACACCCGCCTCACCCTTTAACGCATACACACATCTGTGCATGCAGCTTTCCAAAACGGCAGCAGCTCTCCATGTATAAACCTCCCTTTGTATACACAGTGCGTTTTATACATAGGATTGCACCATGGCTGTGAACAGCTTTGCAGCTCTGCAGTTATGTGACTAACAGTCTGTTCCTGTGTGGAGAGGAACACCATCTCCCGTGCCCCAGAGCTATGCCGAGGGTTGGAAATGTAATGCTTCCTATACTGGTATCAACATCATGACTCACAGTGTCAGAGGCCTTATAACATTGAACCCTCTGCAGATGACCTTATCAGCCCGCAAGTGAGTCACTGTGTGTTCTGGCCGTAGAGTTCAAGCACATTCTCACAAGTAATTCAGGCTGCAGCGAGCGCAACTTCAACCACTTTTCCATCACAAGGTTGGAGGGCTCAGGATTAAATGTAAATGTAATAGCATAGCAAGATTTACAGTGCGAGGATTTCATTTCCAAAAGCTTTAGTAACCTATAGTAACCCCTGATGTGTTTTGTTTTCATATCTTTACTTTTTTTTGGGGGGGGGGGTCTCATTTTGGAATGAAGGCGTTCTAAACATTTGTTTGTTTGATCTCCTTTGGCAATAAGGAACAAAACAACTCAAATTTGATTTTGAGATGAAATTTCAGTGACACGCAGTAGGTTATGAACAAGCTCTGTTTGGCTAGTGGGCCCTGCAGTGGAAACTAGGTTATTGTCTCTGATGCCCTGGAGCCAAGCAGAGAGTGAGCAACATGCCTGCTGCCTATAGTAATATCAACATGCTGTCTAGTATCAGGGCTTAGAGAGTGTATTTATGCACACTGCACACATTAGCACATTAGGAGCTCGTATTACAGCATTAGACCACATAGGTTCTTTAATTTAGATGAGATAATATGACTTTCTTACTTGTATTTTTTTTGTAAATGAACAATTATTAATATGAACTCCATTTTAACAAAGGCTTTTTCATTGCCTCCTCCTCTCAGCGCCTTTGTCCTGCCAGACCTATCAGGATGCTGTTGAGCATCACTGAGTGGTGATGCAAAGGGTCAGCAGCATGCCTTCTGTATAACAAACTATCGACATGTCTTTTGAATACTAAAGGAAAGCGTTTTCTGCCCGACTCTTATTCATTCAGTCAGCCTTTCTCTATTAAACATGAATATTGTAGGAAGGGACGAGTTACTTCTGCAGTCCGGGTGTTGCTGCCATGACCTTCACGCTCCTTACTGTTGTCTGCTTTATACGCTGGCGATTTACAAATTTAATCTCGTCCTCTTGCGGATGTTTTTGAGTTCCTATTGAGAACCAGCTGAATCCTTAAATGTAAATGTCTGCATAGGGTCAGCAATACAAAATGTGTATCAAAGTATCAACATCCTTTCAGCACATTGTTTCCGACAAGTCCATGGTGCAGAGGGCATCAGCAGAATATGGACGCGGCTCCTCGGAGACGCTCTGCCCTGCGGCGTGATGGGGCCTCGCTGCTCGGCTCAAAAGTGTGAAATGATTTGACGCTCGCATTATATAGTAGCCACGGCAGGATTAATCGCAGGTGGGAAACAGATTAGTATATGTCTGTATTAGTTTGAGTTGGTGTGTCGGCAGGTGGGGAAGTGGCAGCAGGATGTGTGTTGAACGGGGGGAAGAGAGCGCTGTGTGTGGGTGGGTGCGTGTGTGTGTGTGTGTAGCTTATCTTGAGTGCTTGCGTTTGTGTGTTTGTTTGTGTAGTAGGACGTATAAATGTGTGTAGGTGACTGTTGTGTTTTTGTGTGTATCAATGTGCTCTGCGTGTGTGTGTGTGTGTGTGTGTGTGTGTTTGTGCTCCATACCAGCGGTGAGTGGCATTCTCTTTTTGTTCCCCTCTAATGGCATCCTTAGCAGGGCTGTTACGATGGAAACCACGTTGCCACGGAAACGCAGCCTGTCTCTGTGAATTAGAAGTATTTCACTCCCTCTGTTAGGTTCTCTCTCTCACTTTCTGTCACCCTCTCTCTCGTTCCCTCTCTCCCTCCCTCACCCTCTCTGTCCCCTTTTCCTTTCCCCATTCCTCTCTCTTTCTGTCTCTTCATCTCTGTTTCTCTTCTCCACCTGTCTCCCCCTAAACCTGACAGGGCAGCAGCTGACGCCTGAGGAGAGGTGTGCATGTACATGAAAGAGCAAGGGACAGACTGACAAGGGAGAGAGAGAGAGTGAAAAGACGAGTGGGAGTGGAATTTTTTTGTGTGGTAAAAACTCTCTCTGAGGGTGAAGGAAAGGTGGGTGGAGGGACAAATAGAGGGATGTAATGGAAGGGTTTGGGGATGGAAAAGGGGAGAATTTAAGTGCGGCAAATGTTCATGTAAAAGATCATGTAGCATTAAGGCAAAGACATACACTAAATGGCCAAACGTATCTGGACACCTGAACATGGACATGTCATTCCAAAAACATGAGCTTTATTAAGTAAATGATAATACCTGACAAGTATGGCATCAGGTGTTTCTTAGCCCCCGTGTCATCCATCACAATCATGGAACATCCAAACATGGTGTATCCCACTTACACCATGGTCACTTGTCAACATACTGTATGTAAAAAAAACCCAAAAATTAGAATTTGTTTATATACTAAAATATGGTTCCTGCAACTCGGTCCGCAAGGCTGAGCCATGGGTTTTAAAATCCTGACAAGTTTTGAAATTGGGAGAGAAAGAGGAGTCCTTTTAAAATCTCGAACCTACTTAACCTATAAGTTGGAATTTGGAATTCAAGATTCAAGATCAAGACACATATATAACATTTGAAATCAAAATGCATTTGTGTGCTTCTCCATGTTTGTTGTTGGTGTTTACACAAATAACTCTAGCTCCAACATTTCTAGCTAAGTCTCAATGTTGCTGTCTTTAGCTACAGTTTAATACTGGTGCATTTAGATTTAGAACTGCAAGATAATACCTGCGTCACAGGTGTATGCTTATACTGTGCGCTTACTAAAAGTTAATCCACACCTCCCAGCCAATCAGAATCTTCAGTGGCCATGGTATAAGCTGCTATACCAGCCTCCTCTCTTCGCCACGCTTTCCACATACGTTTGGACCCTCGCTGTGTTGCTGTTCATCCCAAAGGTGTTGGATGGGCTTGAGGTCAGGGCTCTGGGCAGGTCAGTCAAGCTCTTGCACACCAAACTGGGAAAACAATTTCTTTAGTAACCTGGCTCCGTGCAGGGGGACATTGCCATGGTGCAACAAGGAAAGGGCAGCATGCTGCAGCGTTAAAGGTGCCCTGTGTAGGTTTCCTGTAAACAACCAGAAATTATGTTTACATTCAAAAATTTTCACCAAAATGGGTTGTGCGTATGCTCGAGGTCTAAAAAACATGTTTAGTGCATTTCCTTTGTCATAAGACATTTGCAAAGCTTTTAATGTTAATTCTTGCATTGTTTAAATCCATGTTTATTAGCTTGTCTTTTTCCTTTCCTTTGTTGGTGCATTTCTATGTTTTTTGCGAGGTATCACTGGCAACTGTCGATCAGTGGAATAAAGTGAAACTGGGAGCAGGAATGTGTATTGCGTCACCTGTATGCGCTTGCACGACACAAACAAAACTGGAACGTAACCATAAAAACCATGCTCCATAGCACAATTAGTGGTGAGCTCCACAGGGTGCCTTTAAGGTTTCACTTAGCTGGAACAAAGGGGCCGAGCCCAAACCATGACAAACCAGGCGATATAGTGTATAATGTCATGCTCAAGTTAACAGAAGACAGACATTTAGAGAGCAGGGATAAAATATTAAAATGCAAAAGGGTCGATTAGAACAGAGTCTCAAGATAGAGAGAATTAAAGGAGGCAGAGAGTTAGAGCCCTGATCCACATATGGAGGGAATATAAAATAGGGTGAGAAAATAGAGAGAAAGAGAAGGACGGGAGAAACTGAGAGCAAGAGAGAGAGATTGATTATGTTCTCCTAAGTGCTTTCGGCATTATTGGAACTGTACTGTCCTCCCAAATGAGGCAGTTTGAATTAACATTGCAGGGAGGCTGATTTAAAGGGGGGGGGGGATGGAGAAGCGGGACATGGGAGAGATAGCGGGAAAGGGTAAGAGAAGGAAATGGAGGGAAGGCGAGGGGGTGACGGGGCAGCGGGGGCGGGTTGGCAGGGAGACAGAGAGGGAGAGTGAGGGTCTGGAGGGAGGACAGAGAGATGGATAGAATAACTGGGTTCAAAAGTAGGACAGAGAGAGAGATGGCAAGAGACAAAGGGAAAAAGCGTGAGAGAGAGAAAGAGCATTCAGGGTTGAGAAGATGAGCAAGACGAGCCAAATTGAAAAAATCAACACGCTAAACTCTACTTTATAAATTCCAGCTGGGTGCTGTGCATAATAATCCATTTGGAGGATAATAACTTTAGAAATTCCACTTTAAATATTCATTCTAAATGCTGAATCGTCAGAACAGAAATCCATTTGGGGAATAATAATAATCCAATCAGGACCAGGAGGAAAAGATAACACAGGGGAGTGAGAGACAGAGGAGTTACTTGAAAGAGAATGGACAGATGGGTTTGGATAAAGTTCAGATAAGAAGGGGAACGCTGTCGGGTGTATCACCAGCAGAGACGGAGGGAAAGGACAGTTAAGGACACACAAGTAAAGAAGGTTGAGCGTGGGAAAAGAGGAAGAGTGTGTGTGCCGGGCATAACAACGCACATAGAAGATAGAGGCTGATAGAAAGTGAGGGATGGGAGTGACGCATGTGCAGGAAAAGTGCAGATGGGAGGAAGGGAGACGGATGTGAAGCGACAAAGCTGGAGGAACAAAATGTGTGATGAGAGAGGAGAAAAAAAAAAAAAGGCACGCAAACATAAACAAGGTTTTGGAGCATTTTCCTGTTGTCTCTCCTGCCTTCACTTCCCGGTCCCTCTGGCATCTGACTTCCTCTTGACTCTTCACCCATTCCTGCCTCCCCTCTTGTCCCTTCTTCTCTCTACCCCACTTATACCTGCCTCCTGACTGAAGAGGAGTGACCCCCGGGCCTATTGACTGCACAGGCGAGACAAATAAAGCAAACATTAAGTCACGTTTAACGCTGCATGCGGACCGTGTTCCTCTGAGGAGGGGGGAGGTGTGTGTGTGGGGGGGGGGGCTGTTGGAAACGAAATGCCGGTGATGGAGCACCTGCCTCTTTAGTCTAATGAGAATCTCGGTCAGGTCATACTTTAATATCGCTGAGACGAAAGAGGCAGAGGTGGAGCCAGGACGCTTTGCATCACGCCAGGGATTTTGCAGGTCATTTCGGATTATAGTTTTTCTGTGTGCGTGAGAATTCCATGGATTTCTATGTAATTCCTGTTTTCCTTACCGCACCTTTCACATTTTTTGTTCATGTCCCTCTGTCATGGCAGGTGTCCCAACATACTGGCATCTACTGTTTGAAGACCAGTGGTGGAAGAAGTAATCAGATCCTATGTTTAAGTAAAAGTACCAATACAACAATGTAAAAATACTCTGTTACAAGTAAAAATCTTACTTAAGTGAAAGTACAGAAGTATTAAAAGCAAAACATACTGAAAGAATCAAAAGTAAAAGTACTTGTTGTGCAATCAAATGGCTCCTGTGAGTGACATATTATTACAGGCTAATATGACATTATTATTAGATTGTCAATGTGTATGCAGTATTTTACTGCTGCAGCCTTTCATGGTGGAGCTACTTTAACTGTTTTGTATACAGTTAGGTAGTTTAGTCCTGTGGTTCCCAAGCAAGGGGTCGGGCCTGGCTTTATTTTTAGTAATGCATTTCATTTTATAAGTTAATCATATGTTTTTTAAATATTGATCATTAATCTGAACAGTAACCAGTAAGATCTGAAATAAATGTAGTGGAGTGAAGGTATAAAGTAGCATAAAATAAAAATACTCAAGTAAAGTACAAATCCCTAAAAGATGTACTTAGTACGATACTTGAGTAAATGTACTGCTTTCCACCACTGCTGAAAACAACATCATAAGGCATCATAAAACAATATTATAGTGTGTATCCCATGGGTGTCATTTAGCATTTTTCACTCCTCCTGTACTGTGTGTGTCCATCATGTCCCAGCTGGTCAGTTTCCGCTTTGTAAAAACGGTAAATACATTTCCAGTTTTTTGGCCTGTGCACCTGCAGTTTGGACACCGATTTCTGGCCCCTTTGAAGCTCTGTGAGTTGTCTCATGTTGCTTTGAAAACTCATATATCAAAGTGCACATTGCCAGACCTCATTCATAGCTGACAAATGCTGCATATTGTCATTGAATGTAATATGACCTAACTTTGTAGCAGTGAATATAAATTGTGTTTATTTTAGTCTTGTGTTTAGATTTTTTTCTGCGCACCCCTCTATTTTTGCTGATTTTGCATTTAGTTGCATTTTAATGTGGAAAAAATGGCCTCTTTCCTCCATAACTTCTTCTCTAATTCGGTTATATGATTTTGTATTAATAGCATACATTTAGTATGTGAGCACAAGTATGTATGACATATTTTTTTTAAAATGTATTTATTTATTCATTTTCTAAGAACAGACGCTGCTTCAGCAACATGTCATGTTTCACAAAGTTTGATAAACTTAGACATTCTCATGAAGGACCGCAGTCGAAATGCCAGGCAAGTTGAGTATTTTTTTTTTAAATTGTTTTAGATCTTGCTGAGGAGTTTATTTTCATTGTTATCTAGCATGCTAGCCAGCTAGCTTCCTAATGTTAGTCTGGCAGCGAATGCTAACATTAGGAGGCAAGCACTGAAGGATAGGTTTAGTGATTGAAAGTCTCTAACCTTTATTCCAGTCACGGGCAAAAGGGTTATGGACCTTTTTTTTCAGCTGGCGTTACTTTTTTTTTGGACCATGCACATTTGTTTCTTCTTTATTTACATTACATTGTATGTTTGTTTTTTTTATTGTGCAAATGAACTTTCCTCAAAGCGTTATCATTTGTTAGTTAACAGTTCTTGGTGCAAGCGACATTTTTATTTATTTTTTTTAACAAATTATGCTTTTAAAAAGTCTTGGGGACAAAATTGGTCATTTAAAAAAGTGTCCCCAACGTCCCCAGTGGAAATGACACCTTTTTATAATTAAGGCATTAATTCACTTATTTAATGAGCCTATTAGCATACTGCAACTGGTTGTTTAATAAAAGAGCGAATATGCTTGGACAGTAGGCAAATGTTTGTGCATGTTGTTTCTAATTATGTCCTCAACAGAGTGTATGCAGTGTGTGTATATGTGCATGTGCATGAGTACGTTATTACTAGTATGTCACCTCATTTACTGGACTGAAGCCCAGATTACCTGCTCAGTAAATACTGTTACTCCACTCGGCCTCAGCTGGTGATTGTGCGATATATTATGCCTGCTTTCAGAGTGCATACCCTGAAAGTACTCTCAGAGGCGAGGCAACTCATCACGCAAACTCACTATAATGCAAAGCACACCGCACCGCCTTACAGTGCTGCATTGTACCTTCATTACCTGCTGCGGGATTTGTCTGGTAAATGTAGCCTGGCTGCCTGTCTCCATCTAATTCATATTGTGCTGCTTGGGTTTACAGTTCACATGTGTCTTACCTGCATTTCAATTATATATGTTATCTTTGTTAGACTCACGCTTTAGGTGAGAAACAAGGTCTCATGTATGTCCACAGTTTTAATCTCATTGCACAGTATTTGTTTTACTGTGAGTAATGTGCATTCTATGTGTGACTGCTTTAATCTTTGTAGCGTAAGGTTATATAAAACAAACCCAGTGGCTAAGTTGCTAATGTGTGTGTTTGTCTCTCTCTCTCTCTCTCTCTCTCTGTGTGTGCGTGTTTTCATGCACTAAAGCGATACCAAGTTCTGGCAGATATTTTTAGCATCAAAATTAATATATTTCAATTAAGAATTGAGATTCTTTGGAGACAGAAGAGAGAGCAAACAGGGAGGTACGAGAGCAGTAGGAGAGTAATATTAACAAGGGGAGAAGAAGAACCATACACACACAGGATAGTAGGCTATAGATGTACAGTAGATAGAAAAACAAACATTTGAAATTCTATTTTTGCCGTCCTCCTTTCTCTCTTATCACTCTCTGACATGAAGGCTGGATGATACTGAAGTGTCTGTATGTCCAATAAATACTTGTCATTATGTGCAAAAGCATTAGTGTGTGAGGTACATACAGTACATGTAAGTGTGTGCATGTGTCTGTGTGTGTGTGTGTGTGTGTGAGTCACCAGCACAGTCTCTAGATGTAGGATTCAACTTCTGTTCAGTGACAGAGCGTGCAGGGAGGCGAGGAGAGAGCGGATGTGACTGCCAAAAGCTGGCTTTAGTGCCACAGCTGGTGTGTGTGTGTGTGTGTGTGTGTGTGTGTGTGTGTGTGTGTGTGTGTGTGTGTGTGTGTGTGTGTGTGTGTGTGTGTGTGTGTGTGCGTGTGCGTGTGCGCGTGCGCGTGCGCGCATGTGCGTGTGTGGCAATGTACACAGGTGCACCTTATGTGTATGTACACTTTCAAATGTGCATGTTTGCGCATGTTGCGGCACAGAAGCCGTACAAGTGCGTTCATCCATGTGTGCATGCGCACAGAGGCGCAGCGAGTGAGAGAAAGAATTGCTCGCACCTCCACAGTGTGTATTCTGTGGCTGCTGTTGAAACCAACTGTCAGGCAGAGGCGAGAGGGAGGAGACAAGGAGGGGGATGGGAGCAGGCTGACTAGGTGTGAAATCCTAACCAGTGCTTATGGATGTAGAAAACCATACATCATAGGGGTTTACGCATATGAAATCACAGGCAAGGGGTTAATCGGCCATTGAAGGGTTTATAGGCAGCTTCCATTCGTTACAAGCCCAGCTGTGAATCAGTAGCTGGAAAGAGGTATTCGGATTGATTTTTTTTTAACTATCATCACTCAGGATGATCAAGCCCTCCTCATCAAAATGTTTGATTCAACGCCCAGAACCTTCGGTTAATATTCTCGTCCCTGGTGCTTCAGGTTCAAACTTCCAATTTCCAATAAAATCAGATGGAACGTAAAAGTAAAAAGTAAAAGGATTAATACCAAAGTGTAAAAGACTCCATTGCAAGTGGAAGCATTTCATCCAAAATTTACAGTACCCTTTCCTTTACAGTTCCCACAGTCTCCTGGAATATCTTAGAAAGCAACTCAGATGTAAGTGCAAATTCATAGGAAGGTTCCTGGGAAGGTCTATGTAATATGCTACTAATTATTTGGAAAAGAGGCGCAGAGTTTAATAGGTATGCTTACAAAACATTGCAATTATTCTTCTAGTGTAACCTAAAGAGTTTAGATTTTTTTTAGTGCTTGAGGCATTTAAGGCCTTTATTTCAGACAGTGGAGAGACAACAGGAAATTAGGACAAGACAGATGCTACAAAGGTCTCCATCCAGACACAAAGCGAGAACGTTACGGTTCATGGTCGGCGCTTTAAGTTTTTAAGTAATTGCGGCAGCAGGACAGCTGAATATACAAAAATGTGTTATATTTCTAGAGACAAGCATACAATTCGACTGTAACAAGGGATCATATTTTATTTAGATTTTAGATTTAAAATTGGAATCGAAAAGTAACTGATGACTTTACCAAATAAATGTAGTAAATTACAATATATCCCTCTATAATGTAGTGGAATAAAACTCTAAAGAATCGTAAACTAAATCTCTGCTCTTACTTGGCAGTGAAAATTTACAGTATGTATGAAAAAATGTATGAATCTCAGTCATTTTTCAGCCAGTCTTTCCTGTGTCCCACTTTCCACCTCCCCTTTCCTTTCACCCTCAGCTCAACGGTTAAGAGGTGAAATTTATATGGCGCGACACATGGGTGTCGTTGCCAAAGCCGTTCCACTGTTGGATCGGCAGTGTGTTTCACCACAGAGCAGGCTCCCGTTCTATTTCCGAACATGTATCTCTTCCCTCACGTTCATGTTCTATACTACCTCCACAGGTCTGATGCGCTTATGTGGCTACTGTATCCACTTACTATTGTCACAGCACGCGACAGCGGCACGCTAAACCATGTCTTTCTGTTCTCCTTATTATCTCGGCCTGCTCCTTCTTTTCACTTCATCTGGCTCTTTGTAAATGCCGTGTCCAGCAGTGTGAAATCTGTTAATCGATCGTGACACTGATTGTGGGCCGTCGTTGTAGGGGCCATTGTGGCGACAGAGAGAGAGAGAGAGAGAGAGAAGGAAGAGCCTGGGGGGGGGGAGTGGATTGGTGTGAGGCATAGTGCACATGCAAAAGAGAGGGTGAGAGGACGGGTGAAACGGAAGGAGAGGAAGATATGAAGGAGAGAAGGAGCATGAGGATGAGAGACAGGAAGAGAATAATGGATGGGCGCGGAGTGTGTGTGTGTGTGTGTGTATGTGTGTGTTTGCGTGTGTGTGCAGGGGTGGGAGGCTGAACGTAATATTCCTAATTGCCAGGCTGAAGGTTGCCGGTTGCCGTTAAGGCTTGATGACTGTAATGGGCCATTGTGTGCCATTTAGATGTTGTAGTGGTTAAAAAGCTTTGGCAGCCACAGAGGACGCCTGTCACAGCAGCACGCAGAGGGAGACGGGCCGACGGGCCACACGTGTGTCTTAGTGTGTGTGTGTGTGTGTGTGTGTGTGTGTGTGTGTGTGTGTGTGTGTGTAAGAGAGAGAGGGCGGTGAGAAGGATTGAAGAGTGGTAAACCTGAGAAGAAGAATTTACATCTTTTTTTTGCAAGAGCTTTTTGTGATCATTTCTTTCCATAAGTGTTCACTTAATTGCATGCATGCATACCTTCATACGCACGTATGTATGGATGCACAACAGAAAGCCCATGTATAACACATACGTCCACGGTGTCAGCATGTACAATTCAGCACAGTACAATGAATATTGTTAACGACACATCTTCTCAAGTATAGACATGCATCCAGGAAAGTTTGCATCAAGTCTGATAGCTGCAGTTCCATCATAATCGCAAATATAAGTTGCTTTTTTAAGAGCGGAGGGCACAGCAGGCAGAAAGTGAGAAGGAGCAGAGAAAGGCACAGCGACTGTTAACTATTGAATCCTATTCAAGCATGATGTTTCCCTGATATCTGGAACAAATATAACACCGATCCATAAATCTGGAAATGTATTTCACCCGGGGAACCTCGTGTCCTCAGCTCAGATTGATTCCACACATTATTGAACAACAGACCATATCTTCACCCTTCACACCCTGAACAATAGAGAATAAAAATAAAATAAAATAAAAAGTTATTTCTGCTTTCTAGATTTTTTAAAAATGCTTTTGACTTAATCTGGCATAATGAAATCATTCCTAAAATTGATTGAAAATGGTGCAGAGGGCAACATAATATAACATAATTGTGAAAAGGAGAAAGTGGAGAGAAGTAGCCAGCTGGTCATGAGGCTCTGGTACTCTGATAGGACATGGCCTCAGCACACAATCTGGACCAACCAAAGTATAGCAAAAAAAAATGAAAAGAAAACAGAGAAGTAATACTCACCAATTACTGGATATCTACTACGAAAACTCCAGTATACTTAAGTGCTATTTAGCAATGATCAGACAATACTAAGTGGCAGATTATCTGGGCTCCGTGAGTGACCAAGACAGGAGAAAGACATGAACTAAAAATAGACTTAGTGACCACAACCAGACTATTGAAACAAGCGAACGCAGACAAACCCGACAACTCAGAGAAAAACCAACTGTGTCAGTTCTGTCAATAGCAACAGGGAGAGACAGAGCAACACTTACTGCTGCACTGCAGCATATATAAAAACAGGACAACAAAGGGTTTTTTTAAAATATTTTTTTAAACAAACTCAAATACAAATGATTCGACACACTTTCAGACCAAAACATAATTCAATATTTACTTGGGGGAAAAAAACTGACATTGCCAAAGAAGCAACAAAATATGTCAGAGCACGAAGGAAAACCAGCAGAACAACCCAAGGGCTCCTTCCAAATCTGACCATATATCGTCTTATATTTTTTAATGATCCCCCCCCCCGAAACAATGCGTTTTTCTTTTGTTATAGTACACAACCATATTGCCATAGTATAGTAATCTAGTTGTGTAGTGTAGTATAGTGTATGTTGTGTAGTCTATAAAGTGTAGTAGTTCTATTGTAAACATTTGGGAGTATTGTACTTAATTAACAATCCCGAAGATTTCAGCCCTAGTTGAGTTAGTGACACCCATGGTTACCGTGGTAACAGCAGGTCCGGTTTAATACTACAGCAAACACTCCTTCAGCAGCTACTTTGTCAGCACAAGAGCAAAGGGTGTATCTGTATACAGTGCAAACGCATGCTGTTTTAAATCAGAAGTCAGGCAACAAAACCCTGAAACTATGATCTGATTTTATGGCTGCTTTACGATAAAAATGGTGAAAAGTAGCAATGTGCACAGCCCCAAATCGTAACCACTGTATCGGGTGCACTGTCTTAGCAAGGATCAAAACAAACAGAATACCAGCACTCACAGATAAATAGTCTTCTTATTGCAAGGAGACTCAAAGAAAAAGTATTTTTCAGCATTTGTTTTTCATGTGAAGCAGCAGCAGTAGGAAATGTTGGGTCGGCATTAGCAGTGACATAATCCAGCCCTGATGTGGCTGTAGCAGAGTGAACAGTAAACAGTGAGGCTGATATCAATTAGGTACAATTACAAAGAGTAATGCTGGATTACATGCTGCATGGTTTCCGGTGAATCTGTCTTCTGTGTGAAGAGAATCTGAATCCCGTGCGGGAATGGCGGACTCTGCCACTGACAATGAAAACTCCTATGGTCAACAGAATGTAAATATATTGAATGGCTATTGCTGAAAAAATGCAGATCTTAAATAGCATCAAACACGGGTTTTGTTTCATGAGAAGGTTCTTACTTTAATTACGGCCATGCCAATAAAACAAAAAGACAGGCAAGCATACACAAAAAATGAGAGAAAGCGATGGAAGGACTCAGAGGAAGTGAGTGAATCCTAGGATTAGGAACGATACAGTCTTCATACAGTATTCATAAGTCCAGCGGCAAGTTTTGACTCCATCTGTCCTAAAGCTAAACAACATCTCACATCTCTGGTACATGCAACTCTGGCTCTCCGCTCTCTTGTCTCTTTTAAAGCTTCACTGGCTGCACTTTAATGAGGACAAACACACACGGACACAGGTAACTAGCAGCGCACACCAAGAAAAGGATGACGGTGACATAATGAGGGAGTGTCTCTGCGCGTTAGCATCTTAAGAGACTGTGGAAAGGAGGGAGGGCGGCATTTACTTGGAGAGGAGAGCTTTAAGTGCTTGTGCACGGCTTTACGCAGCAAAAACAGGGTTAGTTAGTCAGTCAGGGAGGGAAGAGTGGAACGAGGGAGGTAGGAGAAGAGGAGCATACAGATTGGCTTATTGTCTTAGCCGGTTCTTCTAACATGTTCTGTTGCGGAGACAACCACCTGCCACTGTCGCGCCAATAAAGCAGCTGAATTTGAATTTTCATCACAGTGAATGAAAGGAGATATCAGTAGGGGAGCCTTGAAAGTGAGGGGGTAGTGGAGACAGAGACGGGGTGGTCTGTGTGAATCAAAGA
This sequence comes from Coreoperca whiteheadi, assembly GCA_011952105.1. Classification (NCBI taxonomy): domain Eukaryota; kingdom Metazoa; phylum Chordata; class Actinopteri; order Centrarchiformes; family Sinipercidae; genus Coreoperca; species Coreoperca whiteheadi. The sequence continues at coordinate 18,373,601 of CM022470.1, forward strand.
TGAGAGAGGACTGAGGAGATTGTGAGCGAGGGAACACATAAACATTTCTCACTTTTTTTTTTTTTGGCACGTGCCTCCTAGTAATTTCTTTCGGCCATCATTCCATCAAACATTTGTTACGTGTGTCATCGAGCCGCTGCGGCGTCGACCTCTGCACCCTTGCTTCTTGAGGCGTCGGGGAACGAGGACTTGGGGCTTATTCTGCAGTTGCACTTGTTAGGTCACTGTGGAGGAGAGCGCCGGCTAAATGCCTGAAATGTGAATGTAAATTGCAGGGGATGGGCAGAGCGGTGGAGATAAAAGAGGAGGGCGATAGAGAGGGTAGTCTTTGCTTTGGGAGGGATGGGATTGGAGAGGCAAGGAGGGGGTGAAGGAGGAGGGAGAACGGAGATAGAGAGGGTGGTCTCGCCACTGACAGTGACTGAGAGCGAGCGTTTATCGCGTTGCCAGGAAAAGAACACAGAAGCACATATCAACTGTACTCTCACTCTATTTCCCTTTGCTCGCCACTCGCCTCTCGCACTCTCCTCCTCCTCCTCACCCCTAGCTCTTTCTCTTCCCTCTGAAGATCGGGTGGTTGCACATTTCACTCGAGTCCATGGGCGGAAGACAGCTTTAAGGGTAAATGTTGACCTTGGCCCTCGCTTTGTTGCCGTAGCGCATACCAATGTATCTTAGATAAACTGTAAAATTGGGGGTGAGGTGAAGCACCCCTGATAGTGGATTTGTGTGAGATGAGAGTGTGTGTGTGTGTGTGTGTGTGTGTGTGTGAGAGAGAGAGAGAATCCAGTTTTCATAGTGTGAAGTGGCGAGAAACAGCCACAGCATGATGATGGCTCTGGGCCTACAACTGACAGCACAGCCCAGGTGCACCCTGGGATGCATGAAGGATGGAGAGAGGGAAGGAGGAAGAGAGCAACAGAAGGAGAGAGCAGAGCGCGACTTAGCAGGAGAAGCTAAGGCGAGAAGTGAGGAAAAGTTACACGGGTTCTCAAAGAATGGAGAGGAGGAAGGAGGAAAGAAGACGAGCAGGAGGGAAGAAGGTATTGAAGGAAGGAGGGAGGGGGATAATGGGGGAGAGATGGAGAGCTGTGAGTTGAGGGCAAGCTAGAGCAGGAGATTGAAATCAGTAGATATGACAGGACTCGAAGAGATAGCAGAGGACAGACGGAGAGAGTGGAGGGGGAATAACTGGATTAATAACATCCCTCATTTGGACCTTACAG
>CM022470.1:18376648-18463012 GCA_011952105.1 Coreoperca whiteheadi
AAATAGAGATGCAGCTTTGTTCCTGTATCACAGTGTAGCCCTAGGTAGTCCTAGTATGTATATGTATGATAAGGAAAAGTGTAAGATTAGACAGCTTTTGTCATTCTAACATCATCGTGTTTAGTTGCTTAGCTTACATACTTGGACAAGCAAGACAGTGACGATGCATAAATAAGGGCAGGCCGCTTTGAGCGACAGGCGGGTGCCCTCTCAGATGGTGTCATCAACCAGGCCTCATTCGGCCCGCCCCAGCTCCCTCCTTTGCCCATTTCTGGATTAGCTGGAGTCGGGCACCGCCACGATGGCAACGGCTGGAGCCACCGGAGCCGCCCACTTTGAGCTTCACACTGGCTCAACAGAAACCTATGGGTGACGTCACCGACACAATGTCCATGTTTTATACAGTCTATGATCGTGCCCCCCTCTCTCGCCCCACATTCCCTGTCACTTTCCACACTGACTGTCTGAATATGGGCAAAAAGCCAAACCGAAAATCCATAAAAAGAAGAAGAAAACAAAAATTCTGCCCTTTTTTTTTTTTTTTTTAAAAGGCTAAAAAAAACTACCTCCAAACTACTTAAATGCCGAACATATCCACAGTTTTCTCATATGTCTCAGGATGAACAGGAGACTTCTTAGCCATTCTGTCTTATGCTTATCTATAATACTCTGAGAAATTCAGTCGTACAGGTTGAAATCTCCCTTTCTACCTTTCTACCTAACTTAGCCTCACCCAGCAATACATTTCCAGAGACAAATACGCAGATATAAAAGCAAGGCTACATCCATATATTTTGTAGACTTACCCTTCCCTCAAGCCATCCTTTTTAGTCTCCTTAGCCTAACTCTACCAGACACGCTCAGAAAGAACTATATTACTATTCTACAAGGACCAGGGGACAAACAAGAGCAGCAGCAGGAAAAGCATCAGACTGCAGAGGCCCCTCGGTGGGTCGACTGCTAAACTTAGAGCAGAAATGGGCCAGAGAGAACGATCTGTGCATTTGTGTGCCTGTCCCTGTGTCTGTGCCCGTGTCTGAGTGTTAAGTGGTATTAACTTCCATTCAGACACTGTCTGATTATGTCAAGATGTGAAACAAAACACTCTCTCCAGGATTGTGTCTCTCGTCCAGTTTAATTTCTTCTCGTTAGTTTCTTTCTGGATTTTTGTTTCTTTCTGTGCTTCTTCTTTCCTTTCTCTTCATCCTTGAAATCCCTGGAAGGGTTTACGGGGACTGTGACAGGGTAGCCACATTGCAATCAAAATCATGTTGAGGCAAAATTTGTCAAATATTTTAATGATGACCTGTGCTTTTTTTTTTTAATTAAGGTTCAAAAAGTACTTAAAATAAGGTCACTGTTAATTAGATGATGGTCTGGCAAATGTGCAAGCTAATTAAGCTTGTATGTGTTTGATTAAAGATAAGTAGGCTTCCATGATAAGAAATGTGATTATGAGGCACGAGAAGAGCAAAGTAGAGGGAAAAAGAGATGCTCAGAGTGAGGGGAGATTTAATTGAGGTAGAGATAATGTGTGTATGTGTGTGTGAACAAGAGAGAGTGCGAACAAGGGACATAGAGGAATGAAGGGGGAGCAGAGAGGAGCGCTTGTCATCAATACGTAATTTCAGCACACGTTGGAGATGGCGGCTTGTGCTCAGAGGCTTTATCACGAGCTTGAGCACTTTAGTGTGTGTGTGTACATGTGTGTGCCCCTGCATCCATCTCTACTGTGCGTGTGTGTGTGTGTGTGTGTGTGTGTGTGAATGCCTGTGGCTGTGGTTAGTTTATAACTCTTGCCCATTGTCCCTTAAATTCACTATATTCAAGTGAAGGCCAGCTGTTCCCCCCTTTTTCCTCCTGCTTCACCTCCCACTCCAGCTCTCTTTTTTTCATCCCTTCATCCTCTTTCCTCTCTCTCTCTCTCTCTCTCTCTCTCTCTCTCTCTCTCTCTCTCTCTCGCTGGCTTCTCTTCCCATCAGGCAGTGCAGCAGCAGTCAATAGCAACCCCCCCCCGCCTCAAGTTCAAAGAAGCCTTTATAGGAAGGATAGAAATATACATTGCCAAAAACCTCCCAGCAACAGACACCATCATCGCTCTCTGGCTTCCTCTACCTTTCTATCTCTGTCTTTGTCTCTCTTCCACTCACACTGTTTCTGTCTGTCTTTGCCTCATTGCTACTTCCCCACAAAGAAAAAATACCTGTATGCTATATAGTGCACTTATGGTTTATTAAAAATGCTTTGAAATCAATACTTTTGCTTAGGGAATGACAACCTAGTAGTTTTTTATGGGCTAATTAGGATGTAAGCCCTCGTTCCACATCCTCCCACATTATCTGTGGTAGTTTTTGTATTTTATATCAGGATAGATAATGACACACGGCATGTAAGATATAATCCACTCTGATCCCAGCAGTTATCTTAAAACACATGACTCAGGAGTTGAGTGTTTGCCTCAAGACGTATTTATTACACCGGTTCACAGGTTCAGAAAGTTGTAGCTGATCCAAAACGGACCTATCCTACCTGGACCCCGCATGCATGAATTAGTAATTAGTAGAGATCCACGCTCTTACCCGGAAACGAATAGACCCAAGGATAATTAGACCCCATCCAAAATGCTTTTGACCCAAACAAACCCTAACAGAGAGAGAACACCAACACCAACAGCAGCATCATATGTTATCACTTAGCAAGCAGCCATGGGATCGATAAGAGCAGCAATATAATAATAATGTCTAAATAACTATTGTAAAGGCAGGAACAAATTCATTTATATGCTTCAAAGACTAATTTGTAGAAATAATTGAAAGCCCTAGTTTCCCCTCCTGCACCAACAATAAATATCTTCTGTAGCCACCTGGGCGAAAAGATAGCAAATTTAATATATGAGTCAAATTCCAAAAATACATTATTGGTTTTTATATAGGTGATAATATTTTCTTTCTTTGGTCATTATGACATACGACATGATCAGCACTGATACTGTGTACCCTGCTTAAACAATTAGACTGACTTTGGACCCAGTCCGACTCAGGACCCATGGGTACCTCTGGTATTCATGCATCTACAAAACACGTCAGCAACTGGGCCTTTAAACATTTTCAGCGCCACGTCAGCCGTCAATCATACTGAAAACACAGAGGAAACATGGTTTCTGATGCTCAAACAATGGCACAGTGTGTTTTATTATATTGTAGTGTTTCCTGTGGTTACATTTGACGTCTGCATGTACAGAATGCAGCAAATAGAAGTGCAGTGTGTACAATTGACCTGTGAAAGTGCTTTCCCATGTTCCCGTTTATTTCTTTATGTGATCACTGTACTAAACACTTAGGAGTTTAACAGTGTGCCTGGTGTTTTTTTACTGTGTCATTGTGTGTGTGTGTGTGTGTGTGTGTGTGTGTGTGTCTAAAGCAACACCCCAGTATTAGTCTGTGATTGCAGTCGTGATCTGTCATTTTGTGTTTTGTATTGTGTGTGTCTGAGTGTGCCCTTCTATTTGAGGGTGGGTTTTGAATGCAACGTGTGTGTGTGCTTGCATGCCTGCATACGAATGTGTGTATATGTGTGTGAGGATGTCGGTTTCTGTGTTTAAAGCCATCCAAATGTGTGTGTGTGTATGTGTGCATATTCCAGAGCAAGATTAGATGTGGGTCTATTTCTTTTGCAGTCACTGATGTGCCCCTGTGTGTGTAATTGAAATACCTGAGTTATTGACTCTCTCTCCTCTCCAAGTCAAATAACTGCTCCAGGAGTGTGTGAGTGCACTCATTTGGAGGCTGTGGGGTGGCGCAGGCAACCCTGGCAGACCAAGGCCTGTCAACCATGGACTACACACGCACACACACAGAAACACACATAGGTATGTAACAGAGGGCCCTACTAAGGCCAAACCCACACAAACACGGACACACAGGCAAAATGCGAGGCACAAACCCACACATTGATACAGACATACATACACACTACACAAACTGGCACACACTGAATTGCACACATACCCTGATATGTCTCAGTCGTGCCCCCCCCCCCCCAAGTTCCCATAGAGGAGGGCACACATGCGTCCCGTCTCTCTCTTCCTCCCTCTGACAGCAGCAGTCCTCTGTGGCTGAAAAACTCAGGCTTAGCCTCTGCCTGCCTAAATGGCTGGCTGACTGGCTGACACACACACACACACACACACACACACACACACACACCTCCGTTTGCCTGCTCCTTCACTGACTCCTGGCTTGCTGCCCCTTAACTCCTCACTCGCTCCACACAGGATCACAGCCGTCTGCCAGCCTGCCCTCTTCCTCCCCATTCATCCTATTGTCACCACGTTGTCCCCTGCCTCGGTCCCTCTGGACGCTTCAAATCTCAGCTACAGCCTTGCTGCTTTATGTACATCTCTATCTTTTATTCTCGTGTGCTTAATTTCCTTTATCTCCCTTTAGTTTCTCTCTGTTTTCCTCTTTTCTCTTATCTGTTCCCTCCTCTACCATTTTATCTGCTCTGTTTCTATCTGCTCTATCTATCTCTCCATCTCTCTCTCCCCCCCGTCTCCACTGGCCATTCATCCTGCTGTATTGTGTGGGGTAGTGTTTTGTTGTCTGTGTACAGTAGCCAGCGCTGACGTCAGCAGTAGATCCACAGAGAAGACAGTGACTGGCTCAGAGGTGTATTCAAAGCCTTGCTGGCTGGCTTTCTGCATCTGGCTGACTGACTTGCCGGCTTCGCCGGCCCTGGTTCCCCCTCCGGGAATTTTAATACTCACTAATCGATCACCTTGTGCCAACAGAGGTGATAATGTTGCCAGACCTTAATTATTGTTGCTCTAAATGAAGAGAGGTGTTTTGCAGCTCTTCATTTTATTCAAGGTTTCTTATCATTCAACCCGCTCCCACCAGTGATTTTTTTTATTTTTTTACTACCATATCTCTCACCCTCCCTCTTACCCTGCTTCTGCGTCTGTCTTGCTCTTCTTTTAGCATGTATTTTTCCTAAAGGCTAATGAAAATTCTGCAGACCTCTAGCACTCTGAACGAGTGCGTTGGACAGTACATTAATACTGCTCTTAAGAAGCGAGAGATAGAGAGAGGAAGCCAGAGGAAAATGGGGGGGGGACAGGGTGGCAGGGTGCTGCGTAGAGGAGCGGGAGTGCACGAATCTGGAAATTCAATTATAACTGTGCCCTGGCAGTAATTCCACTGGTATAAATGGGATGGCAGAGCGAGAGAAGAGATGGCTAGAGATGGATGAAGGATGAGAGAGAAATGGGCAGAGAAGAGATAGAAAGTTGAGGAGCAAATGGATTCAAGTGAGGTGCAACATTTTGAAACAGCCTCTGCATTAGATGCACGTGATTTACATTTCACGCAGCACGGCATGATGTGACATGTTTTAGACCTCTAGGATGCAGCACATTACACTCATTATTTGCATGAGCGTTGGGCAAGTGGTTCACGTGCCGCGTTGTGCCTCTCGACATGCCACCTCAATGGTATAGCCCTGATCTCATTAATGCAGAAACAAGGTAACGGATCAACCCATGTGCATCCCCGGGGAGGCGCAGGTTAGCCTTTGATGTTGAGTGAAGCACAGAGAGAGCCCTAAGAAGCCAGAGAGATTTTAACACCCCGCCTGCCTGTCTGTCCTGGCTGTCAGCTACAACAGATTTTACTCACATACAGTCCACAATCCAACACGAAACGCTCAACAAAGTCATTGTCATTCATATCATTTGCCACATTAGAGGCATGAACATCCAAGAACATAAACACACTACTGTAGCTTGTGCGCACAGGAGTTGGGCTCACCCGTGCACAATAACGAGCTCCTGTCGCAGAACTGCAGAGTCCTGTCTAGACTAGCATTTCTCACCTCCTCCTCTTCTTCTGTCCAGCTCAATATTCCATTTCAACACTGGTGGCAGGACACAGGCTTTGATATCAGTCTGTGAGCGACGTTTATTAGCGTGTCTGTCTCTGACTGTACTGCTGTTTAGTTTGCTGTACATTCTGTATCTCTCATATTTAGATTTAGCCTCCCCAAGGAAGGGACTTAGTTAGTGAATGTTTTATGTACAGTGTGTCCACGGTTAGGTGTGTGCCATTTCTAGTGTATTATTTGTCTTATACCTATCACGGTGCAGTTGCATTGAAATTGCAGTGTTCCAACACGGCTGTAATAAAACAAATTGATGAAAATGATCGATGAAATTAAGGACAGCAGCCTTGAGTCCCAAGGATTTTCTCCAGCCACCCCCATGCACAAACTCATTAAAGGAGTCATAAAGGCAACTAATGAAAATCATGACCGGTATCATTACAAGCCCACTGGTGTCCTCTCTCCTTTCTCCTCTGTGAGCGAGAGAATAAAGGCAGCTAAATTAATGTTCGCACCAATAATGTTACAAAACCACCGCCGTCCTTTAAGTAGTATCTGTTCTCCTCTGTGTATAAAGCCAACTAAATTAAAGTTCAGGCCAATATTGTTACGTAACCATTTACACTGTGCCTCTTTGTTCCTCTGTGTGCTTCTGTCACTTTCAGGATGACAACTCCATGTTCTTTCAATTTGGCCCCTCCATTGAGCAGCAGGCTTCGGTCATATTAAACATCATGGAGGAATACGACTGGTACATCTTCTCCATCGTCACCACGTACTACCCGGGTTACCAGGACTTTGTCACCAAGGTAACTGCATTTAGCTGAGACAACATGCACGAATAATCAGGACGTAAAGACAAGAGGGCACAGAGCAGAAGATGAATTAGCTGCCATCTCTGATGACTTTAATGTCACAATAGAAATATTGCATCCCTGTACGGGGAAATTTACTGTATAAATAAACACAAGAAATCTTAATATATGGTGCTGATTAGAGATAAGCTTGCTAAGCATTCAGTCCCAATTTAGAGGATTTTCTTTATTAATTAATGCTGCAGTGGTGCTTAATGTAACAATGTCATCCTAATACAAAAATGCAAAAGTTACTGCGGAACAAGTAACTAAAATGATTTAAAGTACAAGTCTCTTGTACAAATTTGTCAACAAATGACAAAACTGATATACACATAGAAACCTTCCTAGTGTTTAAGCTAAAGATTTTGTTGACAAAAAACAAAAGTCTTTAGAAATTGATGCAGAATCCCTGATAATTAGGCAAACTACTCTCTTGTGATCTTCTTCCTCTGTCCCATCCAGATCCGTAGCACCATCGAGAACAGCTTTGTGGGCTGGGAACTGGAGGAGGTTTTACTTCTCGACATGTCCGTAGATGACGGAGATTCGAAGATCCAGAACCAGCTGAAGAAGCTCCAGAGCCCCGTCATTCTCCTCTACTGCACCAAAGAAGAGGCCAACACCATCTTCGAGGTGGCCCACTCTGTCGGGATCACTGGCTACGGCTACACATGGATAGTGCCCTCGCTGGTAGCTGGAGACACTGTTGTAGTGCCTGCAGAGTTCCCCACAGGTAGGAAATCTGCTCTAGCAGGACTTCCCAAATACAAGTCATAGAGGTCCACTTGCAAAATTTCCACGGCGTCACGGGTTCAGGAAAGTTGGATTAAGCAAGTCCGAATTACCGTGTAAAGATTTCAGAACTGCGTACACAAAACTTATTTCTGCATTAACCTTTGTTGTGTAATCAAGTCCTTAAACTTGGGCACAAAAGGCTCGATGGCCAGGCAGACATACTGATGTAAGTGTTCATTGGGGAGTTTGCTGTGCTTGACTTTTTCCACTGTATTCATAGTCCATGCTGACCCTCTGCCCCCTCTTGTTGTCAAATTCATTTTACAATTACTCTGCTGCTGGTAGCTTGATATGACGTTTTCAGATGGTTCACTTTTGAGGTTCTTACCTCCGTACTCTGAGGACAGTTAGGCTCAAAATGGGCATGTTTGGTGTTGCAGTGGCACGTTACCACTTTTCACAGTGACCAGGTGTTTCATTGAAAAGGATGTACACTGGTCTCGTGCTTCGCTCATACACGATGAGTATTTCTACTCATCCTTAAGTGCACGTTTTCACCGTTAACCTTTCTTTTCTTTGCATGGCTAGTTTTAAAGATCCCATTCCACTTTTTCAACCTGGGCTCCTACAGTAGGCCTACCTCTGATAACAAGCTTGCTAAATGCGGCAACTCGCCTAAAAAATTACAGGCGAGCTGACTATAGGAAACTGAGTAAGACTTAGGAATCAAAATTGGATCCCATTTTTATCTGACATAATCTCACCGTGGAAAGATGTTTGCTTGCCTTGAGCTCAAATCCTAAGCCCTTTGTAAGTAGGCTACAACAGTTACATTACATGCAGCATTTGGTTGATGTTTATCCAAAGTGTGTTAAAAATACAATGAATGTATGCATTTTCTGCATAGGTACCCCCAGTTTGAATCAAATCCCTCACACTGTTCCTTGATTCTGCAGTGCTATTCTCTACAGGATGACTACCCAGTTAGGGAGGTCAGCAGTGGTATTAAAAGATTAATTACTAACATATAAAGCTTGCAATTTACTGCTGTGGCATTTGAGAAACTTGTGACAACTACTAGATCATGATAAATGCTGAAAAGTAGTGCAACCGTAGCACAAGTAATGTAAGCAAAATGACTCCGTAATGTCAGGTTCACAGCAATTTGTATCTAAAGTTTGCTAATGTTAGCATGTTAGACCCGACCAAGTGAGGCTGTAGCAGCAAACTCCTTTGTGTTTTAAACTGAGCAATGATGCGCTTTGTTGCTTAAGAATGCAGCTTTTCATTTGCACGAGAAAGAATGCGGTCTTTTCTTCTTTCAAAAATGACATTGCCTCACTTTAAGACAGCAAAACCTTTTGAGTTTTATGGCCTTTATTATACAATCTTCACCATCAGTTAATGGAGAGTGTGAGATGCAATTAAAAGTTCTGGAAAGGGCCACTAAGTGGACCTTATTTTGTCAAATTACTATCCCAAGGTAAAAATAAATAAATAAATAAATAAACTTTATTTGTATAGCACCGTTCATGCAAGAAATCACATTCAAGAGTCTGTTGTTGCAATCCTAACAGCACTTACGGCTAGCTCGGTAGCAGCAATGTCATGTTGCTGTCGTTGTTTTGGTGCTCTTGCCTTGATTACTTGTGGTGATGTACAGTAGCCTGATACTGTTCTTAAAAATGGTGCAATGCCGAAGTGTCTAACTTTGGCCGTCATTAAGGACCAGGCTAGAATGTCAGTAACTGTTCATGAAAACAAAGACAAAAGCATGTGTCCTTCTTCAAGAGTTGGCAATGTCCATCTGCTGAGGAGTTATTTTGTCATTTTACATTTGGCGTACTTGATACCACAGAAAGAACACTGAGCCTTTGAAATATTATTGTATTATTTATTATTTTAAATGTTATTATAAGTTAGCTATTTGGAATTTTTCCTGCAAGACGAAATACAAACTGACCTTTCCCAATAAGAAGAGAAGGAGCGTTTCTCCCCGGCTCTCCCCCCAGAACACCACTGGAGGTCATTCTAACCTTTGAAGGTCAAATGTGGAACCAAAGTGACATCTAAGCTGGGGTGCATTAACCAAACAACCTGCTCACGCAATCTGTCAGGCACACCTGTCAGATTGCCTCATGTAACTCATGTAACTTTCAGTACTTGGGGGTGGACAGACACTTTTCGAAAAGGCCAACTCTCAGTGGGAATCAAACCTGAAACTGTTAGTGATGTTGCCACCAGGTGAACTAATGGAACTTTCCACAACCTCAATCTATTTTACTCTCTGTAGGACAGTAAACCTTAGAGCAGGTAGTATATTTACGCTGGACATATGAGCCTGATAATTTGTTGGTGTTTTGCTCGTTGATTTACAGTGAAGGGGAGATATTGCACTGCTGCCTGTCCTCAGCGGTTTCTGGGAAATGGTTGCCAGACGGAACCTGAGATTGTTGAGCAGTTCGAGTAACTCAAACTTTTTACCTCTGCTCCCTCGTTGACATCCATGGATGATTTACTCCAAATGGGGGGTTAGGAGTGTGTTTGCGAGCCCGTGTGTGTGCACCTATGAGGTGTGTTTTCTGGCTTTTTGTGTAATGTCTGTGTGCATTTGTCTGTGAAATGTGTGATTGGTTCCTGGTTTAATTTGCATGAGAAAATAATGGGTGAGTGTAATCAAATGGGCTTTGTGTTTTTGTGTCTGTGCTTTTGTGTGTACCTCATATGGAGGACGGCCAGAGTGTTTACTTGTAGGCCAGGGTGAACAAAACTATGGTTGTGTGTGTGTGTTTGTATCAGTTTGTCTGTTCCAAATTAAGGTTCCACTCTATAAAGTTTGATATATCACCATATCAGTTATGTAAATCACACAACAACTTCCCTCTTGATTTATGTTGCCACAGAGATAATTGTGACTAGCTCATGCACTGCCTGGATGATTACAAAGTGGAGCTGGCGGAGTGGCTGCGCTGATGGACACACACAAACCTCTTTCAGTTAACATTGAATTATCATGGGATTAATCATACGGGACATAATGACAGATAGTAGGCTAAAAGTCATTCACTCACTTAATGTCTGATGAATAGGATACAGAATGTGCCCATATAGTCCCATTTTGGAGCCATATAGTCCAAGTTAAACAACAATATGACAGATATTAAATAGAGTGGATCATTTACATTTTTTGTTAGTTTAAATATTGGTGTCTTATGTATTTATGTAAATATATTTATCGTAAAATATGATGTTGCATGGCACTATGCATTGAAATCACGTTATAGTTTGCATGTTGAATATAAGTCAGTATGCAAATCGCTCAGCTTCTGTTCACCGCCCCATTGTTGCAGGATCTGTGCTTGTCAGTGCTGAACTCTGCCAATAAGATGCACTGCACTGAGAGCAGCCTCACCTTCATAATGAACTGCTAAGGCATCTGACAGACTACTAATTTAGTGGGTTTTAGTTGTGTTATTGCAGATGCATGGATAGCCTGACAATAACATGCCATGAGAAAGGATAGGTTTTAACAGAATACTGGCCTGGATTCACCAGGATGAAGAGTCTAATGTGCAAAAGCAAGATACTGATAGTTGAAGACATTAGGCATTCAGCTTTAGAACTCAATCATTCAACCAGCCCTTAGTTCTGAGTTTCAACCTCAACATCAGCAAGTGGCAGTCAACCACACTAACTGCTGAACTAACACAGAGCCAAACGACACCATGGCACAGCATGTGACTGATGGGGTGGTGGTGTGTGTTCTGGGTGAATCCAGCAGATCAGGGTTCAGCAGAAGGCGCACGCTAGCTGCGGGGCGAATTTGCTTACTAGGCACACTTGATAATTTGTACCATGTGTGATGAAGAGCCTCCAATTCCCATGGGTAATTCCACTGATGCCTTCCTTAAGTGGCGCTCTGGGGAACCATCTCTCCTCACACTCCTCTCCTTCCGTTCCTTTCCTCCTTATTTCTTACTGTTGTTCCCTTGCTTCTCTGTTTTCTGTCCCACTATTTCAGCCTCCTCTGACTCTCTTCAGTTGTTTCTGTTTCTTTTGATTCTTTATCTTTGTGTCTCTGCTGCTGTCTGACTTTTTCTCTCTGCTCATTCTGTCCCGCTTTTTCCTCCTCGCTCTCAGCTCTTTCCCTCTTTGTCACTAACAGCATTTCTGTCTCTATTCTTCCTGATCAGAGTTACAGGCAGCACTGCTGCACAGACAGTGCTAACGTAACCACCCAATCTGACATCACTGACAATAATAAGCTGTTTCCAAAAATACCGTGATACGGCAGTTCTGCTGTGACGTTCTCCAATCAATTTGCCTGCTTCTGGATACCCTGTCTGCAGTTTTTGTGATTTTCTTTGTATATGTGCACATATATGTGCGTATCTGTGACAGGGAGACAGCCTTTGCCTTCAAACCGAGGCGGTAGCCAGTTTACAGGCCAGAAAAAGGCTTTACAGCTGTCACAGTGCTGTTCAGCGATAACATGTCTGCGTTGTGACATTTAAACATGTCCTGAGAGATGTATGAACATATACGCAGCAGTTCCCAAGATGTAGAAAAGAATACACCACATGGAGCATGCACATGTGCAGCACACACCTGCTGCCAACACACACACACACACACACACACACACACACATATCTTCCTGTGAAAGAATCTTCCCCATAAAATAATAAAAGTGAAGTGTGCAAAAAGGATCAAGCAATGGGAGTAAGTGAGTGAGTTGAGAAAGTGTCAACAGTGTGTGACATTAGATGTGGTCCTGGAGGGCCGGAGCTGTCAGTGCTGAGGCCCCGCGAGGAAGGCAGGTTGCCAGGCCGCCTGTCTATTTCTGCCCACTGACATGGTAGTGGCCTGACTGACATGTGGTCATACTCTGTCAGATAGATGCAGACCGATTGATGGACAGAGAGAGGGACAGATTAAAAGGCAGAGAGATAGCCAGATAGATTGACTTGAAGGCAGCCCGTGCTTCACTGAGGGCTGTGTGACCTGAACCCAGAGGCGTCAAGTGGGTCCCAATCAGAAAGATCAGTTATTGGCCATTTTCAGATGTCATCAGGGCACTTGGTGCTGAGGGTTTAGATAAGACCAGGTTTTTGATCTGGAAGGTTTCCATGTTGACTTGACCATTCACTAAATCCACCCCTCTTAGTTACTGTTGCTACGGCCTGTCAAGCTTTCAAATTTGAACAGAACAGAATTCTGTTTTAGCACAGCACATGTGCAGTTTACAGTGATAACGGTGACAGATTTGCCACATGAAATTCTCAGTAAGATTTGATATTACACAGGAGTAAAGAAAAAAAAAACAGCCTTCTGTCGCTAGCAGATTTTAGCAGCTGTGCAAGCAAATGCTTACAGTAAAACTCCATTAGGTGTGGAAAAACTGACTTTTTAATGTTTCCATTAAATTTAGGGCTATTTGTTCTATAGAAGAACATACTTTGACAAGCAACACAGTGGTGAGATTAACGCGTTAATGTTTATATTTTTTAACAGAAGCCTGTGCTCCACTTTTACCACAGAAATGGATTAGAAGATTAGGAACAACCAATAAATTTGGCCACCCTATCTTATGCAAGTCTGGCAAGAGTTTCCGGAATAAAGAGCAGGACAGAGTGGCTATTGTTACTGAAATCTCTGATATAGTAGCACCTTGGCTCCCACGCAGTAGATGTTCCAGAGCTGAACAGGTATTTTTCTAATGTAACCTGTAACCCAACAAAATGTAGTCAGCTAATGACTGGCCCCATGCCTTTGGAAATAATGCTAGGTTACTGCTGAAGGTACTAAGTTAGTTAGCCGGGCATGCTAAAATTTGCAGCTAACATGTTATTTTTGTTTTGTTTTTTCTCTTTTTGTTTGTCTGTCCTTGTGTACTTTGTCCCTTTAGCACCTGAAAACACATCTCTTCCGTCAACACCTAACTGACAATCACTAACTTCTTCTTCCTTTCTATCTCTTCTCATAAAATAAAATAAAAATCTAACAAACAAAACAAAAAACCCTTCCTATCCTTAGCTTTCTATACTGTGCTGGGCTTTAATCAGACTAGTTTTTGTTGCACTTAAGCTTTTTGTTACCTTCTGTTGTTATAATTGCTTCCATTGTCTTGCTCATATGTAAGTCGCTTTGGATAAAAGCGTCTGCTAAATGACTAAATGGAAATGGAAATGTATCCCCATTTCAATTATTGTTGGATTTGTAAAGTCACTACTGCTTTGTTTTTGCACCAATAAAAATAAACGAGAAAAAAAGGAGTAGATAAACACACAGTTTAACCCATACACACTTTTTCTTTTGGGTTTTTTGGTGGTTGGAGAGGTGATTAAGAAAAAACAACCCATCCAAACTCCATAGCGAGTTTCGCTCTTACTGCAGCCTCATATGCATCGCTTCAACATCGGGAGAAATCCAAAGCTTGACGGAGCTGTCGTGCCTAGTTACGGTTGCTATGATTGGACAGTCGCTGTTTCAGGGGAGGGGTTTAGCGAAAGGTCAATAGTCATGCTGAGCAAATCAGGGTGAGGAAAGTAAGTGAGCAACACTCCCTTCTTTCTTAACAGCTGCCTTGATATAAACCTTGAGCACTATCATGAGCTTCTAGCTGCTCTGATGGATGCGCTAATTTGCTAGTAGTGTAATTCTGCAGTTAAGTGGGTGGTCGCGACCTGTACATGTTCAAAAAGTTAGACAAAAAATTAAATACTGTATATACAGTAACGTTACCCATCACACTTTTTCATTCAAGTAAATGGGAAAGTGGGTCCAAACGTTTGACTGGTACTGTGTGTGTGTATATATATATATATATATATATATATATATGTATATATACTCTCTATATAAACTGTATATAAATAAAGATCCAAGTTCCAAAATGGATTCAAAACAATTAGGGCCCTTGTGAGCCCGAGCTCAAGGACAATCCCACCTGTTTACGTCAACGTGATAAAATCCTGACAGCAGTGAACAAGAGAGCTAAGTGATTGGTCATTAAAAAGAGATAAACATTGGGCACTAGGCTCAGTGCTGGGCAGCATGTACAGTGTATCATCATTTGTCATGAGTTAATCATATTATCAATGAAACTCATTATCAAAATGTCAGCTGTGTTTTAATAGATGCATAAAGTTTCATAGTAAATTGACTCATCTCATAGCATTTCTCTATGTTTTTCTTTTAGATTGATAATATATCAAGAATAAATGGGGAAAAAAACACATTGATAAAATAAGTCATGTCCTCTGGGATCCATACAGGTAAATCAGTGTAATTTTTGATTAGGTGACTTTCACTAGGCTGCTCGCACATGTGAGTTTGTGTGACCTAAGCAGGTGGAACATCATCAGCCAGCCTTCCCTGGATAAACCTGTAATTTAATGCCCTTTCCTCAGTCTTGGGAATACTAAATATCCATGTATCATCCATCTACTCACTATGATCATCAACAGCAGAGAGTCACAGTGGGGTGGAGGAAGTACGGGTATCCGGGCAAACAGTGAATAGACTGATGGATGGTTGGAAGGGCATGGGGAGAGATGGGCAGGGAGACAGACAGAGAGAGAGAGAGAGAGAGAGACTTACAAATGAATGTTCATAAACAGACAGATTGTCAAAAGAGAACAGGACTCAGGCCGACAGAAGGACAGATAAACAGGCGTACAGACAGTGCAAAGGCCAACAAACAGAGACAGACAGTGCTTTAGACAGACAGATGGACAAACACAGCAAGGTGATAGACGCTTACTCAGGCAGGATGGGAGTGCTATTCATCTGCTCTCTGAGTCATCACGTAGTGTGTGCTCTGTCTCTTGGAGTGTGTTCAAAACATATACTCTCTGTATACCGTAACAGAGTTGTCCCTGCCTCTCCCTGTTTTAGTTTTCTCCATCTGTCTGTCTCTCCTTTGTCTCTCTGTCTCTTCACTTTTCCCCATATAATCAAGTTCACCTCTTACCTACCTTAGATTCGTGAATCCTTCCCTACTTACCTCTCTGTTTTTGCTAATCTCGCTGTCTCCTTCTATCTGACCATCCTTTTTTGCTGTCTTTCTTCTTTCCACACCTCCTCTGATCCTTCTCCCTCTTCTTCTTGCTTTGTCCGCCCAGGTCTGCTCTCCGTGTCCTATGATGAGTGGGACTACGGCTTAGAGGCCCGTGTTCGCGACGGCGTGGCAATCATCACTATGGCAACCTCCACCATGATGATGGACCGCGGACCTCACACCCTGCTGAAGTCTGAGTGCCACGGAGCTCCGGACAAGAAGACTCCCATCTCAGGCAACCCCAATGAAGTGCTCAGGTTAGTTTAATTATTTAGTTAAAGGAATAGTTTTGACATTTTGGGAAACAAGCTTATTTCATATCTGTCTGATAAATAAAAGGCTACAGCTAGCAGCTGGTCAGCTTAGCACAAAGACTAGAAACAGGTGAAAACAGCTCTGTCTACCAGCACCTCTACAGCTTGCTAATGAACATGTCATATCTCGTTCTTTTAATCAGTACAAAAACCGAAAACCCATTTTATGGGTCTTTATGTTTCGGACTATTTCTTAGGTGGGACCAGTTGCTACGCAACCGGTAAGTCTCCAAGAAGTTGCTGCTCCCGGCCATGAAATAGTTTTGAAACACAATCCCCGTTGAAGATGGCTGATTGTCATTTTTACAGTTCAGTTTTTGTAAAAAATTTAATAAAGGAGATATAACATGTTAATCAGCGAGATTTAGCGATTCCACTAGGCGAATTGTGTTACCTTCGGACTTAACGGGCTAACTGTTTCTAGTTTTTTATGCTAAGCTAAGCCAGAGATGTCAACTTTTCAGTTTTGCTTGGAGTGAGATTTGATATCGGTGGAGTCGGGTCATTTTATGATTAGGGCCTTCTGTGCCATTACCCACAGCAGGGGAAGGAGTCATCACTCCTCATTGAACCCCTCAGGAATTTAGTTGAAAAACGTCAGCAGCTGAATTCACAATTTTAAAGCATGTGCAGATGAAAAGCCTAGTCAATAATCATGGTCCAGACATCATAGACTAAATCGGGAGACCAAACCTAACCAGGGTATCTGTGGATCTTCCACAAAGAAAACTGTTAATTTTAGAAACTGTTTTCCTGCATTGTAGTGATTCATGGGGTAAATTTGTTGTCAAAATATGGAGTGGGGAGGACAGGGGCGAAGGGGTCATTGAAAAATGGGACTCTCAGGAGAATCTGGAGGGTTATATATGAACGGATATGATTTAATTTTGTTCACATAGGGTATATTAATAACGGTTGCTATTGATGATTTGATTATCAAAGTTGTTCTACTCATCTCAAGAGCGTAACATTGGTTTAAAAAGTGTGGGGGACCTCCCCCTGAAAATTCTTTATTTGAATACCATTTTCTGCATTCCCAAACTTTTACCATATTCCCACCTACGTAAAAGCAACACATTAGGATTAAGTTTAATCATTCTGCCAGAAAAGTGGTAAATATACATTAGAAAAAGCCATCTCACCCTGAACCCTGCTGAACATCACATGCTGTGGTATTCAATTAGGGGTATAGCCATAGATCTATGGCACATTATTTATGGGACAACAGATAATGTTCCATTTGCAACTTCAATCACAACATATAAGAAATGTATCAATATATGAAATATATATATCTTTTTAAGAAGTCACACATTGTAAATAGTTTTATCAAGATCACTGCAAATGAATATGTTAGCTTATGTTTATGTTCACGTCCAGTGTCTAGTGCACTTTATTATAGAGTGCATTATGGTTATATCTTCTTACCTTCATGCATCCATAGTTAATTAATTTTAAAATGGTAAAAAAAACATAAATTCATCAAACTTGCTGTTGTGGGAAGCGGTACATTTAAAACAATTTCTATTGCAAAACTCTACCAGTAACATTACCACCCTAGTCACAGACTGTCTGCGACTCACAGCGCGAGGGTCCACTTGATTACTATCCTGGCATACGCTGGTGTCGAATCAGCTGGGCGGAGTTGATTTGCGCTGCGATGTTATCAGTTATAAATTACTTTTTCACGGTGTCAGACAATAGACGTGTGGCGTGAGAACACGTGAAAAGTGTGCGACTCTCACGGTCAGCGCGTGAGAGTTGGCAGCACTGACCTCAGCTAACCAGATGCTGGCTGTAGCTTCATATTTAACGGACAGATGTCAGAGGGGTATCAATCTTCTCATTTCACTCTCTGCGAAATAGTGTATTACCCAAAATGTCAAACTGTTTCTTTTCCCCCCCAGGAATCGAAGCGTGGATGTTGCAGTTATATGGTATGCACCTTAACCATTAAGCCTCCGGGGCACCCCAAACTATTTCTCCAACAGGACATATTTACCAGTAATTGTTGACCACCTGAACACAAATACCTGTTAAATTAAACTTATTGTTGAATGTTGCCACTTGTCTGTACTGTCCCTCTATCCGATTTGAAATGATTACAGTATCGGTTATTGTGAGAAAGTCTGAATGCACTGCAGTAATAATGTTCTTTTTCCTGCTTTATGTGCAGTAAAACAAGCTCACTTTTTTAAAAATATATATTTTTTTTTTCGGGCTTTTCTCGCCTTTATTTTTTGACAGTGACAGCCAAAGAGAGACAGGAAATGCGGGAGGCAAAGAAGGGGAATGACATGCAGGAAATCTGCCACGGGCCGGAGTCGGACCCCGGTCCTGTGAAATGAGGGCTATAGCCTCGTATGTGGGGCGCCGTTTAACCGACTGAGCTAGCTGTGCCCCGACAAGCTCACTTTTTGCCCCAAAGCAGTCCTGCACATATCCCATGAAAACTAGCTCTGGGGTGTACAATGTATCATAAAGTTTAGAGGCCATGCGTCTCAGCAGTGGTCTCATTTGTTTACAGTCATTTATTTACAATTACACTAATATCTCGAAATTAAAGTGGCAATGATTTATGGATGCTAAAATGATACACACAGCAGCTTTCAAAAGTGCACAGGTTCAGGTGGTGCAACGTCAACACGAGCGTCCTGGCGTAGATCAGCACAACCATGGATGCAGCAGATGCTGACACACACACACACACACACACACACACACACACACACGTACGTTGTGTTTCCATCACTTTCGGGGACATTACATTAACTTACATTCATTCCTTATGCTAACCTAACCTTGCCCTTTTCATCCTAAAATGGAATGATTTACGTTATGGGGACTTGCATTTTCTCCCCATAAGGAAGGCAAGTCCTCACAATGTGACTGTGTAAACAGATTTATGTCCCCACAACATTAGTAATACCCACCCACACACACACACACACACGCATACATACACACACATCCACCTTCATCCCCTGCATACTGTGATAGTCCTCCCCCCATGTAATAAAACCCTACACACACACAAACACCCCCTTCATGTGCCCCTTCCTCAGGAAAATCCAATCCCACCCCCTCAGCTGTCCGTCTCAACAGCAGGCCTTTTGAACTGGTTGTGAAGCGCAGCGTTCGGCAGCACTTTGCTCTGCGCACTGCTTAATTGGTCCCAATGGCGTTTCAGTCGACGAACACTAGCCCCTGTCGTGCTGTGCTCCAGAGCTCAGCACAGGATTATATTCAGGGGCAGTTTCACCCCTCTGCCACTCTGCGTGTCTGCTGCAGCTGTATGTGTGTTTTTATTGTGCTAAAGAGAGACAGACTGTCGGTGAAGGCCAAATGTGTGTGTGTGTGTGTGTGTGTGTGTGTGTGTGTGTGTGTGTGTTTAGGTATTGTATAGGTATTGTAAAGTATGTGCGTGTTAGTGTGTGCTAAGGAGATTGTCAGTGGACCTTTTAGGAGAGTAGTCTGGTTCTTACCTTGTACCTTTCAGAGGTTTTGAAAAGCAGCTGTATGGTGGCAGATGTAATACACTCACGCTCAAACTCAAATACACGTTGAACCCACTTCATGCTTTCTGAGTCTCTGCTTTCTCCCACAATTTCAATGCTGATTACAATCACACTTTCATCCAGAAGAACTAGTTTTCACGAAGACACATTCACACTCATAGAGCAAGAGGAAAGCCTACTGTTGAAACACATGCTCACCTTGTTGGATTGCACTGTGCGTGAGTGATATGGATCATTTTTCCCGCTCATGCTCCAAGCTTAACCGCATCATGCACTAAGGCAGCAAAGCTTTGTTGTCCAATCCAGCAAACTCTTTAGATGTCATTTCAACCCCAGTCTGCTTGTTCACCCCTTTCTGAAGCTTTGCATTTGTTTTACCACTGCTTACTGCTTTGAGAGAACAGTGGAGTTTATGGCAGCTGCTGTTGCCCCAGAAAACAATTCCCCTGTTCTGTTCGTGTGTGCCTCGCTGTGGTCTGCTGTGCACTGCTCTGTTCTCCTCAACTCTACTGTGGTCTTTTCCTGCCTTGTCCTGTGCTGCTCTCTACTCTGCTCAGCTCCCTCTTAACTCCGTCATGTTCTTCTCTGTCCTCTCTTGCCCTGTAGTCTTCTCCTTTGTTCTGCCCTGGTCTGCTTTTAAACATCTGCTCTCCTCTGCTCGGCTTTGTTCCACTTTATTCTCTTTTGTTGAGTGCTGCTCTGCTCTGTTTTACCTGCTCACACCCTCCTCTCCTCTCCTCCCCTCCCCAGCCACCGTCAACTCTCCAGACCTGCAGTTTTATAATCAACTTAGCTGTGTTGTTGATTAGATCAGTTGCAAGTGCTGCTAAGATCCTTCGCCCCTCGCTGCCTTAACTAAATTTGTTTGGTGATAACCTTTGTCTTCAAGTGTTCAATCAAGAGATTAGCATTTGGCCTACAGTCTATATACTAGAAACTGAATGAACGGCTGGTTGGTTGGTCTGGATGGGTGCTGCTGCCTGGTTGGTTCACTACTAAGTGAATCAATGGATGAATAGATGCAGGATGGGTGGAGAGGGAAGGGAAGCGAGTCAATCAAAAGGCTCTTTTGTAGGGCGGGAAAACCTTATTTTTAATGACACTCTCCAGGGAATTCAAACATCATGGGCAAATATTCATACAGATATTAACAAATCAGCTAGTCACAAATAATCCATCTATCCATCCATCTATACAATCTCTAAAGCTCCGTGTTTTTCTATGAGTTATTAGTCCATGGAAATCAATTGAGCCCGGCAACCGTGATGAGCAAGAACATATGTGCCAAACCACAGCTTTGAGACTCAGCTGTGTATCCCAGTCTGATATTTAATTCTGGTAGGGATTGCGAGAGATTATCGCACATCACTTTGTAATTTCACATCTCGTGCTTTTCAAGCTTGTAGATTACAAACGGGTTAGGTCAGCAACATGGAAATATGTCCATCATATCTAGTTTACATTTCAGCCTACTGTTGAGTGATGAAGAATTGCTGTATGGTCACGGTCATGTACTTGATATTACAAACCACACATTATGCCGATCCCTCTCCGCTTAGCATTTCCTTGCGCAGCCCTTGGAGCTTCATAGAATACCACAAGAGAAGGAAACGTCACTCCACTAAGTAAATTAAGTCCACTGTAGCCAGCACTGTGACATTCCAGCTAATGCTACAGTATGAGCCTGACAAATGAAGATAGCAGAAAGAGGAAGTAGAGAGCAAAGCACAGAGAGCAAAAGACACAGTGAGCGAGAGATAGGAAGAGAGACCACTGCTGAGCAATACACAACAGTGTGAGAATCATGAGTTTGACAACAGCGGGCCTGACCTTGCCAGGCGTGGACAGGTTCCAAATGAGCTTGGAGTTGGAAAGGTGTCAAGTGCTTTTAAGCTCTGTGGACATTTTTGAACTTCTGTGGCCCCAGTGAGGCTTTCGAATGAGTGTATGTGTGTTTGCATGTGTGAGTGTGTCTGTTTGTTTGTGCGTTGTGCTGTGTGCAGGCAGTAAGCACTAAAGCAGCAGTGTATTCACCTGTGTGTGTGTGTGTGTGTGTGTGTGTGTGAGTGTGTGAGTGTGTGCTTCTAGCTATAGTATAGAGTGTATAAAGGCCAGCTGAGTGTGTGTTTATGGGGCAGGCCGGTGGGAGGTGTTAAAAAGGTACCTGTTTTTGATGGGGCTTGATTGGAACTAGGTCAGGATGCTCTCACTCGCTCTCTCCTCTTTCTTCCCTCTCCCTTCTCTTAATTTTTATCACTGTCTTTCTTTCTCCTAAATCTGTCTCTGTCACAAATGTTTTTTTCTCTGCCAGGTTTATTCAGTTCCCTGCTTTTCTGTAGTTTTGTTTTATCTCACATAATCATTGGCTCTTCCTCTATCCTCTATCTATCTTTCATCTCTCATTTTCTGCCCTTTACTGTTCCCCCTAATTCCTTCTTCTGCTATTATAAGGTAAGTTTTTATTTTAAGGCTTTTGTAGTTTTATTTGAAAATGCTCAGAAATTGTGTGTTTTATCAATTATCTCTGAAATGTAGATAATCCACTCTGCTCAATGGCTACATGTTAAAAATAATTTCATTATGAACAGTTTTAATTAAATGCTGTCTATCATTAGTCAAAAATCAATCAAATCAAAGCCACATGTCTAGTGCCACTTGCTAGTTTGATGTTCCCAGTCCTTCCCTCCTTTTTGTATCTCTGGTCCTGTCTTGTCATCTCTCCACTCTCTTCCCATTAGCACAATTTGATACACTGTTTACACATTCAGTTCCCATGTCTGAACACACACATAGATACCACAAGATGGATACTTGTGCAAACACATGCACATACAACAAATTCACACCTCCCCCCACATTCACACTGGAAGTGTGCATGCAATAAAGCTACAGTATTTTTGTCTGCCCCATTGCCGTATGGGACATGTCATCCTTCTCCATATAGATTCATCCTCTACAAATCCAATAAGTACATTGCACCACAATAATTGCTAAGTTGTGTAATTCATGACTAATTCATGTCAGGTTTAATTTATTAAAACTGACTTATAAATATTTCACACAACTCCTCCATTATTCACACCAGAACATGCGCTAAAACGTATCTGTGTCAGGCCATGGAGTTAGCATGGCAAGCGTTTGTGTATGTGTGTGTGTGTGTGTCTGGCACTACGTTGTTGTGATTAACAATGAAGATCATTTTCCTCAAATAAAAACAAAAACAAAGTAGACATTCACTGAAATGTCTGCAAAATGTGCTACAGTTAATGAAGGGGATATTGTAACTGTAGGTTTGATTGGTGCACTGCCTGTTGGAGTCCATTCAGTGTCACTCGCTTCGCTAGGTGGAGACAGCTGCTGCTGCTGTCTGAATCTCAATTCTCCTGCTGTACAGTACAGCTGAGATACTCTCCTCTAGCTTGAGCTGTAAACTGACGGGTTCAACAGGATTTAAAAACAAGGGCTTTAGTGGGTGGCTGGATGAGTGTATTTTTTGGTATTCACGGACAGTATGTGCACATTTGCATTCTTAGCAGGCATGTTACTTAATGCCATCTCATGACACTACAGCAGCTTCAGACAATAGAGGGAGGGGGTTAGAGCATAACTTTGTGTTCAAATGTTTCTGTATGTCTCTGGCACGGCAAGGAAGGCAGTGAAGGTGAATGTCTGTCATGCAGCTTTGAGCAAGGCACTTAACACCCAGCATGAATGCTGAGTAAACCCTCACTGGTTAAGTGTGTGTAGACACACCTGTGTCCAGTTTTAATGCCAGCGATACAGGAAGTTCAGAAGAGGTGACAGAAAGCTGATACGGTCACATGGATGGAACACAAAGCCGAAGTAGCTTCCTGTAAACACAGTAGTCACAGTGTGATGGGAGACGAGGGAAGAGAGCGTTGCAGTCTAGTAGTAACATGTCCCATCCCCTCCTTACTTTTCTTTGAATCCCACCTCTCTCTCACTCTCTTTCCCTCCCACCCTCTGCGAGATTACCGTTACCATAGTAACACAGCAGACTGGCTTGGAAGTCACAGTGGTTGTGGGTGCCATGGCAACACACATATGCTTGTGTTTCGCTCTGTTACTGCTGTCAGCGTGTGTAGGATGCACACACACACAGGCCCCACATTGTTGCACGTAACAATAGCTTGCTCAGTAAAGATTAAAAGGGGCACAGCGTCAAGTCTGATGATTTATGCAGCAGATTCTGTGCACTGTATCAGTGCCATGGCTCTACAGGATGGGGCGGTTAGCTGGACACATGGGGCTGCATGAGATGGTATGATGCTGGTTGAGTCTGCTCATCACAGCCCACTGAAAATATCAATATTTAATATAGGAAATAGAATAAGCAAGCTGGCATTAGGGTAATTGCTGGTTTATTACTTAAGTCACTCCATTCTGTACATAGGACCTGCATAGATAGATAGATAGATACAAAGAAAAACGGCTTCCTTCAGGTCTACAACGTTAAGGTAGAGCTTTATGGAAAACATGGTTTAGGACAAACAGATTCTGCTGGTGTTCATGTGTCCAGATACATGACCCAGTCCTGTGTTTACAGACTCCCTCAGCACATTGGGAGCAAGCCAACCCTTTACATGCACAGTCACACTCACACACCTTCTTTTGTCATTTATATATTTATATTCATCTACATACATACATACATAGGTACACCATATATATGTGCATGGTTTTGAGGCAGAGTGTTTCCATGGAAACAGTCAGAGAGAGAGAGGCAAGAACAGAAAGAGTAAAAGGTGACGGAGTGAAAGAGTTAAGAGATTCTGTGTGTGTGTGTGTGTGTGTGTGTGTGTGTGGGATGATAGTGAAGTGATTTGAGTTCACCTGACATAAACATTCCTGTTCTCATATACACACACACGCTCCCACGCACATTCACCATAATCACTGCAAGAGAATAGTGTTGAGTGTGTGTGTGTGTGTGTGTGTGTGTGTTGTGTTTTGTTGAAGGGAGGTGAAATGATTTCACCTGACAGAAACAATGCTGCCATCTCTCAGGTTTCTCCTTCTCTGCCACACAAAGACATCGACTGAAGCAGACACACAGAGCCAGACACAAACACAATACCAACGCGCAGTGATCTGACAAGCGGCTATTGGTGTGTTGTATACTACTTTTTGTTACATTTAATGCCAGACTGCATTGCTCATTTTTGTGCCTCCTTTCTTTGTCCCTCTCTCCAGAGCTCGCTGTAAGATTTGCCAATGGGACACAACAAGCCTTAGTGTAAAAATTGGTCCATTTATGTCATCATTTGTTCTGGTGTCCCAAGCTACCTGAGTAATTACAGTACAATGTAAGATTTGATAAAAAACAACTTCAAAATGACATATTTATACAAACTTGAATACTGTCCAAGGATTGATTTGAGCTCCTATAAATGGTATTCAATAGTTAACATGGTGATGTGATGATTATGAGGATGGATGAGTTTAGTGTTTATGTACTATTTCTTGGCCGGGACTAATAACTTCCTGGAACCTCCCCTGGTTGCCTAGCAACTGCTCTCAGCTAAGAAATAATCCCCAGTGGTGGTAAATACACTTTAATTTTTTTTACAAATTTAACAAACAAGATATAACATGTTAAGTAGTGAGCTTTAGAGGTGCTGGAAGGTGCTTAGCTGTTTCCCCCTGTTTCCAGTATTTGCGCTAAGCTAAGCTAAGCTAATCATCAGCTGGATGTTGCTTAATATTTAGTGGACAGATACAATATGAGAGTAGAATCAATCTTCTCATCTGACTCCACCAAAAAGTAAACAAGTGTATTTTCTAAAATGTCGAGCTGTTCCTTTAAGGACACATCAAGAAAATAATTTCAGATCATTTGCTGATATTAATTTTTCTCAGTACCATCTTTAATTCATCACTGCTGTTTTGCTCAAATGTCTGTCTGCAACTGATGATCAATGCATATCCATCTATTTATGAAAAACCTGCTTGGACCTTGGCTGATAGCTATCTCCTGGCAGATGATGAATTTGTTTAATGTCAGTGGGTTTGTCTGAAAAGATAAATGCTTAGAAAATAAATTGACATACAATGGAACTTTAATGTTTGGGAAATTGAGTCATCAAACAAGAAATGATTTAGATATAAAGAGTGAATAAAGCATTTGAGAGCTGCCGCTGACAAAGATATTTTAAGTGATATATTAAAGTGATATATGCCTCAATGAGTCTCTTTCTCCATCCCTCTCCTCAATGCTTCCCTCTACAGGTACCTGATGAATGTGACGTTTGAGGGGCGTAATCTGTCGTTCAGTGAGGACGGATACCAGATGCACCCCAAGCTGGTCATCATTTTGCTCAACAAGGAGAGACAGTGGGACAGGGTGAGAGAGAGATGGGAGAGAAAAGGGGAGAGCGTCTGTGTGTGTGTGTGTGTGCGTGTGTGTGGTTGTGTGTGGTTGTGCATGTGCATCTATATTCATGTGGTGGTTAAAACGCATGAAAACAGTGAGCAAACTAATGCCTACAATGTGTAAACTGTTAAAGTAAATGAAATACAGGGTGGTAGCAATGCCAGTGAGTTAGCTGTATCCTTTCAGTACAGTACCTGATTGGTCCATTAGTATCTGTCTTTCTCTCTGGACCGCTTATCATCGGATTTTCACTTTTAAAGCATTTTGAGCCTTAAGCTTTATAGGCGCTACTCTGATTAGATATTATCAACTCGGCGAAGGTGCCTTTGAGCAACACACTGCAGCACAGGCTCCAGAGTGGTGATGTAGAAGGAATGCGTGTCTGCATCTGTTCATTTTAAAAGTTTAGTACGCTACCCATCATTTATTCTATTCATTATAAATGTATTTTATTGTACAAAATCATCCTTCAGTTTGCCTGTACTGCACTCAGAGCATGGAAAGGTGTCTCTCATGATGACCAAAAAGAATTCCTGTCAGAACTAACATGGAGCAAGTTACTGTAAAAATACTGGATCACCAGTGTCTATGTAACACTGGATACATTGTAACATAGAGGTTCATAGTTAGTCTTACAGCAAAAAGACATAATTTTCAGATAGGAAAAATATAATATGTTTACTTGCACATTGCCTGTACAGTACTGTACAGTAGACTTCCACTAAAAATGATCTTTGCAATAGTCAGACCTGCAGCTACTCAGACATTGCGAGGAAGACAGAAGTTGTGGTTTGATTTGTTTGAATTGCCACCATATGACTTTTAGAAAACAGCATGTAGGCCGTAGTGTTGACAAGGGGTGATGCAGTTATTCGAGAACTTGAAGTC
Source organism: Coreoperca whiteheadi (assembly GCA_011952105.1). Taxonomy (NCBI): domain Eukaryota; kingdom Metazoa; phylum Chordata; class Actinopteri; order Centrarchiformes; family Sinipercidae; genus Coreoperca; species Coreoperca whiteheadi. The sequence goes on from CM022470.1 coordinate 18,403,294, forward strand.
CAGTGAGACTGTAGCTAGTTGTTGCTGTAGGACCCCAGGCCTGCTTAGGAGCGGTCCGTACAAACAAGAAAATTAGTAACACGCGTACTCGCACCTTCATGCAAACAACAGTGACAAATCTCACCTTTTCTACATCCATCTGCTTGTGCACGAGCTGGCTCATTAATATGCTGAAATGCCCCCCAGAATCCTAAACATGGTCAACCACATCCCTTTGAAAGTCCCAATGCCCTTAATGTAGAGTTACTTAATGTGGACAAAAGTAGCAACCGACAAAGATAAAGATGAAAAACACCTCAGACAATGAAGGTGGGATACTGCAGCGTCCCGGGACTTTATCCTGCTAGAGATGTGGTGTACTGCTCAAGATGCTGAGCTTAAATATGGTTGGGGTGGGTGCTACCCAACAAATAGTCTGTGATAGAATCTTTTTGCTCTTTAAATGTACAAACAAAAATGACCATGCTACTAATTGAAATTCTGACAAACCAAACTGTTTTATTTGACACTTCCACAAAAAATATGCAGTATGTCACTTTACGTGATGATCAAATAAACAATTGCACTATACAACATAGACATTGGGATAATTTTACCCAGAACTGAAATTGAAAGGGAAAAAGACAAACAAATGACTACTATTTTAGTACTAAGAATAATCAGGCTAATTAAATGTTAAAAAGAAAAATGGATATTGAAATTTAATTTTAATTCTGAGTTAAATTATTCCCCACACCAAAACATAACAGTTAATTATTAACAATCAAATGTCATTAACGGATCCTCTGGATCTCTCATATGGAACTACAGGTGCTCACTAATGCACGACTAAATAAACAAGACAAAGTAGAGGCCATATGGTATAAATTCATTCATACAGAGATGATTTCCTTGTTTTCCAAATGAAAAAGAAAATGTGATAGTTTACAACGTATCCAATATGCTTACATGATCGACAGTAAAGTTGGTTTGTACCCCAAAAATGTAGGTATGAGTTTACCCGATCACACCTGTGTACCACAAGGGTTTTGTGTATATGGTTCTAAATGTACTAAATGTTCTCAAGCACAACAAGATATTGATAAATCGGTTTCTATGCATACAAATAAGCATATGCATGGTTTAGCACAAAACTGCCCCCGGCCTCTAAATTGGGGAGGGTGGAAGTTCAGCTATAAAAGACTGTACTGGGCATCTTCAAGTCAAACTTTAGATGTACTCAGTCAGCTTTCTCTGAAGGTTAAAACATTCTATTGTACAGATGGAGAAATAGATATAAATTAATAAGTAGAGCAGATAGGTCAACAACAATCCAGAGTCATATTCTGAAGCAACAACCTTAAATGAACTTGATGCTCCTCGCCACCTGCAAAGTCGCCAGCATGCATCTGTGCTTCCTGATGCTCGCCCTCCATTGTATCTGTGTCCTGCAGTCTGACTTCTTTGACTCTCCCTATTCTTTTTCCTCAGTGTTTCTCTCTTTCTTCTGCCTCTCTAATCTATATTCTGTCCTCTGATCAGAGAACAAGGTGAATCACTCCCCTCCTGTCTCCCCCCTCACTCTCTCTTTTCACTCTCTTTCTCCCCTTGGAGCCTGCACTGCCCCTTCCCTTTCCTCCCCCCTTCCTCCCCCTCCTGCTCCCATACTCATGTTTAATTCTTAGCTTGACTTCCAGCTGAACCACTTTTCTTGGATCCTAATGAGTTCCAGCTCCTACAACCATCCTTCCACTGCACCTTTGAAGTGGTACGGAGAGTCTGTAGTGTCCAGTCCAGTTAACTCCCCGCCAGGCTGATTTTAACCCTTTTCTATCCACCCCCCCTCCCCCTTTCGCTCTTTCCCTCCATCTCTATCACTTTATCCGCCTCACTTTTTCTTTGTCCAGATAGAAGAAGCTGCATTGTGCCCCAGAGATACACAGCCTTAGCTTGTCGTCTCCAGACAGCCTTGGCAAGTTTGTGCTCCCTGGAGTACAATAAGTGTGTGTGTGTGTGCGCATTTACATATTTAACGAGTGTGCAAACCTGACTTTACACACTCGCACCTCAGCTCCGTGTCCCGCCCTCCCTGTCCCATTGTTTTGTGTTCAATTAGCTGATGATCCATACGCGTTTCCACCCACATCTTTCCCTCAGTGAATGTGGCCTACCTATGCCAAGGGCATAGGCAGAGTTTCAAGTATGGTTTCATGTGACCGGCATCTGGGGGAAATTGACTAATTGATGACGCTTATTCAGTGGAGTAGAGCCACAAGGGCTTGAGGGCCCTCCAGACGTACAGCTGGACACTCCTCTACAGAAGAGCCAGCATTTTGCATCTGAATGAGCTCCATCTCCAGCTTTCCTCGTCACACAGACACTCACTTCACTATTTCACTTCCATCTATAGTTTAGTCCCCCCCCCCCCCCTTCTTTCTGCCAATGTAACTGTTTCTCATTCCTCTCTTTTTCTTCATTTAGTCTCTCCATCCACTTCTCTGTCTCCCTGTTTCTCTCCCCACCCTCTCCTCTTCATCTGAATCCTGCTCTCTTCCCGTTTCAGTCCCGTCCTTCATGTTAACCTTGTTCTCATTCTCTACTCTGGGTTCCAGTCCTCTACTCTCCTCTTTTGTAGTTTGTCTTTTCCACATCTCCCCTCACTAATTTTCTCCGTCGCTGTATTTCACTTATATATTTTACTATCCCTGTTCGTTTGTTGCCTTATTGTCTTTTTAATGACAGATGGACTAATTACAACAAAACCCAGAAAACAGAAAATGAGGCAATAAAACCCAAACCAGAGTGAGATGTTTTTGCATAACAAGCATTCAAACTCTACATTGCTTTTTGTGGAAATGTTTTTCGACTGTGACTAACTGTTTGCAAGAGCAGAGCTGCAGGTATCTGTGATGGACTGGAGTCACTCCAGCGTGGACTTTAATCTGAATTCCTTTTTGAATTGGGTCCTGCCCAGTGATTGATTTCATGTATGTACTTTACTGTTACACTTGTTAGCATTGAGTTGCTGAGCTACTCCTCCAGACTGAATTAAAATCTAAGACTATGAGTCTCCATGGTTGCAGTCAACTCACTGGTAAAAAAACAAGAATGCATTTCTAGGAAAAAACTCTTGATCTGTGTATGACATTTTTAAGGCAATCTGAAAATCTTTTGTTTGCCGTATGTCTCTGCAGGTGGGTAAATGGGAGAATGGTTCCTTGTCCATGAAGTACCATGTGTGGCCTCGCTATGAACTCTACGGGGGGGCAGCAAACAGGGAGGATGACCACCTGTCCATCGTGACATTGGAGGAGGCTCCGTTCGTCATTGTGGAAGACGTGGATCCACTTAGCGGGACCTGTATGAGGAACACCGTACCCTGCCGGAAACAGATCAAAACACTGTGAGACTCAAAGCTCAGATATACCAAATCAGAGTCTGAGAAACAAGAATAAGAATGCATGAAGAAAAACTAATTTCTGTTAAGTACATATTTAGATTATTGTGAAAATGTCACTCATCACACATAGACAGAGACTGTTTTCTCTGTCCATCTGCCACAGTAGCTCACAGATCTACCTACCGCAGAACTGACCAAAGTAGAAATGAACAGAAAAAAAACCTGGCAGCTGCCTAAACTGTGCTTGTGAATGATGTTCATTTCCCACAGCAGCTGTACAGAGCCAGAGGTAGAATCAGTAAACACTTCATCTGTGTGAGAGATAGAGCTAGATTAGATAATTCTCTATCTGTTTTATCTATCTACGTAGTAATCAGACGAAGGAGTCGGGAATCTACATAAAGCGTTGCTGTAAGGGTTTCTGCATTGACATCCTGAAGAAGATTGCCAAGACGGTCAAGTTTACCTACGACCTTTACCTGGTCACTAATGGCAAACACGGCAAGAAGATCAATGGAACATGGAATGGCATGGTGGGAGAGGTGAGGAGTAACTTGTGTGTTTGTCTTTCCGTGGCCACATCAGTCTCCTATTTTAATTTAAATCCGCCCACTCAGTCACTAATTGCGTGTAATGTATTTGTCAGATACATACTAGCAAATAACCTGCAGGCCCAAAGTGGCCAAATCTGAAAGCCTTGCTATCCACTAAATATTCAGTTAGTGGGAAGCTGCCAGATTTTGCAGGTCAACAAGTAAAGCCTCTTCGTGCTTGTCATGTGTAAATTATATGAGTCTCATTTGTAGTTTGTTGGCAAAGCATGCAAATGAAGATTGCTCCTAATTCACACTTTGCAGCAGCTTCTTGTCGTTATTTATGTTGCTGCTGTTTCAAAGGTGCTGTTAAGACATTTGAGCTATCAGAGTGGCAGCATACTTTGCGGAAAGACATTGGCAAACAGTATGTGAACAACAGACAGACTTTTATTTCCTACAGGCAGAAAAGGTGTAGGCTGAACCTACCCCTTTTGCAAAACACTTCCTCCTTTAGCTTCAAAATTAACATCAGACAAACTAGACTAATGCCAGCATGCCATTCTAATCAGATATATTTATATTTATCCAATTAATTATTTTTAACACATTTTTTACAACACTGAGTGCCACACATTTTCAGTTTCTGTTCCATAAATGCACCCCACAGTCACTGTGATTCTGGCTTTTGTTAATGTTTGATTAAACCAGCCAAGACTTTATCACATGAAGACGCTTGGAATTACTGCCAAGGTGTTGGTGAAGTTGAAGAACAGATCAGAGGGGAGACAGAGTTACAGACTGTGTTCACCCCTTTGGGCCCAAAGAACTTTGAACTACTACTATATTTAGCTTCCATAGAAGCTGCCTGAAGGGTTCATTTCCTCTTTGAAGTGTGTTTTCGTACCTTGAATTATGAGCTTTCCTTTCCGGGTCAACCCTCTGCCCAACAGGCCTAACACTTATGTCAGTGAGGCTAAGCACCTCCCCCAGGGTTGCAAACAGTTCAGTCAGCTGCAACAATTCACTTTGGGCTCTAAACATTCGCAAATCAACATTGGTCCCAAGGTAAGGTTGTTGTCAGTTCTCATACTTCAACCTATAAGAATGAGGTGCGCTCCTGCTGTCTGACTTTGGCTATTTGTTAATGAAGGAAAAGGCAAACAGATCGATAGTAGCCCAAAGGCCACAGGTTGATAACACACTCTGTCCCTCTTTGTGTGGACACTGAAGTTTGAACAACCTTCAGAAGTCACAGACAAGATTATGTTTCCATTTAGTCCTGCGGTAAAACTTTTGCTGTTCAATTTACATTAAACTGACCTATTTAATCTATTTTATAAAGCCATTTAAGTCATCCTGCCAGTCAGCCAGTGGGGCACTGAGCTTTGAGTGTGGTCACCTGTAATAAACTCTACCTCCCTGTCTAAAATCTCCTTCTCACCTCCACAGATGAATGGTCATTAGGAGCAGACACACATGCAGACAATGGACACTTATGCATGAATGATCATAGAAATAAGAGAATACATGCATGAGTGCAGACACATGGACACAGACAGGCATAAACACCCAGACTGTTTCCATATGTGCACAGGACACACTGGTAATGTCAATTTCTCTCTCTTTCTCTCTCTCTCTCTCTCTCACACACACACACTTCACCGTAGTTATGCCATAGCTGCTGTATCTAACAAAACCAACCCGTGTCCTTCTCCAGTTGGAATGCAGCCAAAACTACAGTATATCTCACATCCTTAATGGAACAAAATCTGGACTGATGCTGACACACACACACACACACTAGGACGTGCTTCTGCACGCTCTTGAACACTCACCAAGATCACTGAGGGCCTTTACACAATTTGCAACAGCTTGGAATGGCAAAAGATCACACAGGAAAAAAATCTATGAACGCTTTAAGAAGGCCTACATTTTGTCCTAACTCGATTCTGGCAGTCAGTGTCAACTTCATGGGCTGCATTGACTTGTGCTGCCCCTAATACTCCTAATCTAAAATATTAGAGGCAATACACTTGATTACATTGAGTTTGGCCTTGCTAGCAGAGTCACATAAAGACACTGGCACGCACACATACGAGCAGAGACACACACACAAACGCAGATCCTCGCTCGCTCATTCTCAATAACACCCACATGGGTCACTTTCATAACGCGCAGAGAACAAGTCGTAGGAGGGAGATGGAGAGAGCGAAAGGAGAGAGAGGAAGTGAGTACACTGGATGGACTCGCTCTCTTCCCCTGGGGAGACATTCGCACTAACACGCACACACACAAACACAAACACACACACACACACACCAACACACACACACACATGTGAGCATGCACATCCACACTTACATGCTGACAGAACAAACAAGACTGAAAAGTTACAAATGCACACGCGGACACACACGGACGCTCACTAACAGACACAAACACTTTGAAAACTGCAGATAATGTGCAGAGTGGATGTGTAATATTCTCCCTGCCTGTAAAGGTCCACTTCACAGGTAGAGAACAAAGGTTCGCTCCCGTCTCTTTCTATCTGTCTTTTTCCCTTTATGACTCACTCATATGCACGCACGCACACACACGCACACACACGCACACACACGCACACACACATGCACACATACAATCTAACACTGAAGCTTTGACTCACACAGACACACATGCCTTATTAACTCAGTAAGACAGTCTCGTCCCACTTTGCACCGGTGCTGTAGGGCTCTAAAATTTGGGGCTAAATATACTACCTGTGCAGAGGTACTGACTGGAGGGAGGCAGGTAGAGGAAGGAGAGGCATTGGGGCGGCTATTTCAAGCAGCCATGACCCACTGTGGTAACCCACTTTCTCCCTCCCTCTTTCTATCTTTCTCCCCGTTTCCCTCCCCTGGTGCGCATCACGAGTGTCCACTCATAGCGCTGCATGGGGAAAGTGTGTTGGCCTCACGCCTCTACCAGCCGTGCTCTATCTTTGTCTCTTATGTCTCAATTCTCAGGTGTTTCTTTGTCTCACTTTGCTCATTTTACGCCACTTTTTCTTTTTAAAAACATCCACTTTCCCTCAACCTGTCCCATCTGTGTTGTGTCAGATTTGATTTCCGACATTTCCTATAATACCTTTTGGCAGCTAACTGAGTGAGTGCCTGAATCTGCTGCATGCTTTAAACAGTACACGTTAATGGAGAAGGCAAGGCAACTACGAGTCGTCCCTTTTTGGATTCTCTCTGTATGATTGCTGAACATCAGCGTAAAGTGATGTTCAGCGTCGAGACAGAAGTTTGTTGCTCTTGGATTATAATATATATATTGGTGTATTAAATTGCTGAAAACATTTCTGCTAAGTGGCTCAGTCACATTTATTCATTCATCCTGTGAAATAACAAAAGAACCAACAACAAAATGGAATGGAAGAAATGCAAGGGACATGGTCAAAAGCTATTTTTCAGCAATTTTACAATGTTTGCACCACAATGCCCTTTAGAACTTATGGACCACTGTAAGGATGTCCACCTTTGTCCCTATCAAACTTCTTAACAAGAATCACCCACATTTGGAAAGTCTCCTAGCACAAAATCACCTTCAAAAGAAGTGATGGCCGTGATATGCTATTTTTATGCTTGTGTTTTAATGCTGTTTTTTTTTTTTTTCACTATAAGCTATTCATAACTATCTTGATTGAATTTGTTTTTGGATGTTTTTGTTGCTGCTGCACCACACAAGACATTTTACCTCAGGGAAAAGTTTAAGTTTTAGGACAGATTTTTCCTTTAAAGTGCACTCCACTCATTACTCTACCGTGCTTCAGTAGATTTTTAGTGGATGGATGGATAAGAGATGTTTAAATAATGCGATGCCCTTTGTCTTTCTGTTTTCCACCATTTCCACTAGGTGGTGTTAAAAAACGCCCACATGGCCGTCGGCTCCTTGACCATCAACGAGGAGAGGTCAGAGGTCATCGACTTTTCTGTACCCTTCATTGAGACGGGCATCAGCGTCATGGTCTCCCGTAGCAACGGCACCGTTTCACCCTCGGCCTTCTTAGGTGAGGAGCACAGCAGCCAGCTGTGAAAACTTGGAGGCAGAGATGGGTCCAAGGAAGGCCATGTTTGACATTGTAACCGTGAGGCTATCATAAAACATAAAAGCAATGCCAACGCTCAGTCTTGTGGGGTTGTCATCTTTTCTACAAGTTTCTGGGAAAAAATGTTGACATGGGTTATTACACCTTCTGTTTAAGCCCTTTCCATTAGTGACCTCCTCTTCCTGGTTGCCCAGTGTGCTTTGTTTCCGAGTTGCATTGGGTGCTTGGACTCTGGTATACCTGCTTGCAGATCAAGTTATTATTATTATGCCAGATTTAGCAAAAAAACTGGTTCTAGCTAAACTGCGCAGAATGCAAATGTGAAATTTGCTGGATAGTAAGTGCAGCTGGAGATCCAGTCAAATGCAAAAAAATGATTCATGTCCAATGTAATAATGGCATAATAATAAAGGAACATTGAGCCATACCATAATGTGGTATAGGCCACGCCCATTTCTGCCTGTAAGTCTTTAGTTGGTTTTGCAAATTCATGAAATATGCAAAATGTACTTTTGTCAGTTTCAAGCCAATTTTTTGACACAGAGACACCAGAGTGGTTTCAAAGAGTCTTTGAATTTAGCAAGTTTTAGTTTGGTGTAACTGCTGTTTCGCCAGCACTCCTGACAGATTGAGAGTGTTAGATGGGTCTTTGTCAGGTCACTTTAGATTGACGTCCATTTTTCCACCTTTAGAAGTTGAACTTAAAGTGATTTAGTGGACACACTTGTGATTAGAGCCAAGTTTTAATGCATTTGAATGATGAGGAGGCAGACTGGAGTGCATGATAATATGGCTAACTGTTTATTTATTCTCTCTTTCACTCCCTGACTCTTTGCCCTCTTATATTTCCCACTCCTACTCCATTTCTCTGACTCTTCCTTCCTCTTCTCAATTTGCCGCTCCACATTTGCATATCTCTCTTGCCCTCTCCCTCTCTCGCTTCATTTTCTCTTCCTCTCGTTCTCTTTGCCGCCCTCCCTCTTTTTTCCCCTCTTCCTCCCTCTCCTGATGTCCCCCGTCTCCTCCCCATCTTCTGCCTTCTTACAACCCTCTTTTCCCCCTCTCTTCTCTTTTCCTAATCTCTGTCCGTCCACGCTCCCTCTCTCAATCCGTTGTCTCCCTTGTGTCCCTTCCTCTCTCCCTCTCCTCTCTTCCCTCTCTCGCCCTTCAGAGCCCTTCAGTGCGGATGTGTGGGTGATGATGTTCGTGATGCTGTTGCTGGTGTCAGCAATGGCTGTTTTTATATTTGAGTACTTCAGCCCTGTGGGCTACAACCGCTGTCTGGCTGACGGCAAAGGTGAGAGGCCTCAACTCAACACACAGACAAAAACGCACACCCAGACACACACACATAGACACAGGCATGGTACCTGTTGGGGGGTGAACCGCACTATTGTTTGAGGATGTATATGTAAATGCATGCAGACTCTTTCTCTCCCAGTCTTCTAGCCATGTCTTTAGCCTCCCTCATCTCTTACTCTTTTCTCTCAGAAGACACCAGATGGGAGGCCACGTTTAGGTTTAATTTACCTGTGAAATTATACCTTTGCAAAATGTGCTAAAAGTGATGTATTACTTTGGCATTAAAGTAAGACTTTAAAGCACTCCACAGCAAATCTGCCTTGTAGGAAATGTAGGGCTATCCACTTTAGTACCAATGCAACTATGTTAAAATACTTCCTTACAAGTAAATGTCCTTCATTTAAAATCCTACTTAATTACTTAAAAGAACAGAAGTATTATTAGCAAAATTTACTTTAAAGTATCAAACCTAAAAGTACAAATTTTTCAGAAAATTGCCCCTGTGACTGACATATTATTATATATTACATTATAAAAATTCTGATACACAAATATCAGTCTAAGTAATATAAGTGTGTATAAGTAATATAAGTGTGATTAAAGTGGTGTTGCTAGTCGAGGTGGAGCTGGGATTTTATCTAGGCATACTATTAGATATTATATAAAGTTAGGTAAATTAGTCCAGTGGTTCACAACCTAGGGATCAGGCCCCATCCAAAGGTTTCAAAGAAAAATCTAGGGGTTGTGAGATGATTTATTAGATGGGAATGAAGACAGAAGAAAGTTATCTGTTTGGACTATTGCCTGTGAATTTAACCCAGGCAGCAATTACATTTAATCCAAAACCTATTTGTTAAAGCCAATTTCATGTACTGTACATAAGCACATTTTGCAGGAGACAGGGTTGTCTCTTGGTAAGCAGTGATGATGTTTTAGTGAATCTGAAAATCACACTTGTAACACACATGCTAACCCAAGCAGATATCAGGAATAATAATTGTGTCAGTGTGAATAATAATCACATTTCCATAGGCTACTACCATTTGCACTGATAAATTGATTTATGAAATGACAAACCTGAATGCTGGTTGGTCGTACACACGCCAGTACCAGCACTCCTCGGTGTTTGGTTGCCTGTTGTGTTAATTTTCTGGCATATTCTAGTGTTCTGATTTTCTGAATAGCGTATGAATGGTCAGCCAAATTGAAAGTCCTGGATGTGAGACTACCACCAGCCCATGAAAGCAGTACAATAGTTTTGGCAAAGAAAAAAACAATCTGATGGTGGTATTGTGGATCCAAATCAAGCCAAGTGCCATCAAATTTCATTGCATTCATCTTTGCTGGTGAAGTCTGCGAATGAGAATCCGAAGTAATGCAGAGAACATGGCGGCTGGCAATTTGAACCTCCAGAGAAAGAGAGTTGGATGAGTAATGCTCCAACTAGGAATTTGCACCCAACAAGCAAGCACAGGTACAGCTCTGCAGGTTAATGCTTTCTGCCTGTAACAATGCCAGTGTGGATCGTCTTGTACGAATTGTCGTTTCCTGTGCACAAAGACTGACAGAGACACAGACACACACTAACACACTGCGGGCCGCCTCCACATACTGTATAGACCAGCTGTCCTCGCTGACCCAATGACTTCATTCTCCTCTCCTCCTCCTCCTCCTCCTCTTCCTCCACGCTGCTCTCTTTTCATCATTTACAGGTGTGTCTGACTACATGGGTTTCAACACACCTCGAGAGCTGCTTCCTTCACACTGGACAAGCCATTTGCATTCATTTCCATATTTCCCAAAATCATGTGTCAGCTCTGACAGCGAGGGGCTAGTTTTGTGTTAGATCTCCCCAGCCAAAAAGATAAGAAACAAACACAAAAAAAAAAATCAATGTCTTCCCACAACTCTATCTCTGATGTGGCTATATATAGACAATGGCTATCTTTTTTTTTTTATTCCTCTCACCCTTCATCATGTTCGGGAGAAGATGTACTCCTCCCTAAAGCGCTTTTCTCTTCAGTGTGCCTCCTTGTTTTATCTGCTTGTAGCACTGTGGGTGTTTGGTATCATGAAGAGTGCAGATCGAAGTTTAGACTCAAAGGATTCGGTGCAATAATGTATCAATGGCGTGACTGCAGATTTGGAAAGTCTCTGCCTGATTCATTTAACCAACTTTCTTGCAAACTTCACAAAGGAGATATTTGGCACGATAAAGTCAGTTTGTCCATGAACAAAAAGCCCCATACAACAATACATGCCCACATGCTCACACACACACTCTCTCTTTCTCTCTCACACATACCCACACAGACATTGTGAACCAACTGGTAATCACAACGTAACGGCTGGAGCGAACCAGTCTGCTTCCAGCTCATAGATGAATTGAACCAACACAGTGCCTAACTTATACAAACAATAAAAAAAATCTATCAATTACTTTGTGATATATATGTATATAGCCAATATAAGTGACATAAAACAGCAAGAGTCTATAACCATGCTAATAGCTTTGTGAGGCTGTGCAAAATGATTAATGCTAGCATGGCAACATGCTCACAAAGACCACGCTAACATGCATACAGCTGAGGCTGATGGGAATGTCATTAGGTAGGTATTTTGTCATATACCAAAGCGCTGGACAAATTGAAAATGTTACCTAAGTTCTCTAAAAGTGACAACTAAAGTTATTACAATTCCTGCCAAGGGGAACATGAACGTGTGTAAAACATTTGATGCCAACTCATGCGGTCTATCTGACTGACCAGTAACTGCCAGACAAGGGTAACTATCATGAGAATGTATCATTATGTTGCCATTATAAAACTGTAGCTTTTAGAAAGTTGCAGGAATTCAAGAAGACATTCAGTTTCATTCTACTAAACATAATCCGTGCTCAGCTGGAGATCCACCAGTAAAAGCAGACCTACTGTGTGTCCCACGCACTGGTTTTAGAAACCAAGGCTGAGCTGTCACGTATTCTGTAACCATGGCTGGGTTTCTTTCAGAGCCTCACGGTCCATCCTTCACCATCGGTAAGGCCATCTGGCTGCTGTGGGGTCTGGTCTTTAACAACTCCGTGCCGGTGCAGAACCCCAAAGGCACCACCAGTAAGATCATGGTGTCAGTGTGGGCCTTCTTTGCCGTCATCTTCCTGGCCTCCTACACTGCCAACCTGGCTGCTTTCATGATCCAGGAGGAATATGTTGACCAGGTAACTGGTCTCTCAGACAAAAAGGTAAGATGGAAGGTTTCTGTTTGATGCCGTGCCGCCCTGTCTTCTTTTTCTCATCTGTACCCTTAATTTGTGAAGTAGATTTTTTACATGCCTCTCTCTCCATGCTCCGTCTTCCATGTTTAGTTCCAGAGTCCCAATGACTTCTCGCCTCCGTTTCGGTTTGGCACCGTCCCAAATGGAAGTACAGAGAGAAACATTAGGAACAACTACCCAGAAATGCACTCTTACATGACGAAGTTCCATCAGAGAAATGTCAACGAGGCTCTGCAGAGTCTCAAGGCCGGGTGAGAAACTGCACATTTACTTTGATTGTATGTAAAACCAAATTTACAAATTATAGTCCAAGCAAATTTAATTTCACAACAAAAGGAATTTAAAGGATCAGATTTACAGTATGTTTGAAACTTAAGTCCCTATTTGACAAAATGGTATCTATCATCTAGAGATATTGAATGATGTATTTTGGCACACATTTATGTCTTTATGTTTTTTTATTCTTTTGAATTTAAGGGGTTGAATTCATTTAAAAGCAGGTGAATAGGTCCCTAAATAATGGAAAAGTGGAACGATAGTCATTATATTGCAGTTACGTATTGTAATAGAAAGTGTACATTTTAGGGAAGAGTCCCCGAATTATGTCTTCCCTACTTGTCTTCATGTAAAAATACTGTAGCTGGATAATATTTTCACTCCCCCTCTTCAGTTTTCATCAAGTGTGCCTTTTTCGCTAGTCTGTGTGCCAGCTCCAGCCTTTGGCAAACCAAGTGGAAGTCTATTACACTTATCAGCAGCTTAGTGCTATTTAGCAGGTTAATTGGAACGTTGCAGCGGTGATGTCTGACTCCTAGGCGCTAATTAATTGTAACCTATCTCGCTCCCTCTTTCTCCCTCTCTCTCTTTTTCATTAGCAAACTAGACGCTTTCATTTATGATGCGGCCGTACTGAACTACATGGCTGGCAGGGACGAGGGCTGCAAGCTGGTGACCATTGGCAGTGGCTACATCTTTGCCACCACGGGGTACGGCATCGCCATCCAGAAGGAGTCGCTCTGGAAGAGACATGTGGACTTGGCCATCCTGCAGCTCTTTGGAGATGGTGAGGCAGCATGCTGCTTCCTCCCCTGTTTTATTCATACATACTGCTCAGTTTAATGCACTCAGGGAACAGAGACTCTGCCATGCGTACAGTGCAGCAGTGCAAATGTGATGAGTTGTTTATTTAATTACTCAAAGATGCACCAGATAGTCACTGTGATAATACTTTGCCCGCGAAGGAAACTGAACTTAACTTCTGATTGACTGCCTTAAAGAAAACATTAAAGGAGAAGTCCGGCTTATTTCAACTGTGCTCTTATTTTAATGACTTTGGCCAACATTGTACTCCCCAAGTTAGTTAATGGATTATCTAAACCACTTTATTGCAGGCAAATCTGAAATGTTGGAAGTCTGTGGATCTACACAACAACAACAATTTTACAAATGGCCTTTGTCATTTCCTCCTCGGAGTTTTTTTAAAACCTGTCTGATCATGTGACTGCTCGTGTGTCTGCCCCATCTGACTTATTCTCTAACAAAATAAGTTTCAAGTTGTAATAACCCTGAATTATCCTCTAAGAGCTAATTTGAAGTACTTGATTTACCCACCAATATGCTATGAACAATTCTTGCCTCAGGCTGTGCTGTGGGGACAAATAACAGTGACTAAGTTTATTTCTCATGTATATAAGTGTAAAATTCTCTATTTTCAAGAGTGTGTACTCTAAACTCAGGCAAACATAGGCTTCTCAGGGTTTCACACACTCCCATCTGTTCAGGATAAGAACTGGTAGAGAGAGGAGAAAATCATCGTTTTTCTAAGGAATTTGCGTGTCTGCAACCACAGTTTTGGTTAATTGGCTCTGCAAGTCAAATGTACAGTGATTCCACTCTCATATATAACAAGAACTGACAGAAAAGGTAAGACAGTGCTGCTAACAATATAAGTTGGGATTTAGCTTCACCATGGGGGCCCTATGCTTTATGATCACGGTTGCCTTTTATGGGAGACTGTCCAAGCTCTCCAGGGCTTGTTCTTTTGAAACGCTTCATTCCTGTCAGCTCTAGCTGGAGCATTAATGAGTCTCAGAACGAGTAGGGAATGAAATGAAATGTGTTCAAAATGTCCATTCCTAAACCGTATAGTATCCTTTATTGTGTTCAAGCGGAAACTCTTCGGCGTAGACAAGTCAAAATGTCACAGACAAGGGCTGCGCGCTGAGTTTATTGACTTTAACAGTCTAATTTCACAATGTCCTGTTCTGATATACAGCTCAATTCAGAATGGGAAATGTAATGGAAGTTTGGTGTGCGTGCGTTCGTGTGTGTGTGTAGGTTAGAGTGTGTGCGTGTTGTAGCTAGTTTATTTGGGCATGGTCCAACGTGTTGTGAGCATCCTGAACCATGGCCCCTCCGGGGCCCACTATAGTGCGTCCCAGTTAGGGGTGCCAGCATAGCTCTTGGTGTATTTCAACACTGCGTGTGCATGAGTGCGCGGGTTTGTGTGTGTGTGTGTGTGTGTGTGTGTGTGCTTGCGCTCATGTGAATATGGGTCAGGCCTCTGAAAATGAGAGGGCCTATGTGTGTAAGCGAGAGGAGTGTGTGTGTGTGTGTGTGTGTGTGTGTGTGTGTGTGTGTGTGTGTGTTACAGAGATAAAGAGAGTGTGATGTAGAGATTCTGACTATTTATGACACAGGTTTATTTTTATCAACCTACATACAATTCAATAAGAGTGTTGTGTGTGTGTTTTGTTTCTGACTTATTGATTATTAGTTATTTATATGCTTAACATACAAAAATGATTTGATTTGTGTGTGTGTCTGTGTATGTTTTTTTGAGAACGCGTCTACGCGTGTGTGTTTGAATATGGGTCGACTCGCAGTACCATCCCCCTGTGCCACTGCAAAAGCATTCATACAGGAACCAAGTGGCCCTGTCTAGCCCTTATCAGGATTTCAATGTCACTATGCCACGCCTCACCATCCATTCCCCTCCTGGTGGCCTAGAAAGCGATCAGACTCACATGGGGAACCCAGTGGCCTGGTACGAAGGCTGGAAGGGAGTCTGGGTGGTTTGACGCAGGCCTGGGCAAAAAATATATCACAGCTGTTGTGAAAAAGAAACCGCAGTTTTGATTGGTGGTTTTGATCCGCTGTCGGATGGAAAGTTTTGAAGTCATTTACAGTACATTTAGAGTTTAATGACCTTTTGCCCTTGAAATAAATGAAAGACCTGTTGCATCACTTCAGAGACACCAGGCATCAATTACTGTATGGTATTTTCCCTCAGTTCTAAAATGTACTTTTTAAATATCTGGCTTTTGACTTGTTATAGTAAATTACTGTGTTCATACTTTTTGTATGTTCATCGTTTTTAGATCATGGAAAGTGACTAAAAGTAAGAACAGGGCAAACGGGAAAGAAGACAACAGGCAAGAAAAAGTGAATGCTGATGGACAACAGAGCTGAAAGTCCTTTATTTTATTACACTTGTGTTATTGTCCACAGGGTTAGGAACCAAAAAGATTGATACCACTCTCTCATTTCTGTATGGTAAATATGAAGCTACCACCAGCAGCCAGTTACCTTAGCTTAGCATAAAGAAATAGTTTGCCCATAACCTTCTGTACACAACCCCCTGCATAATAGCAACTTGTTGTTTTTACACTTTGGTTTTTGTATGAATGAAAAAACAAGATATACCATGTTAATTAATGTATTTACCGGTGCCGGTACAGTAGGCATGTTTTGTTACCTTCACACTTGCTAGCCATGCTAGCTGTTTCTCCCCATTTCATTCTTTATGCTAAGCTAAGCTAACTGGCTGCTGGCTTTAGCGTCATATTTAGCGTACAGACATGAAACAGGTATTGATTTCCATCTAACTCACTTCCAGAAAACAAAAAGGAGTATTTTCAAAAAATGTTGAACTATAGTTTAGTATTGTTTTCGAAATACAGTAGATTAAATGTCTTAACTCAACTGTCTAAAACTAAACACTGAAAAATCGACATACAGAGACATCAGACTTACTTGAGATAAATACAGAACCCCCCCCCCCAAAAAAAGGAGCAAAAACAAACTCAAGGTCCACTTTTTATAGAAATATCAATTACATCTCTTGGTTTTCATCACTGGATGGAGTTTGCCCACTTGTCATGGAGATAGCTCAGTTGTCATCATGTGAACTACTTGGAGTATGGAACTTAAGATGATGAAGAATGTATGCTTGCATTTGAAAGCTGTGGGAAAGCTAATAAGTTGACCTTGAGTTAATTTGTTTGTCAAACTACTGTTTCCTAGGCCAAGAATAATCGATCGTGTTCAATCACTGTCTTATTTTTCAGACCTTTTTCACCAAAGACAGTTTGACATATCACATTAGGAAAAGCACAAGTGTAAAACACAACATAAATTATGACTGAATTCTATTTGGATGCTTCAGTTTCAGGGTTGGAGAACAGAGCCATTGTTAATGTTATTAGTAACACCTATGCTTTTCCTATTATGACAAGTCAAAATGTCTGCTGTGAAAAAGGCTTATTGGCATGGTAATATAGTTGAGACGAGGTTTTTGTATTTGTGAAAAGGTTATTTCAGGTGTTAGTAGGAATGTACTGTATAAAAAACACATTAATCAGTCAAAAAAGTTATTATGGTTGCTCTGGAAAAATTCTTAGTTTGATAGTCCCCCTGCCTAACTTAATGATCACAGGCAAATTTTTGCATTAGCCTGTCGAAAATGATTTGACTTCGAAAACGCTGAGTGGAGTGTAGGCGTAATGCACTTGCTCATCATTAAAAGTCATTTTTTACAGTGTTGGACCTTCCGAGCAGTCCAGAACGCCGTGTGTAACTGTGATGACCAGTCAGGGACTATTTGTTGCATCCCCTCGCTTACATTCCATTGTCACCTGTCCAATACATAGGCAAAAGTCCCGAAAAACTATTTTTGCATTTTCCAAGTTGTCACCTACCAGAGAATTTTCCCCTTTTTGAAAAAATGTTTTGCTAAATAAAAACAAATGACATAACAAACAAGACAATATTGACGTTCTGTCTTTCAGAAAAAGCATGAGCATCTTTACTTCAGAAATGAATCGAAGCCTTTGTGTTAATACGCTCTTGTCATACAAATGCCAGTGTTAAAGGCCAATGTCATGTCAAAATGGTTAAAAGTAGTTGCTGCTGTACGATTGCGTCCATACTGTTGCTTGCACGCGTGTGTGTTTGCGGTGCCTCTCCCTGAGTTTGTATGCTGGGGAGCATCTTGTTGATGCTCAGAGGCCAGCCAGTGCTCCGGTGTAAGAGTCGCGTTGACGTGCAGCGACAACGGCTGAATGTATGATTAATTAACCGTCGCCTGTTCCGCCACAGTCGGCTTTGACAGTGAACAGCTCATGATGAAACAGAAGGTGACCCACAAAAGAGACCGGAAGCTCGGGGACCAGCATCACACACACGCACAGACACACATGCACATGCATACGCTTGTTTTGTTTTTTTAAATTTGCATAGATGAATGCACATGTTGACGCGAAAGCTTTTACATATTGTGTGGTAAAGACTTTGAAACGCAGTTATTTGCAGAAATGAGTGCAAAAAAAGATCTATGCAATTAACATGTGACCAATGGCGTGTGTGTTACTCTTTTCCTGTCTGCAATGAAGTCTCCTGCAAAATTCAAGGCTGTAAAATTCACTTCTAACTCCCCTGACCCCCCCCTTCCCTCTACTTGCCCGCCATCTTCCCTCCTCACTTCTTCTGTTGCATCATCTCTCCATCCCTCGTGTCCTCCAATACCCATCCTGTTATTACATCATATCCCTCCTCTCTCCTTTACATTTTACATTCCTTCCCACTTTTTTCACACCCCCTTCTTTATTTCAATTCCTGTACGAATTTTAAAAACACCACATGTCGTCATCATGCCCCTATCCTCTGTCTCCTCTCCTTTTCTTTTTCGGACCATCTGCCTATCTCCCTCCTTCCTTGCCTCCATCCCACTTCCTTCTTGCTGTTGCTCCATCAACTCTTTACCATCCCTCCTTCTGACCTTCTCATTCATCTCTCCCCACCTCCTTCCCTCTTCATACCATCTGTTTCTCCCTTCATCCCTTCACCCTCTCCCTCCCCCTGTCCTTCATCTCTTCTGCCCCCTCCCCCTCCCCGTGATTACATTTCCTCCAACCAGGTGAGATGGAGGAGCTGGAGTCCCTGTGGCTGACGGGGATCTGCCACCATGAGAAGAACGAGGTGATGTCCAGCCAGCTGGATGTGGACAACATGGCCGGAGTCTTCTACATGCTCGGTGCTGCCATGGCTCTGTCGCTCATTACCTTCATCTGCGAGCACTGGTTCTACTGGCAGCTGCGCTTCTGCTTCATGGGCGTCTGCTCCGGCCAGCCCGGCTTCGTCTTCTCCATCAGCAGGGTGAGACAGGGAGGGGAAGGGAAGCCAGGAATAACAAGAAAAATGAGTTTTTGCTCAGGCATTAAAACTGTGAAAATGAATTAATAAATCATAAATGAATCCATCTGTATGGTAAAAACAGAAAGCTGCATATTTACTCACTGTTGGTGACTGTCTCAACTGAAAATTCTCAATAAGCTTGTCATGGCTTGTACTTTTTCACAAATATTCTGACTGACAGATTCAGAATGCCAGTAAATTCTGTTCAAAAGAGAGCCAGCACACCGGAGCTGACGCACTTCGCACCGTGCTCGTGTTTTCAAGCATCAGAATCAAGCAGAAGCCCAGTAGTATCACACTTTGCTACCTGCCTTGCACTTTATAAATAAACCGTTGCAACTCCGCCATCTTTGCCTCTCACAAAAACAAAAGCTGACAACATCTGGAAAGTTGAGGATTTCAGTTTTTAGTCTATGTAACTATTGAAAGAAGAAAGACCCCGTTCTTCTTCTTACAAATGTAAAGCTGCATTCATAAAAAATAAAACACACCCAGTTCGATACACTCAGGAGTTTTGCTGCTACAGCCTCACTTGGATCGGTATGACCAGTA
Source organism: Coreoperca whiteheadi (assembly GCA_011952105.1). Taxonomy (NCBI): domain Eukaryota; kingdom Metazoa; phylum Chordata; class Actinopteri; order Centrarchiformes; family Sinipercidae; genus Coreoperca; species Coreoperca whiteheadi. The sequence goes on from CM022470.1 coordinate 18,422,898, forward strand.
GCATATAGTGGCTAATTTTAGCTAATGTTAGCACACTTTAGATAAAAATTGCTATATACCTGACATTACTGAGTCATTTCGCTGACTTAATGACTCTTCTCTACTTGTGCTACTGTTACACTCTTTTTAGCATCTACTATGATCTCGTAATAGTGGTAACATACCTAACTGATAGCAAAAGATAAATCCTGATTGTTATTGTTATTATTACTCTCTCACAGGTATGAAAACACCCAGACGTAATCCTTGCTTTAAAATATGATCTTTCCTTATATCATTATAATTATACATTGTATGGGTTAGTCTTTTGTCAGATGGGATGAAAGACAGGAAAGTAGAGAGGTAAATGGGAGAGAAAGGATGTAGATAACGGTATGATTCTAATTTAACAGTGAACAGAACTCCCCATGCACAGCCAGTATTTGCGATCAGGTGCTGGTCAGTTGCAGGAAGATCAAATTGAACCACCACACAGGGAAATGGCTTTACCGTGACTCTATTAAGAGCAAATAACGTGTTTCGCATTTTGCTTCTTCAGGTACGCTCAGCAAAATAATATGAGTGCTCACAGGTGTGATGACAGCTATAGGATCGATAGTATAATTCTAAAGATATTTAGCATATCTTATACAGTCAGTTGTATATGGGAGTTAGTTTTCAAATTAAGTTAATATTATGCAAAATTGTGTAATTATGGTAATTTCATTTTGTCTAATATTATTGTAGGGGTGCACGGTGGCAGAGCGGTTAGCGCTCCAGCCTCCCAATAAGGAGATTGTGGGTTCGAATCCCGGACCAGACCACGACCTCCCTGGGTGGAGTCTGCATGTCCTCCCTGTGTTACCGTGGGTTTCCTCCGGGTTCTCCGGTTTCCTCCCACCGTCCAAAGACATGCATTAGGTTAATTGGTGACTCTAAATTTGTCCCTAGTGGATGAATGTGTGCGTGAATGGTTGATTGGCCACTGTCCAGGGTGTACCCCGCCTAAGGCCCGAAGCCACTGGGATAGGCTCCAGTCAACCGCGACCCCGAACGGGAACAAGCGGTAGAAAATGACTGACTGACTGACATTATTGTAAAGTTTTGTTGAAATACTTGATAGAACTGTGATAATAGGTCATGTGGCCCGTATGCATTTTTCATACCTGTGAGTGCTCATGTAGTTTTGCTGAGCGAACCTGAAGAAGCTACAAGCGGAACACATTGTTCGCTCCCAATAAAGTCACAGTAAAGCCCGTTCAGTGTGCGTGCGGTTGGTTGTAATTTACTACTCTGCCACTGCCCCTCCTTGCCTGTAAAGTCACCTTCATTACTTGTTTATTCATCCCTGCATCATCAGCTTTACTGTCTCTAATGTGTCGAAAATGAAAGTGCTTTATTCTTCGAGGCTTTCTACGCATGTATCCTGCGTTACCAAACCAAACCAAACTCTCACATCCAAAGTATAAACTGATGTAGGAGCTTTTTCCTTCCTTTGTGATGCTTTGGCCCCTCTGACGTCCATGAAGTAAATATTTACAAAATGTTGAGCCCAAATCAATATTTCACTCAACAAAAATCAGCCACAGAACCGGAGAGGATAGATTACTGGATCCCAGCAGACCAAAGTCACCCCCGAGGTATTTGATTTGCATTCCAATTGTTTTGACATGGCTTCGGTGTAATTCACTGTGTGCCTCTGAAGGTGAATCGCTGTAGGCTAAACCACGTGGCTAATTTACAGCAGAGAGCCACACACTGCTGCTCTCTCCCTCCATTTGATATGCTGCTGTGGTGCCGGGACGGCTTGTGCCAAGAAAGCAAGGCTACAGGAAAAAAAACCCCCCAACATAACATTTTCCCCTCTCTGCTCTAATATTATGCTCCAGTGCCCAACTTTGATTATTTCTATGGTGTTAATTTCACGTTGTCGCTGTCGCCTTGTTTAAGGTTGTGTGTGCGTGTCTGCATCTGTTCGTGTAGAAGGAGCATAAAATGTCAGTTGACTTCTCATTTCCAAAGACAGGCTGCTCGGTGTAGTTTTTGATTATTACATCATTATAATTTGTATGGCAACTGGCTCTGAAAGCAATTATGCTTTGTGTAACATTCAGCGATTGCACTCATTTACAGAAATTACCTCTATCTTTGCTACAATGTGACCACATAAATGAACGCTGTGTCCACAAATACAGCCGGATGATTTCGTATGTTAAAATATTCAATGGGAAACGTTCATTGAGAGCGTTCATTTGCACATGTAGCACAGAGCTTGGGTATTGCGAAACAACAACAGTGGAAATTACAGTTTATTATCTTTCCATAATCCTCGGCCACAGCCTCACATTGTCTCCTTCTCATTTACTCGAGTATTTTCTCTCCAGCCGTGGCCATTTCTTCCTTTCTTTCTTTTTTTTTTTTTCTTGCTCTGCCACTCAGATTGATTCCGCTTTTTTAATTTCACAGCATAATCCAATAAACTTTATTGTTATTGCTGCAATTAACATTTAAGCTCGGCAGTGTAAAAAATGAGACATCTGTCACGGTTGGCGTGCGTCACGTGGCTTCGGTCATGGCTTCACGGTCGGTTAGCGTTCCCTCCTCCGACGGGCTCAGTTGCTTTGTGACTGGCTCTCCGCTGGGTACCTGCACCTCCGGGTCCCACCTGCAACACTGAAACAAATTAATTATATCGATTTAAAAAGCCTCTAATGACTTTAGAACAGTACATGTATTAGAGGTTTAATCACTCTTCTTTTCAGAGCCCTCACATCACATCATGGCTAAGTTAATTTGCATTTAGCACCATATACTTACACCACACACAGGCAGCATTCAATTATGAGCTCCTGCATGTACCGTCGGCACTTTATATGCAATCGTACATGGGGGGGCAGCTAGGTATTTTTGATTCGCTGCCTCTCTGTACCAGTGTAATCACTTATAGATTTTGCCGTGATCCCCTGGTGGATTGAAAATTCTTAGGAACCCTCAGGCCACAGTTATTGCTATTCACACATCCTGCCCAAATAATCAGCTACTGCTGCACTGGGCTGGCAGCAATCTGCCAACTGTTACATTATGTGGGCATGTAGAGTAGACAAAATCTGCTGTTGAATAGGAAGCAGCAATCACTTTGTCAAAATGTCCAAGATCCACTACAGTATTAACTTGTTCCCGGTCGTGGTTGTTGCTTATTTGTGCGCGTGTGCCTGAGAGAAAGAGCTTTAAGAAACGCCCTCAAACACCATCATTGCTTGATACAACACAATCTCACTGTCTATACGAGTAAAAACCTACTAGGGGAAGATCATCCTAAGATTAAGGTGGATGTTTCTGGAAAATTCAGCCCAAGACGGACTGACGTCATAGATGTCAAGGGAGGGAAGATGTGACAGATTCGGCAGCAGGTGGGGTGTAATCAGGACAATAAAAGAAGGAAAACAAAAGAGATGAAGTGTTGACAAATTATATAAACCGGCAGATGGAAAAGAAGAAACAGACGAGACCGAGAAGGACCAGATAAACATTGAAAGATGGTTCTGTGTGGAAAAACCCCCTTAAATATCACGCAGGTGGACGTATACATTTGTCCTCCACTTCAAGATTCTCATCCCAATCCCATATTTCTCCAATATAGTTGAGTCATTTTGTATTTATGTTAACCTCTCTTGCTTTTAGCCTCTGTCAAGCTTTACATAGTTCGCTGTTAACAAACTGTGAAATTGAAAGAAGTCATAACATGATCTATACATCCGGAATGAGGGATGAAGGCCTTTTCGCTGCAATGCAGGCACTGTCCATGTAACTTATTAAATACCAGAAACAAGTGGCTAGGGAAAGGAGAACTAAGGGTCAATGAGTCATATTAGTGGATAAAAGGAGGAGGTTGGGAAGAGTCATAGCAGCAGAGAATATTTGACAGGCGGCTGACGCATAACCTCTTGGCAGAGTTCTGACCTCTGCACAGGTCAGCTGATCTCTGATCTGTAACAGTGGCCAAAGCATCCCTTTATTCCCATAGTCATCTACAGACAGCCTAAAAAACTGAGTAAAATCAAAAATGTTCGGAATTGATCTGATCCTTTACCTTCCCCATCTGTCATGCCTGGTCTGCTCTCTTCTGTACATCCATTTTTATCTAAATATTGTATCGTACATCACTGAATGCAAATGGAGCAGTTTATCTTTCTGTTACTGTAATACTCAGCCAGTGTCTCCTTGGCTTGGCCTTTCTCTGTGGAGGGGATTGTGCTGTGGCATTGAGGGGTGGTGGAACTGTTTAAGTGTTTAATAACTGCCAGAGGATATTGTTCAGCTGAATTATAATCACATTGATTAAAGGTATTGACCAGTGGGACCCAGGGTTTTTTACAGCCCCTTTGCCTTTGTCAATAATCCACCATGCAGCTACACTATCCTCTCTGAATCTTCATACTGTATGCTCACTTGCACTGTCTCACTTTATGTCACACCAGCTAATATACTACATGTTACGATCTATAAATTACATGTAACATGTAAATCTGTTTTTACTTACAGTATACTGTTTTTATTCAGATAGGTATTGACATTATCAGCAGCAAGAGCTATTCTTACTTTACATTATCTAGGATCTAAAAAGCGGGGTGATCAGGACTGCAAAGAAAATGTAAATGGATGTACAACTGCAGTCTTACAATTTTGTGAACTTAAAATACAATATTAGTGAATAATAGTGGTTCAATTTACCAAATGTTCGAAATGCCCCCCCTTTAATGCTGCCTCTTGCCTGTATTTCCCCCACACAGGGCATCTACAGCTGTATCCATGGGGTGCAGATTGAGGAGAAGAGCAGCTCTGCACTGAACTCCCCATCCGCCACCATGAACAACACCCATTCCAACATTATGCGCCTCTTACGCACCGCCAAGAACATGGCCTCCCTGTCAGGAGTGAACGGCTCACCACACAGCGCTCTGGACTTCATCCGCCGTGAATCCTCTGTTTATGACATCTCTGAACACCGGCGCAGCTTGGCAGGCCACTCAGACTGCAAGCCACCTTACCTACCAGACGACAACATGTTCAGCGACTACATCAGTGAGGTGGAGAGGACGTTTGGCAACCTCCACCTGAAGGACAGTAATCTGTACCAGGACCACTACCTGCACCACCATGGCTCAACGCTAGGGCTCAGTGGACCTCCTCCCAACAGGCCCCATAGTTTGGGCAGTGCTAGTTCTTTGGAGGGAGGCATGTTTGACTGTGACAGCCTGGGTGGAGGGGTGGCCCCTATTTTCACCACACAGCCCTGCTCTGCACTGACCCACAGGAACATGAGCAAGTTTGACCTGCTGTCTGGACAGACTCCTCCCTCGGGTCAGAGCTTTAAGGGAGGTCTGCCAGACCTGTACGGGAAGTTCTCCGTTAAGGGAGGTGCCTCAAGTTCCACATACATCCCTGGGCATAACTACTGTGGAGGGAGAGGAGATGACGATGGGAATATACGTTCAGATGTCTCAGACATTTCCACGCACACAGTTACTTATGGAAACCTGGAGGGTAATGCCAAGAAGCGCAAACAATACCGTGATAGCCTGAAAAAGAGGCCGGCCTCTGCCAAGTCCAGACGGGAGCTGGACGAGATTGAGCTGGGCTACAGAAGGAAGCCCTACCACATCAGCCACCACCACTACCACGGCCACCGCTCTACCTCCCCACCGCTTTTGCCCTCTGAACGGAAGAGAGGAGGAGGAGGAGGTGGAGGAGGAGGAAACAATGATGGGAACTCCTATGTCTTCAGAGAAAAGGAGAGCGTTAGGGATTTTTATTTGGACCAGTTTCGGCCCAAAGAGGGCGTGCCTCAGTGGGAACATGTGGACCTGACAGAGGGCCCTGTAAATAGAGATGGAGGAGTTGGGACCTGCACCTCCCTGGTTCCAGTGGACGACTTTCTTAAGAGCAAACCCAAAAAGTCAGATTCAAAGAGTGGGGGAGGATCTGGGCTGGCAGGGGGGGAGTGGGAGTGCAGGAACTGTCGGGCTAGTGGTGGAGGGGGCAAGCAGATGTCCATGCATGGAGGGGTTGGTGGTGGAGGGTATGGTGGTGGTATTAGTTGCGGCTCCTCTGGAGGCGGAGGAAACAGCCGCCCCAGCTCTGCAACCTGCATGCGCTGCGAGGGATGTAAAAAGACAGGAAACCTCTACGATATCAGCGAGGACAACAACCACCTCTTGGAACAGATGGGGGGAGGGAAAGGTGGGGGAGGGGGAGGAGGTATGGGTGCTGGCCCTCAGCCACAACCTCAGGGCCAGCAGAGGAGGAAGGGTGGATTAGGCAAGCCACTTAGGCGGCAGCACTCATACGACACATTTGTCGATCTTCAGAAAGAGGAGTCAGGTGGGATGGGAAGTTTGATGGGGGGTCTAGGAGAAGGTGGAGGGATGAGTGGTCCAGGTATGGGAGGGATGCTGCCCCCACCCAGGAGTGTTAGTTTGAAGGAGAAAGAACGATACATGGAGGGCACTAGCCCCTTCGCACACATATTTGAGCGCCACGGGGGCTCGGAGAGAGAAAGGGAAAGAGACAGGGATCCACTATTTTATGGAGGTGAGAGCCGGAAAGGACCCGGCTCATCATTTGGACTGTTCAGAGGCGGTGAGGGCCTCCACCGCCGCTCTATTGGCGAGAGAGACATGAGAGACAGGGACAGGTCTTTGATGGAGGGAGGAGGTGGGGGAGTGTTCTCTTTATCCAAATCTCTTTACCCCGACCGGGTAAACCAAAACCCCTTTATACCCACCTTTGGCGATGACCAGTGTCTGATGCATGGAGCGAAACAATATTACATGAAAAAGCAACAGCAGCAGCAACAAGTTGCCAAAAACAGCCGAAGTGACTTCAGGAGCCAGATGAGCACGGCGTCTTATCTGCCAGCGTCTGCCACGGCCGGGGTGATGTCCAATGTGGCCCCCCGGTTCCCGAAAGAGCTCAGCCTCGGTGGAATGAACCACCATGGCTCCATGCTGGGGGTCGGCCCCCCGCGTCCCTTCAATGGAAGCAATGGCCATGTGTACGAGAAACTCTCCAGCATTGAGTCGGACGTGTGAGAGAAACGGGGGGAGGAGGAGCGGACGATGGCAAGGGAGAAGGAGGAAAGTAATAGAGGCATGTAGTGTTAGGAGATCAGGGATGACTTTAACGACACTGTCCACACACTGCAACCCTAGCCCATATTGGGACAGCAAGATGAGGTAAAAGAGGAGAGAGCTAGACGGGCAAAGGGCCGAAAGACAGAAACTGAGAAATAGAAAAATAAGAATAAGTGTGTAAGGGAAAACAATCTTGATTTTGCAAGAGAACCTGGGTAAAAAATCAGGACGCTCTGAGGTGTGGGATGTCAACCCTCTCTCAGATATGGCCAAAGCTACTCTACTTTTATGTCCAAACACAGTCAATTAACAATCCCCTCAACATCACGAATGCACTCAACTCAACTCCATCATTTCATCCACCAGTGAGGCAGAAGTCAATGTACTTGGTTATCATCGCAAAGAGGCGACACCTCGTCTTAGTTTGATATTGGACGTGTGAGCCTGGTGCGATTTGATGGCTGTCTGAGAGCTCCCACTGAGTGCTTATGAGGAAAGACTGCGAGAGCGGAGAGAGGAGCGAACTGCCCATCTGGCCCTGTGTCACCGCAGAAAGGAGACATTATCACGTTTACCAGAGCCACGACACAGGAGATGACTAGTGCTTCTCTCTCCTTCTCTCGCTCTCTCTCTCTGAAAGGAGACAGCCTGGCCTGTCCATCTCCTCTCCGTCCTGCACTCGTCCAACTCTTCTGTTCTCCCTCTGTCCTCTTTCTCTCAGCCCCCCGCTCCTCCTCCTCATCCCTAACACCTAAAGAGCTGACCTTGTTTGCTATGAGAAATACAATCATGAATGATAATAAGATATTCTTATAGAAAAAAAACAGGGTATAAGAACAACAATAATATTGATAACATTGTGAATAAAAAAAGATGTTAGTACTGATTATGATAACACTGCTTATGATATCACTAAATTTTTCTTGCTTTATGTTCTGTTGCTATAGTAGTTCACTACTGTTTTTAGTATCTGTAGTTGTATCCTGTCTGCCCCTGGTGGCAACAGGAAGGCTGTTTTTAGTTCAAACAACAAGCCAGAAAGACTGAGTCCTTAACTCCTGTTTTTCTGTTTTCTGAAGAACATTTTACTCCATGCTCATACATTTATTTGCTCCTTGTGGAAAAATCAGGATCTCAAAGACACGTTTAGAGCTGACAGATCCTTATTTGACGTTTCAAGACAATACAAATCAAGTGCGCACACACTTAAACACACACACTTTTTTGTCGGCCTGAACTTGTGTTACTGTGAACAACACGTTTCGTCAGAAGCTGAAGATACTGAGAGGAAGGACGTGCCTTAATGGTCTCCAGTGGATGTGTCCTCCAGTTCACATGCGGTCCTCACGCGGCAGCACCAGGACGGACCAGCAAGCTTTTAGGCTGCTCGGTGATCTCTTCATGTTTATGAGCCAAAACTGCAGTCAAAATTTACAGCAGGCTTGAGACGCTGCTTCTGAGGGTTGAGAAGCAAGATGCCGTTGGAGATGTTTTATAACTTCGTAAAATGATTTCATATGTCAAGTATGGGCAGTGCTTTATGAAGCAGTTGTATTCAGGATGTCCCACTGTCATGGATAGATGTCTCACTTCACAACACGGCAGCCTTTAGACCACTTCTTTTATTCAGGTTACACTATAACAATCACCAGGCACTTACTTTTTTCGGCCTCTCACTAGTATCTCCTAGAAGGCATTACTTTTCACTCACATAAGCTGTCTGAGAGGCTCACACAGAAGAGCTTTGTTTGGACTTTGTGTATGATCAATATATGCACTGTTGTTAATGTAGGCGAAATGCCACAAAATGTGTAGGAGACGTGTTGTTGCCCCATGACAATGATGCTGATAAAAGCTTGAGCTGTGGAGCATGTCTATTTGAGAGAGGCCTCTTAAACACTGACTGAGGTTTTGGGAAGGTGGCCATCTTGCGAAACCTCTCCAGCTTTTAACTTTGACTGATGTAGATGGTCTTTTTAGCTGGAGAGGCCTCATTTATTGCACAGGACCTTTTACTCAGTGTAGGTTCAGCCACTCAGTAGACATGCCTTATTGTCCCATCCCCCCCCCCCCACCCCACCCCACCCCGAGCTGTCTGGTGATGACTCATGGTATTACTGTACAGAATAAAGAAGCCTCTATTAGTTATTTAAAAGTTTGATCTTTGATTAGTTGGTGGTGTCAGAAGTTCAAGGGCTGTGGGAGATTGTGCAGGAGTGCTGGCCTGAGATTGGAGCTGCTGGAGTGTGTAGAGTGATCTTGGTCATTGCAGACTTCTATCTTATACCCTAATCTAAATGCACCAATGTAATAGGTTGGCATGTGTGTTTGTGTGTTTGTGTGTGTGTGTGGGGGGGGGGAACCAAATCACGATCGAATGATAACTGCTGTTTTTTCCCACTAACCTGCTGATAACTATTCATAAATTCAGCAGCCTCTCCTCTTTCCTCACTCCACAGATAACACCGTTAAACTGAGACTGATCGAGTTAGCCTTAAATCAAACAGATTCACCCCCCCCCATCCCCCCCATGACTCTCTTAATAAATTGATTGGGATCTCTGGAATTTTTATACGCACACATTTTGAAAGTTCAGGTCAACCATTATCAGCAAGATGGTATAAGAAGGAGACAGGAGAACGGGAAATGACGAGGAAATAAGAACGAGCAGATGAAAGACTTTGGAGTGGGCATCAATCAGTGTCAGCATTTGTATGTTCAATCTTTTCCTTGTAAATAATATATTTAAAACTCTTTTCACTTTGTACAGTAAACAGACAGACAGGATGTAACTTTCAATATGTTTTACAGCAATTTAAGAAATAAACAAAACAATAATAAAAACTCATAAAAACAAAAAATACATAAACAAAAATATGCAAAATATAGTTAAGACACAAATATTACTAATCATAAGTGATATAATTGAACCTCTTTTTCTTTTAAATCTCATGTTTACTTAATTATGATAGTTTACCAATCAGTATACTGATTATGTTAAGAATTATGCTTTTTCATATTTTCACTGAAGTGTTGGAAATTGAGGATAATTTACTGTAGGTGTAGACGTTTGGTGATAAAAGGGGAAAGTTTAGTTTTAGGAGTCTTTTGCTAAGTTTCCCTTGAATTGTGTTAGATTCTCTCTTTTTAAGGTAAGCTATTCTTCATGCTTTTTGAGATAAATTCAATTATCTACAAATTTATGTAATACAGTATTACATGTATACATAGATGATATTTGCATATATAGGCAGTATATTGTGAGCCTTCATTTTTAAGCAGCAATCCTGCAGATATTTGTGTTTTTGTTGCCCGTTCTTTTGACCTGGGCTCTAACGGTGATTACACACAGGATTTAGAGCTATCGTCGGCCTGGTCTATCCTGTTCCCTCCCTATGTTTGGGATAGACATCACTGTGGTAAAGGAAGCTATATATATATATATATATATATATATATATATATTCATATATACAGTGTGTGTGTGTGTGTGTGTGTTTGTGTGTATGTACACACACGCACACACATACATGTATAAAAACATGTACACACACAAATGCGTGCTGGGCATTTCCCAGTGTAATATTGCTAAGCATTTCAGCACAATATTGTGGAAAACCAAGAACGAGTGTAGTTTCATCTTATTGAGAATCCATTTGAAGCTGAAATGCAATTGTGCAACCCCTTATTAAAAGGTGCAACATTTGTTCTGTCATGTCTCATTTTATGTAGAGTTTTGCTTCAGGGGAATCAACCGTTGTTGCTATATTTTAGCTCAGCATATTACTAAACTGCATTATTTGACAGGTGAAAACACTTAAATATTTTGGATTCTAATTTATTTTGAGCAACTTTGTGCACTGCTTGTTTCTTCGTATGAGACAGGAAATATAATTTGTAATTTGTTGTGTACATATGCAATTTTATCCCCATGCAGTCACAAATTATTTCCCCCGCTCTTCTTCTGTATGGTTGTGATTCCAATAAGTCTCTATAATCTTCTCCACAGCCCTGAGAGAAGAAATTCATCTCTCTTCTGTTTTTCTCCTCAACTGCTTTCATGTCTAGAGGGTTGATTGAAAAGTGAAAAATGCGTCCGTGTGCATGTAAACTCTGTTAGGTTTGCATATTTTTCATAGAAGCCGCCATGTTTTTTCTCCTCATTTACAATAAACAGCATGACCAAACAGAAAATGCTCTTACTGTACACTGTATGTGCCAATAAATCAGTTCCTGTTGGGGGGTTTTATGCATTGAAAGGCGAGCTAGGGCCAGTTTAGAGCTTCTGGTTGGGAAGTCAAGGTGCATCTGACACTGTGGTAAACATGTTATCATCAGGCCTTTGCCACCTCCAGCTGCTCTGCTCTGCAGCCAGCGTGTGCAGGTCGGGCAGCGATGCAGAGTAAGCATGGCTCGTCAGAAGTCTTTATTTCCCTTAGGGCCAAATTGGTCCCAGCCTCACTTTTGTGCACACGAGCATGCCACAACACATTTGTTCAGATGGTTCATGTGTAGAGCAAAACACTGTGTCACATTTTTACAACACAAGAAATGGCAAAGTTAGCGGGCCTGAACATCCTGAAGGTGGAGGATGTAAATATCACCTCAGCTGACGTGTGTTTTTCTGTCAGGAATAATGACACATGGGACCAAATAACAGCACGACATGGTCAGCAACAGGGATCAATGCACAAGTGACTGGTGAAAATGTATTTTTGCATTTTCTGTTTTTGGAGGAAAGGTTTTTGACATATTTGTTTCACATCAATATTTCCAACATATTGAGTTGAACTGCTAATCACGTTGGTTTTCATCAATGAGTCACTTCTCATGCAGATCGGAAGAATTATACTGTGATATTATATGATTGATTTTGTTGTGGAGGTCCATGTAATTTAGCTGCTTATAATTTTCCAATTCACCCTAATTCATTGCAGAACTTGTTTACTAATATTTTAAAGTTCTATCTGTGTGTACGTGTATTAATATGTATTGATATTGCTTTATATTGATGCATACAAAATTTTCTATTAAATTCTGTACAGTTTTGTTTGTTTGTTAATATTGCTATTTTCCACCTTCATCATTCATATAGTTAACTGGAGAATGGATTACTTTACCTGAATGGAAATTGATGATAACATGACAAAAAGGGGTTGCTACTAAATGTATTTCACAAGGCAGACAGGTTTATGAAAACACCTCCTCACTGAAACTACAAAGCCTGATTAAATTTACTGTGGGTTGACAAAAATGTTACATATGAATAGCATCAATTGTATACAAAATGATATACATAATATTATTCTTGGCCATTCTTTTCTCTTTTTGTGGCCCTTTTATTTGAGATAATCCCAAAATTTTTACACCATACAAACATAAAACAACACAAAAACAAAGAATTGTACAGGTTGTGTAAATACTGAATATTGGGGAAAACATTTACCTTCTTTTTTTTTTGTATGGAATTGATCAAAGTAATCTCAATAACAAAATTAACCATGTCATGACAAATTGCAAAAAAACATCAAGGTACTTCTAATAAGGATAATACTGATATCTACAATTATAAGTGCTCAAATAAGAATATTCTTTCTCTTTGTACATGATGAACAAAATGAAGTGTTGAGTATTAATAATAAAAAACTATAAGTTTCACGCATATGGCACTGAGTCTTTTTAAGCTTTTTTGTGTTTACCTCTGAATTTTGACACTTCATGTTCTTTCAAACACGCACATACTTCTCTGCATCCTCTTGGCCATTAATGCATTTCATTTGGCGTGTGTATATATGTGCCAGAGAAGTTCCCCCTTCTTGCATCTCTTGTGTGTGGCTCTCACATTCCCCCCAGCTTTGACTGAGTCTGTCTGCCCACTGTAGTGGACACACAGACAGTTTGCCTGGCTCTCTATCGCCTTTCTTTACTCTCTCTCTGAACGCACTCACTTGCATAATCTGAAGTCCCTCGAAGAGTCCCCCCCACCCCCCTTGCTTTCTTTCGCAGACTTGCATTCATTGTCATTCTCTCAAATACATGCTCTTTCTGTTGCACACAAGATGGCTCTCCCTCTCTCTCCTGGCTGGCAGGAATGGCAGGAATTCCTGGGAGAGGGGGCAGAGGAGAGGAAAGGCCTGCCTGAGAAGCGAGGGCCATATGGTGACTGTATGGTGGAGTGGTTGGGTCTGGGTCTGTCCCCTCAATAACCCACACTGCTGCTGGCACTCCACACAGCCTCGTCTGATGCCGTCCAGCCCCCTCGGGGTTCTCCCAGACTGCTCACTCAGGCTGCTCTCTCCTCTGCCCCACGCCATCGCTGCTTCTGCTGCTGGACTGTGCAGCGGTACAGTATCCCTGCCTGGGACCTTGTCAAAGCAAGGCCACTGTTGTGTATTCTCAAACGTAAACAGAGGTTCAAACTGAGCAGGCACCAATTTCAGTTCACCTTTGTGATGGCGCCAAGTGGTCTATAACACTATAATGATTTTTTTAAACTTATTTATCCAGGAGGGATCCACATTGCGATTGAGGATGTTGTTCACAATGCATAATAATTATTTGAGGTCAGGGAAGCGGGACAGATTGGAAAATCTGGATGATGAAAGTAAATGAAGAAAACCCACCCCTGTCTCAACAATTGCCATCAAACTGACATTGAGAAGGGCATTTATCTTCCAGCAGTCTCCAACGCTGTTCAGTCGCCTATAGTGTAATATTGGGCTTGTACTGAGCAGGTCCCTTGTGCAAATGTATTTAAATGTATGAATAATAAGCAGGGCATTTTGTTAAGGAGGTTACAGGCAAAACATCCCAGCTAAAATCTTCCATTTAGCTAAGCTACTAATGTCTTGAGATAGGCCTATAAAAGCTCTTTTTCAGCAGTGTGCAAACATTTCATGTCTTCTAAGTTGTACACCCACAAACATGAGCTTCTAGCCAAGTTTGAATTATGATGCTTCATTGAGATGGAAAGCCAGATTCAATGTCATATTGAAGGTGTGTGTGATTAGCTGTTTCGACCTCTTACTTACAAAAACACCTGAAATCCAAAACTTTCTTCACTGTTGTACCAAGCTGGGCCTTGTAGTCTGTAAATTTTACTTTTTGACATTTTAACAAGCAGATCTTATCCAGAGTGACTTAAAGATGCATTAAGATTTTTACTGCCCCATACTACAAAATGACCATGATATATCTACAGGGGTTTGATAGGGTTGTTGATCGATGACTCAATGATTACTTTGCCAGGTACTTAGACTTTCCATGCCCCCTTTCCTGCCCATATCTCCACCCGCTACCTAACTCTCGCATTCTCAGCCGGTCAGAGATGGAGGACAGAGTGCTATGTGTGAGTAAACCAGCACCACAAACACATTTCGTGCTCAAGCCAAAAAAGTAAAGCAGTGTTATTTTGCTTCGTGATACATTATCTCTTCACTCAAAGTGTCGGTGGCATCTCTGCTCTCATTCGATAGCTTTCTGTCTTTCAAGTGTAAGAGTGAGATTAGTGCACAAGTGTAAAATGTGAAATGCATGCAGTTGGTATCTAAGCTCTGACACACACCTTTCAATATTTATGCAATTCCCTGGTCACCAGTCGGATTTTACTGAGGTTGAAAAGGCAGAGGTTTCAAGTTACAAAGGTGCCTTTTCAGAAAAGTCAGCTGCTATGGCCACTTCGAGAGATGTGACAGTTAATAGAGGGTTTGCACCTCCGTCACGGTTTGGTCAGTTACCCGCATGCGCGGCCATATTGGAGATACTCGGATGTAAACGACAGCATGGATTGCACGGTTAATATACCACTGAAGACTAATTTCTACTAATTTATTATGTCTAAACCATGAAAAAAGAAGCAAAGAATGGGCAGCAGCATCCTTGTGTTTCAGCTGGGTTTGATTCACACGACATTTGTAGCGTGATGTCAGTGCGCCCTTAGGTGACCGTGGTCCTTGTTTTCCTATCATTTTAATGCATGCCACCCAAGCTGTAATCTTGTACAGGTCAGATCTTTTACAATACAATAATAATAAATATAGCACCATTAACTAAATTTCAGTAACATTTTACAGAGAATATGCAAGTATTGAACTATTGGAGAAGGTTAAGAAATGAGAATAGAATCAGATTTTTAGCCAAGAAATAACAAACAGCAACGTAATATCAATTTGAGAGGATAGCCTACTAATTATTAAATTTGTTAAGATAATATTTCACCTACCTGACAAGAAATGAGAAGAACAAACATGAATGTTGTCAAGATTCTTTCCCTTGAAATCCTGGTTCAGTCTGACCAACAACCACAAACGCCGTCTTTCCTCAGGCAGTTTTTTGCACTCTTCTCCTTGATTTGTTATTACTTTTGGCAGTCAATAAAACTTCAAATGTTTTTCCCAGTCCGATCGATTAGTACAGCCTAAAACACGACAATAATTGACCATTTTCTGCAGAAATAATCAGCAAAAGTTTGCGAGTTCCGTTCGGTTCAAGTGACATTGTTTACGTTCAGTATCGCCAATATGGCCGACCTCCGGACTGATGACGTGTCGTGAAAACACACCATTCAATATGGCCCTGCATCAAGACAACAGGCTACAGCCATGCGAGCGGCTCTATTAGGTTAGGCACAGTGCTAACATCAGCATGCTAACATGCTCACATTTACAATGCTACCATACTAATGTTTCAAATGGTAAATGGACTGCATGGACTGTACTTGTATAGTGCCTTTCTAGTCTTTTTGACTACATCACATTCACCCCATTCACACACATTCATACACTGATGGCAGGAGCTAACTGCCCATCAGTACAAATTAAACTAACCAGTCACACTCACTCACACGCTGTAGGCACAGCTTCGGGAGCAGTTCAGGGTTCAGTATCTTGCTCAAGGATACTTCGACACATGGCCAGGGGAAGCCGGGATCGAACAGCCAACCTTCCGATTGGTGGACGACCGCTCTGCCACCAAGCCACAGCCCGCCCAAAAGATAATATTTACTGTCTTATATGTAGGGTGTTAGCACGCTAACATTTCCTAATTAGCTCTAAATACAAAGTACAGGCCGATGGGAATGTCATTCGTTTTGGGTAATAAACCAAAGTATTTGTCAAATTGAAATTTTGACCTGATAATGGTGTTAGATGAAACGTCCACGGATCACCAAAGTGCTTACAATTCACCCTGCGGGTGACATGTATGTATGTACCAAATTTCATGGCAATCCATCCAACAGTTGTTGAGATATTTCAGTCTGGACCAACGTAGCAGACCAACTTCAAAAGAGAACAAGAGCCTGAGAGATGAAGGGAGAGGGAGCTGCATTTAGGACCTCAGACCATCATTTCAGCTACCTGCCAAAAGAGTGAAGATGAGATGAAGTGGTTGGACTGTCTCCCTGCGCCGCTTCTCCCGACACAGACTCTCACCTGCCCTCCCCACAGACCACAGCAGTTTAGAGACATGATGATGAAGCAACCTTGCTGACAACAGCAAACTAGGTCAACACAGTCAGTCTCTACAATGTTGAACGGTGCAAGACATGCTGGGAGAGAGGCTACCAGCTGGACAACACTAACTAACTAACTTGGCATCCACTCTGTGTGCTAAATATCTGACCTACTCTCTTCACTCTGAGCATTTTGTCCATACCTGCACACAGCAACTTGCATTTACCCCACCCAGCCACGATGACACCCACCTCCTCATCCATCATCCCTGGAACAGCACACCCCCCATCACTCCTAGCTCACATTAATTTTTCAGTCACACTGGCAAGCAAGACTTATTAAATTATTGATGGCGGGAGTGAGGTGTGAGGAAAAAAGGATGATATATTAGTAAGATAGAGATTCTCGTTTGAGGTTCCGCACCACCTTAAACGTAAAATATTCCTAACTGCGCTACACTTTGGTATTTCCGCAACTATCAAGGAGTAGCTGAATGAAATGTCATCTTTTTTCTGGTTTGGAGAGTCTGTCTGAGCCGAAACCCAACATAGGCGTATCTGAAGGCCGAAACCTTCAACAGCTCTAATTCAGCAGCCAGTCAGAGGCAATACCTTGCTCTCTATCTGCCTCTCAGCGTTGCTTTGCCCTGTTACTCCTTTCTACTCTCCTGTCTTTCACCTGATAAGCTGATACTCTAACACTTCCCTACTTCTCTGTCTCTATCCTCCTCTCTTTAACTCTTTTTGTCCCACTCTCACTCCCTGTGTCTCCAGTGCCCCCCTCTATTGTGCGTCAGCTTGAATTATTATGACGGTGGGAGAGGTGGTGGTGGCGGGGGGCATCGCGGTAATAAAAGGAAGAGGGAGCCCGTGAGTTATGGCTGAGAGTTCACTGGATTATGGAGAATGAGAGGAGGAGCAGGATGGAGGGAGAAGAGGAGTAAAAAGCACAGATGAGAGTACTTCCATAAGTCCAATAAAGCAAGCTTCCATTTCAGTGATACATCTCCATTTATCCTTGAAACCTGTGACCTTAGAAGACACGTGTGTGCGTCGCACCAATACCTACAGCACTGCTGTCATTCTCTTGCTCTCTCTTACCTTTTTTCTCAAACATTGCCTGTCTCTACTCTTTCCACTCTTTATAAAGTACCTACATTTGAACAATTAACAGTTACCTAGCAACAGGAAATTGTATGTCAAAAAACAGAGAGGAGAAGGGTCTGAGGCAGCAATGAAATGTAAACTATATTATTTACAGTAACATTGTTAACAATACCATTAATTTCAGGCTCATCTTTCAGTAAATACACGACAGAAGATCGAAACAGAGCAGCTGAGCTGTTTAATTTAACCTAACTCCCACATTTGGTATAATGGAAGGCAGATGTATGTGTGTGACATGCTGATTACACTCTCCTCCATACACCGCAAAAAAAGATTTGATTTGGCTGGACACTGTAATTGTTCTCTCTCTCTCTCTCGCTCTCTGTGTGTGTTTGTGTGTTTGTAGGCATTGAGCTCCTTGTGGAGGAACACAAGCCTCTGATTTCACGCAGCAGCTGGACAGCACACCAGCATTCATAATCTATACAGTGGACAGAGATTGCATGTGATCAATACACACACGAAGCATCTAGAATTGCGGCTTATGGGGGTGGCAGCTTATTTCATGATGCAGCATTTGAAGAGCGAGAGAGTGAACGGTGGAAATTGGCAAGAGTTGAGGATCGTTGTTAGCACTGTTTTTTTCCCCCTGACCTCTAAATGTCCTATTTTGCACTGGCACATGCCCATCATATCAAATGGTTACACAGGAGTGAACTTTAATTAATTTGTGAAATGTAGTTTGATTTGATTGTGGCTAAAGTTCGCAAATTCAGGATTAGAATTTGGTGGCAACAAGGGCAATGCATACTTTGATGGAATAGTTTTACCTTTTGGGAAATACACTCATTCGCTTTCATGCCTAGAGTTAGATGAGAAGATTGATACCACTCTCATGTCATGTTTAAACATGACAATTCAACGTTTTGCAGGGGGTTATGTGCCAGTCTATTTCTTGACTGGGATCAGCTGTTAGGCAATCAGTGCAGATTTCAGGCAGTAACTCCTTCCGGCCAAGAAATAGCCTGGCACATAGTCTCTTGTAAAACCACAAATTGTAACAAATTTGATATTTGTATGGTTTAATCAAACGAGATATAACATGTTGC
Organism: Coreoperca whiteheadi; assembly: GCA_011952105.1. Classification (NCBI taxonomy): domain Eukaryota; kingdom Metazoa; phylum Chordata; class Actinopteri; order Centrarchiformes; family Sinipercidae; genus Coreoperca; species Coreoperca whiteheadi. The sequence goes on from CM022470.1 coordinate 18,441,677, forward strand.
TTAGAGAGCTTTAGAGCTGCTGGTAGGTCAGATTTTGTTACTTTTCGACAGAGCCAGGTTAGCTGTTTAATCCTGTTTCAATTCTTTGTGCTGTAGCTTCATATTCAGCATACAGACATAAGAGTGGTACTGATCTCCTCATCCAACTGTCAGCAGGAAAGAAAATATGCCTATTTTCCAAAATATCAAACTATGTTTTTAACAGTCCAACCCATTGCTTGTTTCTCCCTAAAGTATACTCTGACCATGTGTCAGAAATGGTCACTGGGAGTATGTCTTCTTAGCACACAGGAAATTATCACTTTGAACTTACTTAAATTCTAACCAGGGCTAAGAAGGTGGTCCCTGTACAGAGAAGGTTGGACTTGATAAATGGGTGATAAACCAACTGTCAAAGCCCAGTGGTACAATGGCCCAGTTGGCTAAAGTGCATACCATGTAATCACAGCATCCTTTCTTAAGATCTGTTGGACTGAATATCCTCCAATCACCTACAGTCATCAGAAAATAAAATGTTGGAAAAGTTCCAAACTTAAACATTTGCTCAACATTTCAAATATACAAACATTTACAGAATGACCACACAGTATTGTCAGCGTTTATTCCTTCAGGGTAGTTAATCTCTTTCCTGCATGCCAGCAGACAAGTTTTCAAATCATCAATAACGCCTGCAGTGAAACAGTTCCTTCCTGGTACGTGATGCAGTGTAGCACAAATTGTTACTGTTCGCTAGCACACAATGATTCAGAGTTAACCAAGCACATGTGTGCAGACAAAATGACATGTGTGCCGACAAGAGGATGATTAATCAAGATGAAGGTGAGACTGAACAGCTCACGAATCAAGATTTTGTATGCCGTAGAGAGAGACAGACATGGGGAGAGAGAGAGAGAGAGAGAGAGAGACGGAGAGCAGGGAGCTGCGCGGAGAGAAGGAGAGGGACAGATGGAGTGATAGGACATCAACAAGTGAGAGATGGCTGCGATGGTAAAAGACAGAAGGTGAAAGGGAAGTGCTGAGGAGAAAGGGTTAAAGAGGAGAGGGGAGAGAGAGATGGTTGCCTCGGCAACAGCAGCCAGCGTTTTCTCTCTTTCTTTATCAATCCCTATTGCACACACACATACAGACATAAGTACACATGTTCTCCCTCCTCCCTCCCTGCATCCTCCTCTCCTCTCCCTCCTGCATCTCTTCTCTGGCTCAGAGTTAAAGTTTTGCAGGCATATATATTTACGCGCCGCTCTTCCTGGAACAGATTTCTTCAAAGGACGATGTGTTTGTCTGATGCTGTGGCAGCACTCAGAAGCAAAGGGTGTACTTTGAAATGAATGGTGTTGTACAATGAGTTCAACCAATGAGTTTAATCATATCATATAATAGCATAGTAACACTATAGTAACTTTAATAATAATAATTTTTTTCTTGCCTGTATATAATTTATATAATTGTAGTTGTAACCAAAAAACTGTTAATTAAATCATTAGTGGTACTATTCCTGTCACGGTTCTACCCATTCTTATCAACACTTTTAACATGCATTTTAATATTCCTCATATTATTGTTATAAAGATTTGTATATGCAATCCACATTTTCCTTAATGTCATCTATGCAAAAGTGTATTATTGCTGCACAGTTGCTCTCCTGCTGAGGTTAAATTAAGTGTAGTGTATCACTAGGTGCAATGAATAATAAGACAATATTAACAGTTTATTTTTAGAGCTTTAGGCTGCAATATGCTGACAAGTGAGCAACATTTAACAGGCTGGTAATGCTTTAATACTTCCTCTCCACTACAGGGCACTGCAACACACACACACACACACACACACACACACACACACACACACACAGAATCTTGCCATTAGAAATAACTCACATGTGCAATAATATTACAGAATGTAGGATCATATTGTACATAGTCTCTTTATATTCACTGTCTCATGTCAGTTTGTTTTTTAAGTGTCCTATTGCATTTGTTACGAGCTGCACACGACCTGCCAGCTTTCACTCTAGTGACTCGTGTTGTGTATCAACCTGATGTTGAACATGGCTCGGTCTCCCTGACTAAACCCTGTCATGCGTGTATCTGTGTGGCTCATCCCCACGTGACAGTCGCCACGGGGGGAGGAGAGCCAGTGTCTAAGGTCACTGTCACGTCGCACGGGGAGTGTGTGAAAGCTTGTGTGTTGTGATTGTGAGTGACGAGCATGTGTGTGTGTGTGTGTGTGTGTGTGTGTGTGTGTGTGTGTGAGAAGTGTGTTTTCTTTGTGTTCTGTATGCATGACATATACGCAGAATGTTATACGGGTTTACTATGTGACGCGTAAGCATGGGACATCTCCAGGATACCGGTGTAACTGTGACATGACGTGTGTGTGATGCAATGCAGGATTGTCTGTATGCGTACATGCATTCGCGCACCGCCCCGTGTGTGTGAGAGAAACATAGATCACCGTAGAGAAGAGTGCGGACCCCCGAGGAAGAGGGGCGTGATAGAGCACAGAGGCCCACCACGAATCACAAGGACAGGGCGGAGATGATGATGGCGCCATCAAATTTAATGGGCTACAGGAGAATGTGGGTGAGAGTAGAGGAAGAGAGGACAGGAAGAGCTGCTAGGGGAGGAGGGACTGTGAGCTGTGGAGGCTATAAGCAAAGGGGACCCTCAACACAAACAGGCTTAATTGGGGCAATCACTCTCTTCCACTTCACATTCTGTAATATGGCTGATTTGAATTATGATCTCAATGCGTCCCTGAGAACTTTGGCTCCATGATTCACCTCTCACTCAGATCCCCCCACTCCACATGATCCACCTCTGAAACACTTGCAACAACTAGTTGGTTTTTTTTTACCTTTGCACACTTTCAGTTGTGCTGCTCGGGCTGCTGATGCCTAGTCTGCCTCTCCTCCTCCTCTTCCCCCTCTGCCTCTTTCACACTCTCCCACCCTCCCTCTGTCCCTCCCGGTATCCGTAGTGATTGGAGGCAGGGTTCTGAGGTTGCTAGGAGACGAGGAGAGTGTGGCAGTCGGCCTCAGTGTGAGAGAGAGTTATGTGAGAGCAGTTAGGGACATAAGGAGAGAGCGCTCCCTGCTGGCCCCTGCTGGCCCCTGCTGGCCACTGATCCCTACAGTACCGTGGATCAGTTCAACGCTCTCATGTGTGGTGAACAAGCAAAGGATCACACAGCAGTGAGTATATACGTTTGTGTGTTTAAGCGGGACAGCTGCAGTGTATGTCTTTATTATATTTGATTTTCAGATTTGGTAAATATCACTTGTTCGATGAGAACAATCACTCTAATGGTGGTGTACAGAGGGAATACTGATTATGTAGCACTCATGTCCCTTTGAGGCAAAGACATCTTTGCATCATCAGGCTCTGTTAAGGTTACAGATTTAGAATTGGAGCTTTTGCAAGTGTATTTCAACTGGGCTGCATCATGCTCTTTGATCTAGAAGACTTTCACTGAGATTGTAAGAGGGGCACCACACCTAGTAGCAATCAAAGTTCAAGATCTAATTTCTCTGTGTCGTCAGAATTATATTTTCAACCATGTATTATCAAAGCTGGGCCCATTCTACTGATATAATACTTAATGTCCGTGGGACACTAATTGTGATATTGTAGGACAGTCCGGATGAAAAAGGATCAAAGAAATTGTGAAATTGTAAAGCATAACTTTAGAAGCATATACTTGAAAGAGACTGATGAACTGGGATTCCAGACAAAATATGAGGGCTATTTCTCATCTTATTCAGCCCACTGCTGTAATGCATGTCCAGCTTCTGAGCGTTAGATCACAGCGGCATGTTTGTTGTATGACTCTGACTCCATGTGGTCATCAAGGAAACTGCAAATCACTGCTGCTTTGTCATTAATTGTTGCTGTATGAATTGGATGCAGCAGGATGCTAATGTTGCCCAGGCTAGTATTTTATTTTTGAGCGAACGTTGGCATCTGTTTTGCAAAGTCAAGGCTAATTAAATTAGAACACTTCCATAAATAATGGCTACGTTGTACATTTTATATACACGTATTTACACACATATATGTACCTATAATTAAATAACAAAATGTGGAATGGAATATTAGTGTACATGTAAAACGAACACCAATATAATGTTCAGTATATTTTAAGTAGTGACTGTTCTACTGGGGAAACAAGTGATTCTTACAAATGTCATCAAAGCAGCAGCACTCAAAATGAAGTCATTATTGGTTATTATATCCACAGGCATAATCAGTAGCAGAAAGAACCTTCTAAATAGCCTCACACCTTCACATAAAACTGAAACGTAAGAGCAGATTGTATTCAGAGTGAACAGTGAGCACACATTGCAGGCACTTATCCACTGTTCCTCTCTCCATGCACTCAGGTTATAGAACTATGATCCAGCTGAGTTTTAGTTGCCCATTCACTTGCTTGAGTGGCATCCAACTTTCCTTCGTCTCAGGCCTGTGGACATTGTAGAACACCAGGCTGACACGTTCCACCCAGGGCAATTCATTACGCGTAAATGTTTGCGTTGATGCAAAATGTCCTCGTTTAGCATTTCAAGGGCAATGCGCTCCATTTTTGTGTGACGGCTTCCATATTCGCTTTAGCTACCAAGTGCAGATATTTGCTCCGATTTCTTGTGAAAGTAGATGGTGTCAAAATCTAAATGCAGACTGTGCTGTCTCTCGCAGCGGCTCTCGTGTAGTATATGCACAAGTTCACCTAGCTGGGTTTTGTTGGACTTTGCAAATGTGAAGGTCTTAGAGTCAACACATTGTTTAGGTCTCATGTTTTTTCAAGGATCTGTAACATTTCAGCCATTCCTGTAAGCACACACTGTGCTGGAGAGGGCACCAGTCGTGACAATATCAGCCATTAGCTACACAGTGCAGTCAGTACAGCCTTGAGATGTTTCCTGTTATGAAAATACAGTCAAATAAAATGGAATTCTCATATTTTATCATCATTTTAAATTGAAAACCATTACCAGTGGATATAAGACAACAAAACCAGCGTGGGCGCTATTCAATTTGTCTGCACAAAGACGATCAATCCATAAATGCAGCTTGGGTCCTCTTGAGGCAGATAACATTGTTTTTCCACTATAAGCTGAAAATATCAATATTGTATGAATAAATATGTAAATGATTTAAATTGTAGATTTAAAGAAATATTCTCGTGTCAATGCAGGCGCTCGTTTTTTTCTCTACTTTTGTTTATTTTGTAGCCTACCAGTACAATTTTAAAACAAAACCCATCAGCAAATTGTAAGATATTTGCTTAAAGGGCCTGCTAGAGAGAAAAGGGAACTGTTCATCACATTAATTTCTCTGTAACTATGGTGGCAGAGCAGACTTGAACTTGCAGTATGAGTTTACAGTGGTGCATTTTCTGTAAAAAGCATCAAACTTTGGCAACAGAAGATTGAGGACGGTTCTGAATTAACCGTGTTCACAACTGGTTGCTTTCTTTACAACTGTGTGCTTTGAGCCTCCTCTGTAGAAGATTTTGTGACCTTGTCCATGATGGAGAGAGTCTTTGTGTATCCCAGCAGGCATTCCTGTTGATTGGATAGGCCTGGCTGGCTGACTTGCTGGCTCAGAGTATCAATGCCCTTTATCTCGCCTCTCAGCTCTTTCACCTCGACTCAGTGGCAATACAAGTACACGAGTGCTTGCGAGTGATTCGTGCTTGAAGATTTGTACCAGCAAACAAGAGAGTCTGCATGAAATCGCACATGTAAAAAGCATGTGTAGATACGTAGCCTGAAAATTATCCACAGTTAAGGCTCTGTGATGCAGTTGCTATGGCAACTATGATAGAAATAGACGTGTATCTGCAAGGGAATGAAATATATTGAACTGTTGTTTAAAAACTGAGAGAGATTTTATTCTTGTGATTGACGGGTTAAGTGAGTGACTGCATACGGATGTGTATGCTGTTTGTGCATTTCAGACTGAATTTCTGAGACTGTGTGTGTGTGTGTGTGCGTGGTTTCTTTGTATGTATAGTATGTATGACTTGGTGAATGTGTGTGTCTGTGTGTGTGTGTAAGTGTGTGTTTGCATGTATGAGACACAGCAGCACCGTGGACAGGGGGCATAGGGCACATCGCTACGATGGGTGGCGAGTGGGAGCGGGTCTGCTCTGCACTGGCCCCGTGTTAGAGCAGATACGCTCAGGCAGAGACAACACAATACATTTAATGGGAATAGAATTCTGTTTGTAGCACCTCCACTATTGTCTTGGCCACGATGATGTTCTTAAGGTGGTGTGTCAAACACTAACCAAAGGCTAGATATCATGGTAATGATTTAAGTGGCTTTTCTTTGTGAAACTTAACAAGCTTCATCCATCGCACTGCAATCTTGCTTTAATGCAGGCATTTGCTCACAAATTGTCTTTTATCTGTTACTGACTTAGTCATTTCAGACATAACCTTCCATTCCATTCAACCCTGTCTCCTCTTGCCTTTGTACCCTGGTGCCTTCATTAGGCTACCCTAATTCATTTTCTCTTGAGATGAAATAAGAACAAAGGAGCTGTGATGAAACGCTAAGCCCAGACATGCAGAAATTGCATATGCAATATAAATCTATTTTTCCCCCGGTAGAAATAGGTGAAAAGCTGTGAAATAGCAAAAGCTTCAGAGAGGGAGGGGAGTTGGAGGGATTTGATGGAGAGAGATGAGGGAGGGGGTGCAGGAATATGAGTGTGTATGCATTTTCAAGGCGGTCTTTCTGTTGCAAGAAAAAAAAACAGTAGTCTAACAGGAAAACGAATAGGTCGAGCTGCTGATGAAGGCATGCAAATGCAATTTAGTGACGGAAATTGACGTTTGAGATCTTCGTGTGTTAGTGGAGGCTTGTGAGATGGCAGTGTGTTCAATTTTAGTTCGAGATAGGTGGAATCACCTAAGCGGTGTGTGAAAGAGAGAGAGAGAGAGAGAGAGAGAGCGAGAGAGAGAGAGGCGAGGGAACAAGAGGGGAGGGGGCGGGGGTGTATGGACCTCACTGGTTACGGGACCTACAGGCACCCCGATTGTGCTCTGCTCTCATCATTTTTGGAGGTGAGGACAAAAGAAAAAAGGGGAAATCGAAAGAAAGGCCCGGGATCTGAGTGTCGTGACGGGCCCCCCGACTTCGCCGCCGCTGGTCGGGGTTGTCTGGACTCAAAAGGGTGAGGGAAAAGCGGCGGAGCAGTCGACTCTAGACTGGGGTTTCCTGCCACAGCAGCGGGATTGTCACAAAACAGCCTTTCAGTCTTCGAGGGGCCTTGTATTGCTACGTTTTCAGGTATGCATTGAGAGTATGTTAGCTAGCCTGTCTCCTGACTGACTAGCCTCTCCCTGGCAAACGTTGGCTCTGTTTATTCAAGGAAAATGTCAGGCTGCGTGATGATAATTTTCTGATGCAGTAACAGTTACCCACACCAGGTCTCTTGCCAGCATACGTTATTTATGCTAGCTAACCCATTTACTCACAGCCCCACTGAATTTCTGAGGGGGAAACATCTGCACCTAATCACCTCTCTTTTGTAGCTAAACGCTGCTTGGCTGCCCCGTGCCTTTAGCCTGCTATAACTATCGTTTTGTGCACGTTCTCAAATGCCTGGCATAATGTAATAAACGCAAGTGAGCTAGCTTGCTACAATGCTAACTAGTGGTTTGTAGCTTAGCTAGCTCCAAACATATGCGGCTAGTTCGCATATTTAATTTGCAGTGTGTGAGGTATTTTAGCTAACGCTAACCTTACAAAGCTAAAAGAGGCAGCAATGCAAGGCTAATTGTAATGCGTATACCTTGCTATTGGCTAATGTAGCTACCAAGGCTACGTTACAAAAGACTGTGTTGATGACAATCTGAGACGACCAACCATCAAAAGATAACAGAGCTGACGTTTGATAATTATCCGTAAAAGGAAAACCAGAAACATTGCGTATGCTCTTAGCAATTAGGCAGCTATGCAATTGATTGACTTGCTGACAGACTGCATTGAGCCAATTTGTATTAATGCTGCACTGTTCTGTGCGTTGTGAATGCTGCTGCCTGGCCGTGCACAGTGAGCTGCTGTGATTAATTAGTAATCAAGATATGTGCTAGTAGACAGATGGAGATCAATAGTGTCCTAACTTTACCAGCTTTGCACTGCATCAGCACTAGCTTTGACCCTTGTATGTGACACTTGGACTGCTGTGTGCAGTATGTTTGACTCAATTAGATTTACAAGGTATGACCAGATTGTGTGGTAGCCCTCCTGGTCCTGGGTTTTCCCCACGTCTTTCATTCAGCCTGTTCGTCACTTCCTCTGTGGTTACCCCCCCCCACTACTTTTATATTGGTGAAGATAGGTTCGCACTAATGATAAGACTGACAGACAAATAACACCAGTTATACTAATAGCTATAATCATAAACAGTGAGGACTTTTTATTTTGTGGCTCAGAGTAAGCCTACACTAGGATAACAAAAGTCACCCAAAGTTGTGTTAGGGCCATTAACCATTTTACAGTGTATCGGAGGGAGACAATAGAGGCTTGTGTCACGCATGGCAATTATGGGTCCTGACCCCATAAAGGTGGCGTCATCCCTTTTAATTGTCACCCATAATAATTAAAGCCCATTAAAACAAGTTAAATGCACTAAAGTTAATGGTCTTTAGTCTGCTTTTAAAGAGGTGGGCGATGGACTGCTTCTGTCTTTGCTCCATGGGGTTGTTTGTTTACATGTGAAGTAGTGATTGTGACTTTGTCTATGTTGCCTAAATTGCATGCTGCCACCAACCCACTTTTCTCTCCACTAACTGTGTTTATTATCAGTCAGAAGAGACAGCTTAGGCATGTATAGTTAAAAGTTCCAACCACATTAAACGCTGAACTCTGTGCATATTGTAATAGGAGGGTTTTAGGCAGCAAGCCTTGTAAGGAGTTGAATGGATAGTGTATGCAACAAGGAAGTAATGTTAACATTATTGTTGTTTTGGTGAATCTATTTGTGATGGACCTGTGTGATTATTGTGGGGACCACTAAAAATAAGCCCACTTGTGGGGAATGCTGATGTGATCTTTAATATGTGATCCTGATCAGCAATAAGCTTTTGTTTTTCAATGAACACAGCCTCACCACAGCAGTTTTGAAATAAGATAATCAAAGTTGCAAAAGGCCTAAACAAAGGCCCAAAACTAATTTCCTTCATTTTATTTGTAGTTGTATTGGTAAATATGTTGTAATTTACCACTGAGTTACTAAAATGAAATTAATAAAAATAGAATATTAAACTAGCCCCACAAGGCTTTCTAATATAATAACCACAGTGCCTTTCTCTATATAATTATTCAATTACAACAACAGAGCTTTAGTACAAGGTATTGTAAATAGATGGTACCTTTTTAATTTTTGCCTGCCAACTTTTTTGATTCATCTTTTGTATTTGCAGAGTTGTGGAGGCTTCTGGTCAGCAGCTCCTGGGAAATGAACTTATCTGCATGGAAATACTGAAGAGAAACATAAAACGGGAGCTTGAATTGACTGAACTTGAAGTGGAATAAATGGATTACCCTCCTTTTGGAAAATTGTTGCCATGGAACTAGGTAGAATTAAATGATGTTTGACAGAAAAAAACAGCTAAGGTAAGACCGCTACATGCTGAAGATACAGGAGAGCTCCAAGAAGAATCTGAACACAGAGTCAAGGACAGAACAATTAGTAAATTGGGACCAAAGACTTCTACACTCAAAAAAACGAAAACAGTATTTGAAAGGGAATGACCAAGAAAAAGAACATCTCAAAAAATATTACACTCTGGATTCGAGAGCTGATGAGAATATCAATGGAGTGTTTGCCCCTGGGAGTGTTTAGTGAGGGTCTGTATTCAGACCTCTTGATTCGAGTTAGTGCAGTTTTCGTCTCACACAGGTGTGAGTCAGGTCCCGGCAATCTTACACATATTGACGAACTGAAGGATTGTTAAGTTGGAACACAGTCTCAATGGTTTTATTGAGATTGTTTTCTTTTGGCACAAGATGCTATTGGATGACAACACAATTTAACCCTTACATAGCTCTGTTTGCTTGAGCTGTTGTTATACCATAGTGAATGCACGTAAAGAAAGTTGAGGTTGAAAATCTCACATGTTGGTGTCAGTCGTCCATAATATTGCCTGCTCAGTGCCAAACTGCTTCAGCTTCATGGGATTGACTGCACACATGTAATCCTGTATTTTTATGCAGTAGAAACCTGCTTCGCTACATCTTTTATTTTTTATTTTTTTGAAAATTCCATTTTAAAAGACCAAGCTGTTAATTAAACCTTTTTTTTAAGTGAAAATAAACCTACCATCATTATCACATTGAAGAAGTAATATTTTTACCATTTGGCCTTTTAATATATTGAAAGAAACATCGTCTGATCAAACTCCCTAACAACTTTCTGCTACAAAAAAGTGATAAAATCTGCAATATATATTCCTCAGCTTGAACTCTTTGGTGGATTTCGAAACTATTTCCTTGTTTTACTGCCAGGCCATAGACTCTGTCATTTATGGTTACTGCCATAACTCCAGTTTCTGATCAGAAGCATTCCCTGGTATAGACACTGACAGATATTTCCGTTTTTAATCCAAACTTGGAAAAACAATGCAGAATTTTTCTAACAGTCCAGCTCCCTCCTCTCTCCCCGCCGGGTTCAGTGGGAGGGGTGGAGGGGGACCTCTTTATCCCCCTCAACCAGCAGACCCCCAGATCTCCCCAAGGACAACAGATGATTACACAGGGATGCAACAGCAGAGCCTGCACAGAGGCCATCACCACCCCAGTCAAGCAAGCCACATGCTTGCTTACAGTGCTAGAAACAGAGGAGCTGTGGAGCCACCGCCAGCACAGGGTACCATTCACAGTGGCAACACTAACAACCCTTACAGGAAGGACGTCATGGATTATTATTTTTCAATGGGTGGAAAGGACAGGCACAGAAGAGGGGGCATGGGTTATGGGGCAGGGTTTGGGTACCCTAATATTGATGGACATATACCTCACCAATACCGGCATGTTGGATCTGGCTCTGCACCATCATCTGGCCTGATGTCACCATATCCAGTAGACTATGGCTCCAGTGCTGGTTCAGGTGGAGGTGCTGGAACGTTCTCTCCTTCTCATCAGTACAATATGAGTCAGAACCCTGCAATGCAGTCAGTGGCAGGTTCTCAGATGCAGCACCGCCAGCATGGGCAAACCTTCCCAGCTGTCCACCAGCAGCATAGGAGCTATCCACACTCTGGGCACAGAATGACCCCTCAGTATCCACACTACTCCCCACAGAGTGGTGCAGCCACGGGGTCATCAGGAATGTACAGCCCCCCTCCACAGAGGTATCTCGATGGGGCTGGTAGCACTGGCTTTGATCCCAAAGTCAACAGTTCTCCCAGTGTCAACTCCAGTTCAAACTCAGTCTCCAGTTCAGTTGCTGCTAACAATGTGGGGCCAATGGAGAATGTTCAACAGAGTTACCATGCTTCAAATTATCCTGGATATTCCCCACACACACATTCACTTCACAAGCAAGCCACACTACAGCACCGCAACTCACAGCACAATTTAGGAGTAGGTTATGACAATTCTCTCAAGATGCAACACCAGGGCCCCTCTCCAGGCTCCATATATGCTAAACATCATCAAGCCTCCAATCCCAGTATACCTCAAGCAGCATCTCAAGAAATAGCCAAATCCCCAATGCATCCCAATGCTCAACAAACCCAAATTAACCAAAACTTTAGCCCAATATCCAACCCCTCTCCAGCTGCGATGCATTCCCCCAGTTGTAGCTCCTCTCCTTCTCCTTTGATGGGTGTCTCAGAGGCACATGGAAACCCCTCAGGTCATGGTCCTTCACATCCTCCTACATCAAATCCCCGTAGCAGCCATGGTCAGGGTAGATTACTGCAAACCATGCCTCAGTTAAGTCCCACTCCCAACTCAAATAGCAGCATCAGTAGTTGTGGTAGCAGTGGCAGTCATAAAGTCCACACCATGAGTGCAGTTGGAGGGAGCAGTCTTCCTCCTACAGGCCGCAACAAAATGGGTCTAGGCACAGGAATTGGATCTCGAGAGGAAGGCTCCTCTGTTTATTCATCTTCTCCACTTGACAAAATGCAGGATGCTGGCCTGAATAGTCTTAATGCCTTGAGCTCACAAGTAGCCAATTTACCAAACACAGTTCAGCACATGCTCCTCACTGACACAGTGCTTTCACAAAAGAAGGGGAAAGATGGGGGGCAGATGCAACAGGTAACACATGGCGTGCCCCCGTCACAACCGAGGAGTCGAAATGCAAGTGCGGCCTCAAGTACTAGCACAGTTAAAGATGGAAGTGCAGTGGGGCTTGGTGATGGTGCCAGCTTAGATCCTGGTGCTGATGAAGACTCCTCATTGATGTCAGTTGGAGGCTCATCGGGGACCAAGGTGGAGCGTGAGGAGCCCTTTTCTGAAGGGGAACATGGGAGGGTGAGGCAGATGAGTGGTGCAAGCAGTGGATCTGAACCAACTGGCTATCACCCTGCATCTCAAAGTCAAACACAGACTGGACAAGCATCAAATGTTAAAACAGTCATCTCTGACCCAACTTCAAATAAACCAATTGTTTCTGAAACAAAAGCAAAAGAAGCTCACGTTCCCTCTTCATCATCCTCTCCATCCTTTGGATGTCAGTCATCAGAGACTGGCCCAACTTCACATTCAGCACCTCCAGTTTCCTCATCCCCCTCATCCACCTCCTCCAGTATTCCTCCTCCTCAATTGCCAAATTGTGTCTCAGAGCCCAGTTTAACACATACTGACCACAGAGGTGGCCATAGGAAGACAACAGAAATTAAAAATGAAGTCAACAAAAATGAGAGTGAATGCATAGTTGAGAAAACCGAGAGAGGCAGTAGCCAAATGCAAAGAGATGGAGAAGTTAATAAACAAAATGGTCAGGACAAAGAAAACAGGTTGCACACTGCATCCAGATTACACAATATTGATAGGGAAGAAATGCACACATATGAGGAACAGCAGAGTGCCAGTACTGTTGGTGTAATCGTTTCAGCTCGGTCTGAGGGAAGTCACACTGAAAAGAGCAAGCTTCCCCAAGACAACTGTATAGAAGATAAACAGTCTTACTTAAGAGAGTCAAGCAGCCATAATGGGGAGGAAAGTGTAGATCTGAGTCTATATTCCTCCCTTCACCAAAAATCAAATTTTGGACGGTCTCAAAATCCTCCTCAGTCTGGACCATATAAATATGGCCACCCAGAATCAACATATGGCTCAGATTTGTCAATGAAGAACAGAGGGAGGGCTGGCCCAGCGGGAGTAATGGAATCAAATTCCAGATACTCGGGGTTCCAACAATCACAAACTGGTTATGGACCTGTGCATCCAAAAGATGGTGGTTCTATAATAGAGGCTTTGGTGAAGAGAGGGCAAGGAGCAGGAGCTAAAGGTCATGAGGATAATTCTCAAATGCAGCAATTTCCAAGCCTTTTACAAGAGGTCCTTCAAGGTTACAATTTAGATAGACGCTATGGCAGACTAGAGCAGGCATTTCCTGCCCATCTCCAAGTTCAACAACCGTTTCAAACCAGACACCCGTATAGCATGACTGAAAGTATAAGGATGCAAAGTGGAGTAACTGAGGCTTCAGCTCATTCTGCCCAAATGGGTAGCTCTGGAAAGCCCCCACATCCAAACCAGAGGCATGGAAGTGAGCCTGATTTTTCCACAGATCCTCAGTCCTCAGTGAAGTCAGAAGTGTCCAACACTAAGATATTGCAAAATGCTGAAAAAACTGAAGTGGGTGTGTCCCAGAGTCATTTACCACAGGCTGCAGAGTCTCAGCAACCCCCACCGAAACATATAAACTTAGCTGACTATTCTCTACCACAGAGAAAAGCATTATCTAATGTGTCCACTGCATCCTCTGCTGTGCAGAAGCTCCTTTTGCAAGAGCCAGAGCCTCTAACAGGCAGCATTGGTCAAACTGAGTCTCAAAAATCATCAGGCTCCATATTAGCCCCATCAGAGCGGCGCTCTGTCATTTGTGATGTGTCGCCAAATCGACGCAGCACACCAGAGAGGGACAGGGAAAGTGACCGAGAGAGAGAGCGGGAGAAAAGTCACAGTGGAGCCTCTGTGATTCAACAGCCATTTTCCTCTCCAGCAGCAGCCAATGATCTGAGTAAAAAGGATACTGTAGAGAAACAAGTGGTGAAAATGGAAACCGCATCAAAAGAGGCTGGCCCAGATGCTGCAAATTTACAAACTGATCATCATGGCAGTGGTGGAGCTAATGAAGCTGATATGGAGTATCACTCCAAGTCTGTTCACTCATCTGTTGTAATGAATGCTGACCCCTATAGGCGAGGCAATATTGATATTACCCCCTTGCCTTCTCATCCTATGAGCACTAATCCTTTATCGTCACCTACAAGGCATCAGTCCTATCTTCATGGTGTTGATTTATCAACTGGCAGTGGCAGCAGTTTTCCTGGATATCGATATGGAGATACACGAGAAGGGAATATGATGTCACGCAGTAACCCCCATTTTCCCTCCCACCATCCATACCACAATTTATCCCCCCAGACTCATTCCACAAATAAGCTTCAAATGTATCCTCACCCTCGTGCCCCCCCTCATCACCCCCATGACATGAATGACTGGGTGAAAGCAATTAACAGGCCATCAAAGGAGATGATGATGCAGCCTGGTTCGTCTACAGGAAGACATAAGGTCAGCCAATCAGAACAGAGACAGAGGATGACTGATTTGCCCGGTGAACAACATGCAACCAAAACTTCACACCATCATCAAAGTGCTTACTTTGATTTGAAAATGTGGGAGTCCACACACCCTGGAAGAGAAGGCACTAGATTGATAGAGGGAGACTCCTACTACAGAACACCACCGCCTCCCCAACTTCCTCCTCCTGCTCCTGTAGCTTCACACGGCCCTGTTCCTCCACAAATTATTCATGGCCAAAAAGCTGCTGAACCTGAGGTCTCCAGAAGAGCCGCAGAGGAAGCCAAACATCCCTGCCCACCCCCTCCATCCAGCTCCACTAAGCCTTCTGCTGACATGAACTCCACTCAGCCACAGGTGCAGCGTCAGAATAAAGCTGGGGGTTCTGGAGACACAAATCCGCTAATATTACGAAGGAGAGTTCGTTCTTTTATCTCTCCTATTCCTGCCAAAAGGCAACTCCAGGATGCGTCTCAGCAGAGGGCTGCCACAAATTCACATCACTCCCCTGGGGCTCACTCTGAGTCTAGCCATCACAATGAAGATGACTCATCCAGCTCAGATATCCCATGTCCCAGGCTGTCTTCCCCTCTGCTCGGAGAGAATACATATTCACAACCTCTGTCTCCATCAATTGGTAATACCAAGATTTTGCCTCCCAGGAAAGGACGAGGTTTGAAACTGGAGGCAATAGTGCAGAAAATCACACCAAATATTAAAAAGCCAGCAGGCCATGCTGACGATGAGTCAAATCATTACCCAGGCTTCTCTCACTCAGAAATTCCACCATTTAATGATTCACAGGACCAAGATTTAGCACATTTCCCTAGGGTCGCAGGAGGGGATGATAGTTACATGGATGAAAATCATTCATTAAACGACATGATTCCCTTTAGAGTAGTTGATGAGACTGGGCCTTTACCTCCGTCCGCCTACCCATGTGATCCTCATCAGATGTCCCAAGCCCTTAAACAACAAGACTTTGACTTTGGATTGGGAGCTGCTGTGGCTTCAGCATCTGGTGACAAGGAGGATTTTGCTTTGCTCGGACCTTTACCCCCTCCTCCGCCTCTTCCTCGCCCAGTCCAGGGTTCCCCACCTCCATCTTCATCCGCCCTGTCAGACATTCAACATTTCACTAACACTTACCAGCAGCTCGAGACAAGAAGAGGAGAGCAGTCTGCTGCTAATCTTCTTCGACAGAAACTTCAAGAATCTGGCATTGGATTTGATGATTATCCTGGCAGTGACTACTATGGAACCACCCCACCCCACCATAGCCAGGCTCAAGGACACATGCTAAATAGACAACATCAGATGTCCTCTGGTAGGTCCAGTCTGTCGCCACAAGATTCTAAGCCACCAGAGAACATTGTGCCTAAAGGCTATTTCCCATCTGGCAAGAAGAAGGGGAGGCCCGTAGGGAGCGTGAATAAACAAAAACGGGCCCAGAACCCGACCCAAACGCAGGCACAGGGCCCGTCTCAAGCCCAGGCTCAGAGCACAACTCTGAGTGCTCCACCAGCACCACCCACTCCAACTACAGCTGCTGCCACAACCCCACCGACAGTGCAGACTACCAGCAGCACACCAGCCCCTGTAGAACCCCCTCTGCCAGACAATAATAACACTCCCCCGCTGGCCTCACCCATTTTAACCCAGGTAGTGAAAGTGGATGTTGAGAGTGAGGACACACAGCCAGAGATTGAGGTCAAAACTGTGAGAAGGAGACGCCGAGGTGTGAAAGATGAAGATGAGCCACTAGGAGCAAGAGGACGTCAGAGAAGGAGAAGGAGAGGAACAGCAGCTACATCACCATCAGTGGCTAAAGATGACCCAGATACACCTTTAGGGGCAGAAGGGAGCCTTGGTGCAAATAAAGTTTTTGTGGACCCAAATAGAAAGGGCCCGTTTGTTCCACACATACATGTGGAGAACAAAATACCAGAGATTGGGGCAGTGTGCACCATTGTAAATGCCGAGGAGGACAAAATGAAAGGAGAGCGTAGTGCAGTTGGAGGGAAAGCAAGCGGGAGTGGAATTGATTCTCTCCTGACCTCATCTCTTTCCTCCCAGTTATCTAGGAGAGACAGAGAATCTGAGAAAAGGGAGACCGATGAGGTGGAAACTACACTTCAGTCAGGAAAAGCACTTCCTTCATCTGGCTATGTTGTTTCAGGCCCCGTGATTACAGAGACCAATCACTCTGGCCGCCTGCTTTGCTGCCTGTGTCAGAAATGGGCAAATTACAAACACCTTGGAGATCTCTATGGGCCTTTCTATCCAGCTGAATACGCTGCAAAGCTCCCCAAGAACCCGCCCCAGGTCAGACAATGTCAAGCAACCACAGGCACAAACAAAATAGGACCAAATTCAGACATAAACTCAAATGTTTTGACCGTTATCCAAGACATACAAACACAAGATGCTCAGTTTACCAAGCCCTCAGCTGAGAGTGACTATGCCATCAGCCTAGATTCAAACCCAACATCTCTTTCCACTGCAGTAAGAACTGCCTCCATAGCTGGTAGAGAGGAAATGATTATGCATGTGGCTGGCAAGCTCAGTAACACTGCCTCCTCCTCCCCCACCACTAGTAAAACAACATCTCTAACCTGGGACATGAATCTAGATATCCGAACTATCCCTGAGCTTAAGAGAGAACCAGACCTTGAGATTGACCTGCAACAGATGCAAAAACAGCAACAGCTGCAACATTCAACAGACGAAGCTCAACAACGACCTCAACACAGAAAGCTGACCTCACATCCCCGCTTTAAAAGGAGGCACAAATCTAGTGAGGATTCCCCCAGAATGGTGCCATCCAACAGTAAGGCGTCCCTGCCCTTCCAGCCCCCTCCACCGGCCTTGGACTCCCTGGGACCCTTGGCACAACTCGCTCAGCTGCCTCAGATGCCCATGGACCCAGAGGAGCTGTGGGTCCACGAAGGATGTATAGTGTGGACCAGTGGAGTGTACCTTGTCAATGGGAGACTGTACGGCCTGCAGGAGGCAGTAGATGGCGCCAGAGAAACAGTGAGTGTCTTCTGTATCTATTTGACCTGTTTTTTGTTTTGGGATATTTCAGGTGTATAACTTGTTATTCTGGTGTTGACTGTAACTGTTAAAAGGCAGTTTTTGTATGACTGACATGTCAGTGGTTCATATGTTATGAATTAACGTATAACAAATGATCTGTCTGTGCTCAGTGCTGCTCATACTGTGAGATGGTTGGCTCAACCCTGGGCTGCTACAGTAAAGGCTGTACACTTCGCTACCACTACCTGTGTGCTATTGAAGCAGGTGAGTGGATGCATTAAATACAGACACACTGTAACAAGTGAGTTAATGTAAAATACTGTCTATTTAAAGTAGCAGAATAACTTTATGTTTATTTGTATTTTTACTTTAAGAGCTCTGTATGACAATATCTGCTCAGTACTGATATTTCCTGTCCCCCTTCCAGATTGCTCTCTGAACGAAGATAACTTCTCACTGCGGTGTCCGAAGCACAAGGTAATAGGGTTGGGTAGTGTTCAGGTTGAACCGGTACCGCTACCGGCACCTGGAATTTGGCAGCGGTACCTTACTCTCTCTGTAATACAAAAAATGTAATTTCAGTATAATATTATTCCAAAAATCTCACTTTCAACATTATTTATTTAGAACATTTTACCTCACTGCCTCACTTAAGGTTTAGTCATGGAGGGTAAGTTAATTTCTTCCTGCTGGCTGCAGGCGTGCTAACGTTAGCTGTGGCTGCTGTGGGGAACTTGGCTTTCAGACTATCCAACACATTACCCTCTTCAGCTTTTAGATAGATTTTGTGTTTGACCAGGCGTTTTCTTAGGTTATATGTTTTGCCCTGGCCAGCTTATGCAGTGAGTGTTGTTTGCTTCGCATTTTGAAAAGTGTAACCACACTTTTGCTTTCAGCTCCGATTGCCATGAATCAGTAGCCCTTTTTTTACACAAAGATCCCGCAATACTGCCGTAAAGAAGAGCCGTTATTATGCTGGCTTTGATTTTTGATTATTTATTTATTTTTTTTACACTGAACCAAACAACACTCTCAGGTACCAAAATTTGGCACCGATTGATTTAACGTGAATCGGTACTCAGTAGTTCGGTAGCCACCGCTACAACGTAAAGGAGAGGTTGGTGTTCATGCCTTTCCTACGGAAATTTTGTTTTGTGTGCTTCTGTGGAAGTCCTCTCTCTTTCCCACTCTACTTCCTCACGCCCCCAGTCACTGACTGAGCCGTTACGCTTCATTTCTCGCAATCTCTTCCTCTAACCCCAACAATTGTCTTTCTTTCTTTCTCTCTCTCACCTCTCCTCCTCTTCTTTGTTCAGTTTACTCAGAGTATCCGGCCAGCCAAGTCCGTTTACCTGGAGCAGTCTGAGAGAGGCTGAGAGAAACAGAGAAGACGAAGAGACACAGGAGTCGGGGAGCTGTAAGTTTAGACTCAGTTGTATGCGTTTGTATACCTGTACTTATGTGTGTTTTCAGCATGTGCCAGAGTCAGAACATTCAGGGTGTTCTCTTTAACACATTATTTGTCAATCAGTGTTGCCGACATACAATATTAGTATTATTATTATTATTTTTATGCCACGATACACGATATATATCTCAATGTACATATTTTCTCTAAAATAACATACCTTAAATTCTCCAATAGTGCAAGCTATGATGATCTTATAGAATATGATGCATTGCTGTAGATTGAAACTCTGCAACATTATATAAAATTATTCAAATGAGCTCAACCGTAAACACCTACAGCTGTAAAATATAACATACACATTAAAACAGCAGTAATATTAATCCATAAACATCAGATATAAGAGGAAAACACTGACAGGGAACATTTTACTGCACAATGAGTACTTGGAGTAACTTTTGCTATAATACACTTTTACCGTAGTAAGGTTTAAAATGCAGAACTTTTACTTGTAGTGGAGTATCTTAAAAGTTAGTTTTAGTACTTTTGCTTAAGTAATGGCGCTGAATACATCTTTCACCTCTGGCGTTTTCTCTTATCGTAATAAACTTAGCTGCTAACTAGCTAGTGGCTGTTCAGTCTGGACCAACTGTTGCAAAGAGCAGAAGACACCATGGTAACGTTACATGAACAGGGACTTTTTATTTATTTTCTGTGGAAGTAAACACAACACCCAGCCTTTCACTAACTATTATACTGCAACGTGAGCTTATCTACACATTTTATGGCTGACTAAAGTAACGTAACTACCCCTCAGGGCGACCTGGGTAAACACTGAAAACTCGAATATGATGATATGGTCATCTGCTATATAGCACATTAATTAATGTTCGAATATATCAAATACATGCAATATGTTTATAACAATTTGCTGTTAGCCAAGCTTGCACGCTGTGCTTTTGTAAAACAGAGCAGAGGTGTATGAGAGACTGCGGACAGAGCAGATTAAAATATTACTTTCTACATGTTTATGCTTATTAAACAGGTGTATTGATAAGGTATTGGCTTTTTACTTGCAAAGGTTTTATTACACTTACTTACAGTAACGAGCGTAGTTGTTATCGTCCTTTCACCTGGTGCACTTCACTGTCTCCACCGTGGCCTCTGCTCTGCTGTCCGCAGACTTTGCTCTTTCTGTCTGTGTGTGTGTGTGTGTGTGTGTGTGGCGCTCAGCCCCAACAGAGAGGGCAGGGGAAAGGCTGCAGTAAGATGATAAATTACACCAGGTTTTTTGACAGCGAAGTTTCTTGTTTATTTCAATGATTTCAACACAGATTTGTTGTTTACGGTGTAGCATTATCAGGGGAAAAAATAGGGTGCATCGAAAGTGAGTTTACTGCGTCCTTTTGGATTTTACGTTTACCTAGCAACATCACTGTACTATAACCAATGACATAGCAGTATGGCTGATCTGAGTGAAGTTTGCCTGGTAACAGCAGTTACAAGTTTTGCTATTTAAATCCTTTTTTTTTTTTTTTTTCAAATGCATGGAATGCAAAACAAATAAGAAATTTAGGTGCATGGCTCAACTTGCACATACAAATTTAATATACAATGTGGAGTCTGTCAGTGAGTCAGATAATCAGTAAAGGACTTCTACTTATCTTGGCCAGCTCACATGGCTGTTTGGCAATAATAACAGAACCTGTGATTATCTGCTTATTAGTCCCATTCAAAAGACCTTTCACAGAGGTTGCCTCTATTAAAAAAATTATGCTATGAGTAAAATCAGTTCATTTTTTGTGTCAAAATGTGTAGGCCTTGGTGATGATGCTAACCTCAATTCTTTTGTGTTCCCTCTCCTAGGTTAGTTTGGACAATAGAAGACGGAGAAATGAGACTTGTTTGTGAAGCAGCCCAAAATGTGAAAGGACATGACTGGCATCTGTGACAGAGAACAACAAAAGGGAATGTACAATTTCTTAACGGGAATCAGCATTATTTACATTTAAGACAATAGAGAAAAGAAACCTTGTTTTTTTTTTTTTTTTTTTTTTTTTAATTAAATTTTTTTTTTTTTTTTTTAAACAGAAAAAAAAAAAAAAATTGACATTA
>CM022470.1:18463037-18474918 GCA_011952105.1 Coreoperca whiteheadi
CCCATTAAAAAAATGGATTGCCAAAAAATATAAAAAAGAGTTGTCTGTCTATAATACAAAACTGGATGTGTATAAGCGATAACCCCCATGTTGCTTGTCCATGTTTTTTTTTTTTTAACGAGAATTATTTCTCTTTACTTTAAAGCAGAAAAAGAAAAAAACATGGACATGCAACATGGAGGAATGGAGCTACAAATAAAAAATAAAAAATAAATAAAACTACAAAGATCGAAGCAGAATCAAGTGAGATGGGAAGACAGATGGAGGAACAAAAGGAACTTTTCTGTAAAGAACAAAAGAAACACTTCCTCTCTAGGCTTACTTTGATTTTTCCTCAGACACCCTCAAAGTGTTAAACTCTTCTCTCTATCATCATTTACCTTTTTATTTTCTGGTTTTATTTTGATTCTTTTGAAGAGGCGTGTTGGGTGTCAAACCCAGAAA
This sequence comes from Coreoperca whiteheadi, assembly GCA_011952105.1. Classification (NCBI taxonomy): domain Eukaryota; kingdom Metazoa; phylum Chordata; class Actinopteri; order Centrarchiformes; family Sinipercidae; genus Coreoperca; species Coreoperca whiteheadi. The sequence goes on from CM022470.1 coordinate 18,463,482, forward strand.
CGAAAAGGAGAGCATTTTGTACCCTCTCACAAGTAGTATCTTATCTTATATTAGGATGCTCACAATTATTATTGTAGTCCTCATTATTATTTTATATCCTCATCATTATTTACTCATGAAAATCAAATTGATGTATCTCACTTTGTATTCAGTCAACATATGCATTGGATTTTGTTTTTTCTTTGTATTCCTGGAGAGGGAGGAGCCAGAGGGATGGTGTCTGGAATGTCAGGGTCGAGTTTGCCACAAAGACATTATTGCCTTGGAGAACGGACATCTGTTGCCTTTCAAAAGTCACGTGTATGAATGAGAGGAGTGTGTATGTGTGTGTGAGAAACTGAGAAATGCCGATATCTGAGTCTTTGATTCCATTTTGGTCCTTTTGAAAAGTGTTCTTATTTTTCATCACTGGGGTTTTTACGGTACAGATAGTATTCACGAAAAATCAGATGGACACAATCTTATTTTTCAAGTACAAATGTTTGGAATGTGCAAAGAGAAGGACAGAGCCTCGTCAGAGGAGGAGATAACACTATGGACTGATGCGTGTCTGCCATCTTGAACCGTGCTGGAGATGACAGGACACTGAAGAGTTTTCACCGGTGTGGACCTGTGTACTGGGTGCACAAGTGCGTGTGTTTGAAATAGGAAACAACGTTTGACTGACCGGTGTCAGTCACTCGGAAAAACCTTGGAGAGGGTGTCATATGAATGGCTGTGATTGGCCAATGGGGAGTAAGCCTTATCAAGTACTTTTGAATGGTTTCATTCTTCAGTGACACCGCAGCGATTTAATCGGGAGATGCAAAATCCATTCAAAAGATGCATTGCCATAAAATTTAAAAGTGAGTCGTACACGGTGTTGTCTTTATCATTTTTTATTGTTATTCTTGTAAAAAAAAAAAGGAAAAAAAGTCAAGCTGAGAAGACAGTTACACTATCAAAACCATGCTGTATTAGAAGCCTGTCAATATGTATATGAATTATGAATACACTTAAAAAATGCTTCAAGTATGCTCCTCTTGTTATTTCTGAAACATATTTTTGTCACTTTTGTTGCGCCGATAAAACCACCTGTTTCAGTTTCATCTGACATTTTTCTGCCTCAAAGTCTTTTCCATTTGTACCAAACTCTCTGGCTCCTTCTCGCTCTTTTTTTTTTTTTTTTTACACATTTTATCACATATTCGCTATCTCAGTCTTTATTTCTGTCACTCACACACACACACACTTCCCCTAATCCTTGTTTCTTCTTTCTGCCTTTTCAGTTTGAGGAGAGTGCATAACCCCATTCTCTGTCAGACCTTAGATAACGAGTTCTGAATGCGCTCTTGAGTCTAGAGTCTGTTGTACCAGGTCATGGATTCTGTGTTTCCGTCAGTCTGTGTCTGAACAAGAGTTTCACACTGAAGAATCTGACTAAAATAAACTAGAGCATCTTCACTTTAAATATAGAATCTCCAAACCGAAATGTCTGATTTACCTTGGGTAGAAGTTCACGTAGGTGTTAAAGGAGATTCTCAAAGTTTGGAACATCACAGTGGCATTTGTATGTTGGGGTCGCATTCGCTTAGGTTTTCATTGTCAAAAATGAACCTGCTGATGGCTCCATATTATGAGTCAAGATTTGATATATTCTGTGTACAGAAGGACAGCGATTCCCAACCAGTCACTTCGGCAGTAGAGAAGCGTTACATCTGTAAATATGAAAACAATTGATTTAAATATATATATATATATATATATATATATATATATATAATCAGTGTAGTCTATATTGAATCAGCTGTAACACCTGGACGCTACGGCTGTAATTCGGAGCGTGAGAAAATTAGTTTGCAAGCACGCAGAAAGGTTGAGGTTAAGCATGGGCGTCGCCAGGCCTGGGCTGTAGCCTCGAGGATCTTTTTTAGCCCCGAATAATTCTCTACTTTGAGCGGCTTGTCACTGACGCAGACGGCGGTGTTTGTAATTTTGGATATTCATTGAACGTAACGGAGCGGCGGCAAGACCAATCAGAGAGGGTTTACAGGAAACACTCGTGTCGTATTGGCTGAGCGGTCTGTCAATTCTTCACAGCAGCGGCACAAACTGCCTCTCGTGCCGAGTTTGGAAAACGTCCGTAAATGTCCGAATGAGTCCAATTTACTTGAACGTGATATGAGCAGAGCATGGGTTACCGGTATACGCTGTTAGCAATGATAGTTGTTGTGCTAGTGACACCAAACTAGCCTCGTCTCGTTTTGGGCCGGTTTTTGTCGTTTTACTTTGCTAAATTCATGGCCTCCTCTGAAGAACGAGCGAGAGCCGCTGCTCAGCGACAGACTCTCGTTCAGCAGCACAAAGACGACAGCAACGAAACTCGAATGGAGAAGGGCTGAGGAAGGCGCACTGGCAGGGCCGGATTAACAATTTCCTGTGCCATGGGCAACAAGACTCAAGGGCCCCCCCCCACCCGCCCTAAAGCAACAATCGCAAAGTCGCTATCACCAGGAGCATATAGGCTACTTCTATACTAACATATCAGGCTTCTGCATGGCTCAGTGGAGATGTATGCAATAGACTCAGCATAAACTGCATTCAAGAGACACAACAGATGCACAAATGTTTAACATAGCTTTTTACAATTAATCTTTCACCGAACGTGGTTGCTGCTCATGTGATGCCACGGCCCCGTTTGCGAGTCTTGCGAGTGTGAGACACTAACCTCTTCTATAGTTAACCTAAAAACTTTGCAGGGATTGCTCTGTAAATTAAATTGAGAATATAACTAATGCATATATGCTATTTAAAATACTGTAGCCTATGCCAGAGACGTGACGTGTTAGTCTGTGAAAATACCGTGACAGGCAGGCTACTCAAATATTGATCTTGATATTGATCATTTTTAGCCTCTTGTCTTTTTTACACTGTACATTTAACTTAAAATACTTTTGTGTACAAGAAAACACCATAGGCTACAAAATAAATTATGTTTTTGAAATATTGTTAAGTGTTAATGTGAACTACACAAATTAAATTTCAGCGTGTCAAGTCACGTGATTCGACGACCTGAAACTACAGACGCTGTTTTTGACGTGATTTAACATATTTTGATCGAACGGGTTGCAAAAATCTGAATATAATAAGGAAAGTGAGGACTGTGTTTATAACGTGATCTAACATAATATTTGACAGTGCCCACCAGGGCCCCTTAGATGTCCTGTGCCCCTGGGCAAGTGACCAGTTGCCATAACGGTTAATCTGGCCCTGCGCACTGGCTGGCTGTAATCGTTCATGCATCTAAGCATAGACAGCTTTGATTTGTAACTGAGCCACCTTTGGTAACAGCTCCCCTGTCCTGTAATGACCTTATCTGTTGTGTGTAGTATACAGTAAAGCCTAGATGTTGTGTTAGGTTTAGAAAGTAGTCTTTAGATAAGTGTAGTATCAACGACACCGAACATTTGCATTGAAGTGATTGCGGTTGACCGCAGTTATTAAATAACCCACCCTTAGAGCCCCCTCTTGTGTAGTCACCACCTCTAAGAGTCAAATAGTTGTAACTGAAACTTGGTGTATGGTACTGCAGAGCAATATTTTCCATGTAATAGTGTGCATCTGACATATTTACTCACTATTTCAAGCTCATGTTGATTCCCACATCAAAAAAGTGAATGCTGCATGCTTTTACGGGCTGGAAATCATTGGAAGAAGGGCAGATAGAGATGAATGAAATAGATCAAAATGAGTCTAGGAATCAAAATGAAAACAGATGGAACAGAGTTGTCTGTTTTGGATTTATACGGATGGATTAAAGAAGAGCAGTGTGTGTGTGTGTGTGTTTGTGATATGCTCACAGTTGTGTCTGACTGCTGGGGTCGGATCATAAAGACTGACAGTCACACTGCTCGCCGCAGAGGTCAGTGTGACGGCCAAAATCCTCCATCACACTCACTATCTGATGAAGAGCGAAAGGGAGCACAGGCAGGTGGAGGAGCGGGGCCGGATGTTTCTCTCACCTTCCACGCCTAACTCGATGAGGTAACTGAGGACCAAGTACGAAGTAAGAGAGGCTGAAGGAGGTGAGTGCTTTTTTTTTTCTCCTCCCTTCGTTCAAATTTAACTCACTGCTTGACGTCAAGTGCTCAGAGGTATTGGTTTGAGAATCTGTCTCCTGGAGAGGTTCCATGGTGACAGCAATTTCCCTCTATTTTCCTCTGATTTAGCCGTCTGTCTTCCCACCGCTTACCAGCAGTGTGCTGATTTTCTGTCACAGTCTCTTTATTCTTTAAATGTGATTAGTCATGTAAAACCGATGGCTCCCCCGCACCTTCTCTTTCAAACACCCCTCTAATCATCTCAGGCAATTGGACAGAGCTGCTTCTCCTTGGAAACTAATAACATGCTGGTGATATTTTTAGTGACATGCAAGAGTGGAGGTGTACCTAAAGTCAAGTAGATTAACAATGAAAAACTTGAGATACTCATTCCCGTGTCAGAAATGTAACACACATTGCTGACATGTTACATTTTGTTTTTTGAGTGAAGTAGCCCATATCCTCTCTTGAACATTGCTGTTAGGAGTTTGAATATTTGCACGTCTGTCTCCATCCCTGCTATTCCTCCACCAGCCCAAGCCCTACATTTTAATCCCAGCATGATGGCGTTCCTGCAGCAGATGCGTTCCCCTCGCCTCTCCTTTATCCAGACGGTTGTGTCTCTCTTCCTGGGTGGCATGGCCCTCTTGTCCTCCTATTGGTGCGTGGGTAAACAGAAGGTGCCCAAGCCACTTTGCTCGGCCACCAAGCAAAGCAACTGCATCCCCGTTCCCGGCGTCTCCAACTCCACCAACATCCAGTTCTCCTGGGAGACGGGGGACGACCGCTTTGTCTTCCCCGCCTTTCATACCGGCCTGTTCATCATCTGTGAGGAGAACATCTACACAGACAAGTGGGGTGAGGGAGAGGAGGAAAATAGGTAGAAATATGAGGCAGATTTGAAATATTTAGAACATATTATTATTGATTTCTGTAGGACTGTTCAGTTGTGTTTAAAAAGAGAAAGTGTGTCTAAAAAGGTGAAAATGTGAGAGATAATAAATTCCCTGTCTAGTCAGCTGAAAATAAAACTGATCACAAAAGTTAAGATCAATAGCCAGACCCCTAGTGACTCTGAAAAGGATTAAGCAGGTAGAGGAAATTAATATATGAGAGAACACAGGACTTGTACTAAGAAATCTGTACAGAAGCACCGGCAGACCTCAGTAATACATGTAGCCATATTTACTGTGTACAGTCACTATCATCTTCTTGGATGGGTGGATGAAAAATCAGTATCATTGAAAGGGAAGTTCATAAGCATGCCCCTGGTCATATATGCTGATCAGGTTGTGTGTGTGTGTGTGTGGTAGTGGATATTCCAAAGGTGAGATAAGGATCGGCACAGAAACAGGAAGCGAAACAAACAATATCGTAACCGTGGCACTAGTGCGACAGACAATGAAATAGGTCACAGAAGGAGAGGAAATCCAAGGCGATAACGTGAATTGAGGCCTCAGGTGTGTTAATGTGTATGTGTAGGCCTATACGTGTGTTTGAGTGAGAGTGTGTTTGGGTATGTCCTCAGCCCAAAGAGGATTATCATCTGTGTGTGTTCAGCTCACAGAGATTTAGACTTCAACAGCATGACTCAATTATGGATTAGAAACTCAGAGAGAGAAAGGTTAATGGGATTCACAAACATCGGCTGGGTTTTCACCGTCTCATTTGCAGCTGATTTGCAACAGATTTTAAGGATTGAGTTTGAATGACACTGAAGTTCAGCCAAACGTTTCCACTGACTTACGTGGTCAGTTATATAAATCAGTCCGCATTTTGTAATGAATCAGGTGTGATTTGGTCTGGCACGTAATGGCTGGCAGTGGTGAAAGCAAACACCAATCCTCCCAGTCTGCCCCTGCTACCAGAGCAGTACATTTGCTTCCTGATGTATTAATAAAGGTCTTTCGCTATGAAAGTTTTAAATATTATTGACCAACAATTTGTGTCTTTTTTAAATATACGTTTAATGTACAGTACGTTGAGAATCCAGCACGCAAAATGCTTTTCCTTAAAGCGGCTGTAATCACTATATTAACAATGGGTCGTGTGACTACTTGGAGGTGAAAGGGGTCACTCTTAGTGAAAAAGCCACCGACAATTATCACCTGACTAGAGCTTTATGGAGACTTGCAGCTCATTGCTTGGGTTTTCTGCAACTTTACATTTTTGGTTTCGCTTTCGGCTGCAGCAGCAGTCAGCGAGGAAGTTCCACAAACCCTCTGTGCACTACTACTCAAAACAGAGCTAAAAGGAGAGTCAGTTTTGGACTTACATTCGCCAGGTGGACAGAGAAATGGCCCCAAATGAATGCTAATGTTGCTCCATATCTGGATATCTGGATGCGTAAATACTGGACAATACAATGCAATCAGACCAAGCACAAGCAAATAAAGAAAACGTTTTCACCAACGTTTACATTGGTTGGGTTTTCTCACTTTGCAGTGTTTTTTTCTAAATGCTGCGCATGTGTTGTCAAGTTGGTGAAAATGTTTTCCAGATTTCCTTGTGCTTTGTCTATTTGCATCTGTTCCTTAAGTGTCCACAGTGTGTTGAGCTCACAGGCCACTGTAATTTAAAGCCAAGTACGGTACAGATTCTTGCAGCTGTCATGTAAACACTCCACAAAGAAGCTTAACCGACTGCAGGAACAGGTTGTTTCTATTTATTTTTAAAATGGCATTGCTGGCAGTGGAGGGAAAAACACATTTTGGGGATGAAAACAAAAAGCTTTTATGTTGAAATTAATAAGTGAAATGGAAAGAAAAATCACCAAAATGAAAAACTACTGTAAATACGCTGACAGTCTCATTTTGTGGTGCTACTAAGAGTTTTCCTTTAAGCCCCATCCCTCCAGATTTATACCAAACAAATCTCATAATCTCCCATCAGTTTACGTCCAACCATTTAAACACTATGCCAATTGTTACCTCGGTCTGACCAGTTTGAAAACACATGCACAGCATTTAGGAAAACATACTGCAAAGTGAGAAACACCAAGTACAGAAACATGGTGCTGAAACCGAAATCCCAACCAAATGCAATGCAATTAGACAAAGCACAAGCAAAATGAAGAAGATGTTCTCACCAACTTTCCATTTGCCGTGTTTTTTTTTCCAAATGCGGCACGTGTGTTATCAAATTGGTGAAAATATTTTCTTCATTTCCTTGTGCTCTGCCTAATTGCTTCGGTTTCTTAAGTCACAGTGCGTTGAGCTTTCAGGGACACTGTAATTTAGAGCCAAGTGCGGTACTCTGATTATTGCAGCTGTCACGTAAACACTCTGATAAACAAGCCACAAAGAAGCTTAACCGACAGGTTGTTTCTATTTTTCTTGCTAGCAGTGGTGGAAAAAAACACATGTTGGGGGTGAAAACGGAATAGTTTAATGTTGAAATTGATCATTGAAATGAAAAACAAGGCACGCTGACTCATTTTGTGGCACTATTAACATTTTTCCCACAGGTCCCATCCTTCTAGATTTATACCAGACAAATCTTATAATCTCCCATCAGGCTACTTGTAAAAGCTGTTGCCTCAATTTGGTTATTCACACAGTAATTAGATTGTGGTGTTCATTTAAATGCACAACATACACTGTATGCACAGGCTAGAGGAATTTTGAACTCAGCTCCTCTTGGAAATGGCGAAACAATGCTGCCTATTCAGTGAAATATCACTGCGGTAATGGTTACCAGCTCCGGTGTTTATTAAAAGCTTTCTAGTGCAAATAGCCACATTTCCTGTAAGTATAAAGCTTATTATGCAGTTAATGCCAATGAGTTTATTGCTACGTTTACATTTGTCTTTTGATCTCTAGAGGAGAAGTGTCGAGGGTTTCATACTCTGACTCCAGGATCTGAAAAAGGTAAATGGATCCATCACTTTCTCCTGCATTCTTGTGGGCACTTTGCTCTTGGTCCACTGATTGTTTAAAACCTGTCTTTGTGCTCAGCCTCTTCTCCTCCGTCCGCAGCAATGATGTGGCTGTCACTATCAATGGAGGTCATGTATGTTGGTCTGCTGTTAATCAGCTGCACACTGCTGTCTGTGCAGCTGTGCATCAGGGCCTGGTTCCCCTCCACGCAGCGCTGGGGGCAGCTGCTCAACGCGTTCGCTGCTGTCTTCACAGTCCTGGGAGGTACAGATACGTTTTTACATAGATGTTTGAGTCAGACTCTAGTGACAACAAAGAATGACCAGTATTATCAGTATATGCACTGTTCTGGCCTCACAGGTCTGCTTGGGATGGTGGGTCACATGATGTTCATGCAGGTGTTTCAGACCACTGCCTCAATGGGACCAGAAGACTTCAAGCCTCACAGCTATGGCTACTCCTGGGCGTTCTAGTGAGTTCATTAAACATACTGGACACTAAGATCGCACACACATGGGCCCTGATTGAAACTGCATTGAGTATCCGGGCATACTGAGAACCTCAGTCAATGTAGCTGTTCCCTTTCAGACTTGGACCATATAGTGTACTGAGGGTTTTGGTTTGGTATGGTGGAAATCTCTCTGTTTTTATGTCTTCCCGCTGAGTCCTTGCGAGACTAACTTAAATTCGTTGTGAATTAGACTGAATTTTCTTGCGGCTCTTCTGGGTCAGGCTTGCAGGGAAAGCAGAGCAGCCCTGGCAACGTTTTCCACACTAAATTCCTTCAACTCATGTGGGATTCGCAATCACAGTCAGCTGGTAGATGCCTCCAGCTTTTCCCGCTTTTGGGGTGTTTTCCTATTTAGCCGTGCGCTGTATTCTGTCCTCAGCCCATTCTTTGTAGCGTCACAGTCCGTTTAAAATCCCAATTTTACAACCGCAGCTTCTGCAGATTTTTCTGCGTACCGACCAGCCCTTAAGGCACCATTCTGACATTCAACTGCTCGGCCTCTTTCTTCTACAGTGTCACAGGAGCATGGCCTCAGGTGTAATTAAACAGCCACAAAGCTAAAGATCAAGCCAGTCAAAGGTGCTTTTTCCCCACAAACACTTATGGTCCTCTTTGTGTTTGAACATGTTTGAACAGAGAAGGATGTTCTAATACAGAATGCATGCTATGCATTACTTAACAGTAACAAACTACTGAGCAGTCTCTGTATGTTATGTAAAAGCCTGCTGGAGGGTCTACCAGCCAACACAGATTTCACTAAACAAAAGTTGGAAAGGGACTTTGACATTAGTTTAGATAATAAATGAAAGGTCTGGAAATTAGCTGCAGGGCAGTGGTCTTTCAGTGTATTACAACCATTTTGGAAGTCTGTAAATAATGTGAGTTCTTTTTTTAATTATGTTATCACCTCGCCTGTGTCTACTTGGCACAGGCAATTCAGACCCCCCCCCACAAAAAAAATACCCCAAAGAAAACCAGTTTTGCACACAGCTGTAAGAAAATGTATCACAGTTAATTGGAAATCTGTCCACCTACAATATTTAACATTTCCGGTCTTTCCACTTGACAAAATGTATTGTACCAGTGAATGTAAAAAAAGAGAATTTCTTGAAAGCTTGGCATCCACATGTAGAGTTAATGGCCAACACAGCTGCTGTTCTCAAAAGTGTCTCATTTGTGTTTTTCTTTAAATAACGAATGTAGGTGTTTTTGGATGCATCCGTGGTTGTCTGTATACTTATTTATACTTAAGCATACATATGTGTATGTGTCTGCATGTTTATGCTTATGCAAGTATATATGCGTATAATATGTACTGTGTAGATATATATATATATATATATATATATACAGTATGTATGTATGGGGAGGGACTGGTTGTTGCCTTTTCCCTTAGGTCAGAGTCTGAATGGACCCAGTATATGCTTTGTTACACACATGTACACACCTTCTGCACAGGTATGTCAGCGCAAAACCACAGACAAGCCGTATGTTTCCTGTCTCTCTCTGTCTCCATCAGTGTGGCCTGGTTTGCCTTTACTGTCTGCATGTCAGCCGGTGTCTCCACTCTGAACAACTACACCAAGAAGGTCCTGATGGTGGGACCCAGATGTAACTCCGGCCTCAACCCCTGCAGCTTTAACTTCCTCCTGCCACCGGCTCCTTATTACACCCCTGCAAACCCAGCCATCACCCTGGCCTGTCCCCCGTCTCCCCCCCGCATCTCCCACCTGTCTCCCTACTATGAGCCTCCGTCGGCAACGTTTCTAGCCTCCAGTCCGAGGCTCATGCACTCCCACTCCCTACCTCTCCCACACTCTGACTCCTTCCCCCCTCCCCCCTCCCACCCTGCGCCTGCATCCCCGTTCCACCGCCTCTCCCTCCCCTCTCCGTCTCCCTCGCCCACCTCGTCCATCTCCGTCCACATGACCCTGCCACGGCACCAGGAGAGCCATTACGAGCCGGAGCAGGACTACAGCCCACTTTGAACTACTGTAAATATCCAGACTGGAGTCTTTCTATGACTAGGTGACCTGTGGCTATCTTGGCAATGCAATTTAATGTTTGTTATGGTCACTGAGTTCTAATAAAGAAGGAAAATATAACGTTTATTGTGCACCTGTTAATGACAACCATTGTTTTGTAAACTGAACATAATAGAGAAATGCTTGATATGCTGTATTATTTAGAAAAAAATCTTATTTCTGTATATAGAAATGTGCAGTTTCATAATTTAAACAGCAGCTATCTTGTTTTGGCACAACATTGAAATACATTTGATCAGAGACTGGTGGCTGTTTGAAACATTTCACTGCTTTTTGTCTGCAAGCCACAAATAAAAATAAATAATTCTTACAAAGTAGCCAACAGAACACAGTTAAACAAACGCACGGCTACTCTTTAATCCTAATCATGACAAACGGAGAAGAAACAAAAAATAACTTCAATAATTGGTTGAAAATCAAGTTTTAATATTGTAAAAATCTTTGTCATCCATAATGAGAAATAACGGTAGCAAAAATAAAACAGCATTAGACAAACAGAGCATTATGGGAAACAAAACATATTTACACATTATGTCGCGTGCTTTAAGAGTCAAGGCACTTGCCTTTCTGTCACACCAGGTGGAAACAGCTGATTTGACAAAAGCTGGAAGTATATGAACGGTTGTGAAGATGTGATTTATTACCGGTACACAGTTGAATTTAAAGTGAGATAAGAGATTTGATTAGTTTATTTAGCTGAAATGGCACATTTCATACATATTAGATGAGTGTAAATTTTGTTGTGTTTGCTGCATGAAGAATGTACCAAACATAAACTTATTTAAAAAGTCTCACTACTTTGGGGTTTATACTCTGGACTTATTTAAAAAAAAAAAAAAAAAAAAAAAAAAAAAAGCTTTATATAAAATGTAAAAACAAAAATATCTCTCTCTTATAAAAATAAAGAAGTGTATAAGAGAAAGG
>CM022470.1:18474943-18504649 GCA_011952105.1 Coreoperca whiteheadi
GTTTTTTTTTATAAAAAAAAAATAAACAAAAAAAAAAATTATTAAAAAAATTCCAAAATTTTGGGTTTAAAAAAAAAAAAAAAAAAAAAAAAAAAAAAAAAAAAAAAAAAAAAAAGCTTTATATCAACTGTCAATACAATAATGTAGTGTAAGAGTTTCTGGGCAGGCTGACAGCCATTACAGTGTTGGGTACGTATCTGATTTGGCATTGTACTTCTACACTTAAACTGGTTTGTTGATCTTCTGTAATCACAAATAATTACAAAAGAAAATCAACTGCATTATATTACTGACTTTACAATGCATAGTCTTATCATTAGATCGCACAAATCTACAACAGGTTGACATATCAATGGATTTTTCATTCTTTCATACTTCAAAACGGTGCAGCTTTGCCAAGTAAATCAGTGCCATGACGTTGTAGTTACACTCTGTTTAATTATATGGGACATTAGACAAAGTAAAACCAGATCAGATATAAGAAACACAAATTGAATGAACTAACAATAAAAGAACAACAACAAAAAATAAACTAAAATCATAAACTCGCCCCTTTTCATCCAACACTCATATCCACATATAAATGTACATTACAAAAAAAAAGACCACAGATTTAACTCTTCAACCTGCTTTTGTTTTAAGCCAGACATTTTGATAGATCTTAATTTATCACAGCATCTTATATGCATTAGATGCCCAAACTCTGGGTTGAAAATACAGTCAAATGCAACTGGGACTGATTGAGCTTGCCTTTTACTGCCGAAATATCTGAAACACTCTGACTATCTGACAGCAGACTCAATTAGACACTAGTATGCATTTGAGAGGATCAACAGGTCTGCTTTATCTGTAGCTGAACATACACTAGCAGCTCAAATCTGATGTCCGAAACAGGCAAATACAAACACTAACCCATCTGTGACTAAAACCAGACTTTAGCTGAAAGAGTAGATCCAGCCAAAGGTTTTGGGCTGGTTGAAGCTAGCTCTAGTGTCCTTCTCACGCAGTCTTCTTGCGTAGCACAAAGTAAATGATGGAGGAGAGGAATGTGAGCGCGAAGGAGATCCACGCCAGGATGTAGCAGTGGCCGTACCAACCCAAATTACCCTCATCGATGTGGAAGCGGTCTGTGTAGATGGAGGCTGCGATCATGATGCACAGGCCTGGAGGGAAGGAGACATGGACGTCAGTGAGGGTGGACAGAATGAGGACCGAATGAGAGAAAGGAACAGTGGGGAAGACACAGAGAGCGAGAGAGAGAAAGAAATCAAACAGGACAAAAAAATGTATAATAATAATAATACTCACTGGCAAAGAGCTGAAAGATGCCAGAGAGGGTGAACCTATGTCCTTTGCTGAGGGTGAAGAGCTGAGCCACAAACACAAAGATGCCCAGGATGGAGAATATACAAGCTAGCACTGAGCTGGCCTGAAGGTAATCTGCAGGGGGAGCCAGAGAGAGGGCAACACGGTGAAGATGCGCTGTTTGGCTGTGTGTGTGTGTGTGAATATGTGCTGAACATCACACCCAGAAAACAGTTAAACAGTTAAATGTTGCAGTGAAACTGTGTTCTCGAAAAGTCTGGTTCAAACATCCTAAACGTTTTAGGATTTGAAAACACGATGCTTATGGTGCCATATAAAGCAAACAACTTGTTTTGAAGGTCCAAAGCTGTAATTACTGCGTGACCAAAACTATACCCATCGCTATACATCAAAATGCAGAAGGCTCTGTAGATAAACATAAGTCATTACTGTCAGTTACTGGATCTCGTTTTGTTTCTATGGCAGCATTATTTTGAGCTATACTGTCTCAATTTTGAAATTCGAACTAAAACATGTAGATAACTGCAAACCCAGTGTGTGTCTGTGCTGAGAGGATGCCTGAAGAAATAGCACTATGAAGTCAGATTGCCGCCATGTCTGCACAGGATAACGCTTTGCTTTCATATCACTTTAAAGGGTTGCATTTGATTTGTATCGCACAGCTCTCGAAGCATGGCTGTTCCAAGATCATGAGTATCATGGTAGCAACAAGAAAGGGCTGTTTGATGGGAAGTCTTCAAACGGCCCCTGAAAACCTATTTTCTCATTCAGCATCTTACGATGAGCGGTGGCGTCCTACACGGACGCGCTGTTTTCTGCTAAAGTTGGAACAGTCTTGGCTGTTTCGCGCGTGACGTCCGTGCTTTTGTTATTCACCTGTGCGGCGCTCACTGGTCTGGAGGGGGCGGGGCTCCGCTAGTAAACGCTGATGTCGCGCATGAATCCGAAGCTGACGACAGATGGTGGTTTGGTGGCTGTCAATCAAATGTGATCGATCTGCAGCCACGCCGCTCTGACGAAGCAGGCGGGCTCAGTTTTCGAGGGTTAAACTCTTAATAAATGATATCTAAAAAGATATATTTGATCATGGTCATTTAGGCATGGATATTACTTTATTTTTGTAATGAAATACTTAAGGTGGGGTATGCGATTCTAATCCAACACTCGTTGGATTTTTTTTGACAAAAGCGAGTGTCTCCTCACGGTCCTCTGGCTGTCAGTTCGGTGTGTCTGCGCCTATAAACAACCCGGTGTTTGTACTCAGCCCTGACTCTGTAAATGCTAAACAAACAACACTGACTCCAGCCATGATTTGTGTGTCAGGTAACGTTAAATGACTCGCCCACGAAAATTCAGCTTACTGTCTAATTGGCATAGGCATGCCGCTGTTGTGATGTTAGCTCCAGCAGCACGAGAGCTGTGAGTGTCGCTGTAGGAGCCGCTGTTGCTCCGGGAAACCGTCTCGTGCTCTCTGGCTGTTAGCTTAGCAGCTGTAGCAACAGTTGGCTAACACACGACCTGGCTAACGTTAGTTACGTTACTTGCTGTGTCGTTGTTCGTTTTAGATCATGGTTATTGTCATCGTATTGGTTTTCTCCTGAATTGCGCAACCTGCCTTTTTGAAGCCACGTTTTCAGGGGCTTTAATTTATGGCCGTTATTTCACCCACTGGTGTAGAATAAAGGCAGTACAAGGAATGCTAAGTGGTAATGAAACATTGAAGGCAAACTTTGGAAGTAAATATGACTTTAGGTGTTCAAGTGTTGTGCGCATGGAAACAGGTTCTCCTCACTCTGCCTCTCTGCAGGGTCCCTGGCTTACCCTGTGGGTAGTTTGAGCCTGTGGGAAGGTCAGTGGAATTCCACACTCCGTTTTGCTGTATCCACCGGACCCACACGTCAGTGGACATGTTGTCAGTCATCCACCAGGCCTGAAAAGAAGGGGAGATTTTTACATTTCATGTCATTTTACAACTTTGGTGCAGCTGTTAGAAATATGATAAATATGGAGAACCTTCTTGCATGCTAAAGGAAAGTGAATGAATCAATACTAGCGGGAAAGAGAAAGAATGAGGAGAATTCAAAAGCAGGAGTGTGGGTAAACGTAGCTGCAGAACCACAGTGTTTGTTCCTCCTGTGTTCTGACATGTATTTGGGGGGAGCTGCAGGCAAAGGGCCGACAATCAGAGGGAGGATTGCACATCCGCGTGTCACCGGGGCATTCCTCAAGTCTTACTACAACTCAGGCAAGAATCTCACACATTTGCATGTGTATGTTCGCCGTCTGACTGACACCTCGCCTGCAGTTTACATGCACCCACACAGATGCACCCAGTGGCACCGGGTGACGACACTGCGGCCGGCCCACCTGTCACCCAGAAACGTCAAATATGTGGCTCTGAGAGGAACAGTGGACCACCAACAGAAGGAATGAAGGCCTCGAGTGATCACAGAGCGGTGAGCAGCCAATCAGTCTGTCTTAACTCTTGGCTGACTGTCAGTGTGCTAGGAGAAGCCCAAAGCTCTTCAGCAATGTCATTTTTACACAATTGAACTCGGGAGGAAGTTAGGAATTATACTGGGGCAATTATGTCTTGAAGCTGTAAAAAGTGTATGTAGGGGGGCGATAGTGCTACACTGTACAGGTGCGTGGAAATAAAACACCAGCAATTAAAACACAGCAAAACCTAATTACATTCTTTCTTACATTGTCAATGGTGGCCACCAGGAGGAGGATGATGCCTATGATGTGAAGGACAAAGATGGCAGCCAGCAGAATCAGCATGATGACTGTGCTGGAGAGAGAGAGAGGTACATGAGAAAACTTGTTACACCACTTTCCACCCTTTATTATGCAAGATGAATATAACTGGAGGGCTAACTCCTATTCAACCTAATAAAACACAAACACACACACACACACACACACACACGCACACCGAACAGGCTAGGAGCTAATATGATCTGAAAGAATCAGATATGGTCTGTGACAAAGGCTCCACACTTCCTGCCTGGTTTCAGAAAGGCAGCCGTTAATGACAGCTCCAAGCACGCACACACACACCTTCATAAACACAGTCATTCAGAGCCTGCAAAGCAAGGCCAAAACCTGGCACTCACTCAGGGCGTGGCTTCACAACTTTAAATTACTTTGAGTTACAGCTAACACGCGCCCAGCGAAATGCCTGCAAACAGAAAGCGAGATAATGTTCCTATCTAGAATCAGAAGGGAGACAAATGCAGAAGTGTTGATGTATATTTGTGCCGGCAGAGATCAGGAAACGAAATCAGTTCATCCCTTGGCAGACATTGTTGGTGAAGAGAGTGTTAGGGAGGGAAGTTCATGGCAGGCAGATGAGTTTGGGCTTGTCTTGAAACACGCCACTCCTTAAAATAACTGTAGAGAATACCTGCTATCCTCCCGCCTAGCTGGCCCACACCCGACCCCCCCTTACTACCACACACTGTAGTCCAAAAAATGTACTTAGAATTAATTTAAAAAACTTCTATTTTCCACTGTTCCTCAAGCCTCTTTACCCTAACTGCAGTCGTGCTACTTGACAGGTCCCTCCACAGGTGGCTCTGCTTGGAGATTTCAGAGATTTGATCATTTCTTGTTACACACTCTTACTTGTACGTGGACTGTCTGTGGCTGTATCCGGTAAGGCAGCATCTGGAATGTGCTGCTTCTCTTTCCACGGTATAGGAGTGGTCAAGGGCTGGGTCCACACACACGCAACCTCACACAAATACGGACATGCAGCACCGGGGGCACGCTGATACACATGCGATCATGCCTGACACATCTATACCAATATTTCCCACCTTTCACCTGCTTCAAACAGTTACAATGAAGTGACAGATTGAGTTTTTAAATATTTGTATAACTTCTGCCTGAAGCGGCTGCTAAGAGCACAAAGACAGACGTGCTCTTGAGTTGCCTTCTGCCAGATGACCAAACTTTAATCAACAACTTCTGGGCAGAAACAATAACAAGTGAAGTCAAATGCTCAGCAGTTGGATGCTTTAATTTAAAACACACTTGTGGAATACTTTGATCAAATGTCTTCCAAAATCCCGCCTAAAAACAAGACGTGTCAACTGTTGCTGCTGGGTTTTTAGATCTGGCCTGGATGGGGCACATTTTCCATTATGCAAAATGGAATGCATGTGGCTGAGGCTAGGTTTGAGAATGTAAGAAATCCAATAAGCAAGCAAGAAAGCTTGCAACATTCAAACTTCAATACAACTGCTCCCGGAACTGAACACATCTGGAAAGCAGCATCACCTGGCCAGTAATGAAAGACTCACTGTAATTCAATAGCAAAGTTGCCTATGAGGATGAACAGGTATGTTGGAGGCACACACACAGACACACACACACACACACACACACACTTGCCTTTACACTGTTCCTCATCATTTGGTTTTCTTAAATAAAAATTTTAAATTGAAGCAAAACTCCTATTCAAATACCACAGTTTTAACATTCAGAAACAGCTATAGAGAAGTAAGAAAAACAGCGGGTTTCAATCATAAGAAGAATCTGTTACTCACTGTTTGATGGCTGTGTGTCTCTTCAAGTCTAATTCCTCCTGCTCTCAAGGATACTAATTTCAGACTCAGTCTAAATGCACAAACACCAGAAACTACCCATCCGCCCACTTTTACCCTGCCCTCTTTTTAAAGACCACACCCCAGACAAGCCTCTGGCTTGCTTGATCGCATAATCTCTGCCTCTTTTCCCTCCTCCTACTATTTGCTCCCTCTCTTTCTTTCTGTCTGCTTTACACACATGCAAAGACCTAAACCAGCCACTATTTCAACAAGTTTAGTGGGCAGGCAATAGATTTTCCTTTTGTGTTTGGTGTCTCATGTCTTTGTCACTCAGCTGATGGTGGTGATTTTCTCTGGGAGGGCAGCTGATGACTCACTGATGTTTGAAGGGGGAACTCCCATAACACTGGACATTATTGACAATGATTTCTACACACGCTCCCATGGCGACAGACTGCAATCACATCGTTGCTTAAGTATATATAAACAAACAGTCAAACTTGGGCACATTAACACACGCACAAACGACGAGTGTAGTGTTTCTTCCTGATCACCGCCCTTAGTCTTTTCCCGCTTTTGTAACAGAGGAAGGAGTTTCAGGATGAAGGAATGTTGTTGGTTGTGAGGGAGAAAGAGGTGGGGGCAAATGAGTGTAAGTGTAAGTTATTGCTTGAGTGAGAGAGAGGGACGGAAAAGAGGGAGGGAATGAGAATAGAGGGAGGAAGATGGAGAGAGACATGAAGGCTGTGAGAGGAATTTGGGGGGGGGGGGTTGGAGACATTTCACACTGCTGCAAGTTAATTATTACTCACCATCATTGTTTCATAGCTTGTGGTGATTGATATGGTCATAACGATTCCAATGAGTCAAAGTCATCTGCCTCTTGAGCAGATCACATGCATTAGTTTAGTTTGAGGGAGACTCTTTTAACAGCCCAAAGACTTTATCTACTAATATGACGTCATATAATAGCATAATAACATATAATAACATTTGCTTATTAGTCATAGAGCTCATTGATTTCAAATTGTGGTTGAATTCCTGTGGCAAATCACTGACATCAGATGGCAAATGTCAGAGCCTCATCACTAATCATATGTAATAATTCAATGTTACGGTTTTCCTTAGAGAACTAGGCCAACGAGTACTGTCTCACATCAGGCTCAAATATGAGCTTTGTATGTTGTACACATTCAGAATGGATACAGAATTTAAAAAACGTATTCAGCAGCATTAGAGCAAAGCAAAAGCACACAAAAACAGCTTATAACTAGAAACATTTGTTCAGTATATGTGTGCCCACTGCTGAACACTTGCTGTTGAAACTTTTGAGTTTGCTGATATACTGAATATCTGTCTGTCACGACAGACTTTTGTTGGACGATGATATCCCAGAAAGAATTGTGATAAATTATGTTATTGTCATTTTAAGACCGTTTTATGCTAGTGATATAATGATAATATAATACCATAATAATGCACACCCTTTCAAAGAGGAATTAACTTTTAAGCAGCCTGAGCCCTGCCCATTGCCCAAACTCAGACACAGAGTGCAGACGACTCGAGGACAGAAGCAGCGCTACCAGAAATGACAGCAATGTTGTCTCAAACTCAGCATCTTTTTTTCTGTTCATTTGGCCTAGGTGCTGTGAAAAAAACACTCAGGTATTGGGCCCAAGTCATAATGTGGGGAAAGCCCTGCTGTTTATTCTGGCATCGTGTTGGCTAAAATGTTGGTGACATTCTTGGCCAAAGAAACACGCACGTAAACACAACGGGAGATATTGCACGATATATGGACATGACCTCGATTAGTCGATAACGTAATTATTGTGACAGGCATAATACTGAAAGAGTTGAAGTTAAAGTGGCAGTCGGAATACAATTACTGAAAGAAGGTGAAATGGTAGTTTATATTGAAATGTCATTATAAGTGTAAGCCACTAAATTAAGGGCAAAAAGTGTCAGTTGAAGTGCGAGCATTAAGAGTTGAGATGTCAGTTGGAGTGTACTGAAAGCAGATGAACTCAGTTAAAGAAAAAGAAATGAAAGAAGTGAAATTGTCATTTGATGTGTAAATACTGAAAGCGGTTGAAGTGTTATTTGAAGAGTAAGAGATGGAAACAGTTGAAATGTCAGTTAATGTCTAATCACCAAAAGCTGTTGAATTGTCAGTTAAATAGTAAAAGATAAATGCAGATGAAATGTCAGTTGACTTGAAATGGGTGGGAATGAAAGGGATGAAGACAGTTCAAGTGTGTGCAATGTAAACAGTTGAAATGTCAGCTGGTATATAAAAACAATAATAAAGATATAGATACAAGAATATGAGTGTGCATGAGTATATTCATAAAAGTCAGGCCGGAAAGTCAGATACCCACAAGTAGATAGAGACAGACAAAAATATCTCTGGGTGTGTGGACTGGGAGACTGAGGTCACTTGTTTGCTTCTGGTGAGTATAAAAATATCGCAATACACCAACAAAAGTCTGAGTCAAAGGTTCAGCAGAGTACCTGGTCAGTATCACGTCAGGCTGCCTCAGCCTCAGGTATGAGCCAGCAGGATAATAACAGGCTTCAGAAATAATTTACCTGCCAATACAGAAAGGCAGCAGAGCGTTCTTGAGTTTATAGCAAGGCTACTTGTGTGGCTACATTCTGTTAGTGCAGGAAATTGAAAAATTATTTGGGGGGGCAACTTTTTCCAGCACTGGCTAAAATATTGGGGAATTTACAACTTTTTTTTTTTTTAATGTGAAATAAGCACAGATTAAAATGCATACAGTGATCACCACCATTTGGAGCTTTGACAGTCAGAAGCACGTTCATGGACTTTTGTAAACGTTTCTGTTGTAGCTGAGCTAACGTTAGCGGCTCTGAGAGGCTCTCTGGTGTGTGGGGGAGTGTCAGTATGTAGCCGTAGCCCTTCTGTTTATCATGTCAATGTTATAGGCTACAGTTAGCCGTGTTCTGATATTTATACTTGGCGGCAGCTGATATGAAATATAGCCTGCCTCGGAGTCACGATTAGATGATGTGATTCCAAATTATGGCTTGTGACCCCATTTTATTTATCCGCCAAACCCAAAATTTACCAAGAGTACCTAGCTGCAGGAAAAAAAAGGCGTACGGGGCCTTACTTTAAGGAATTTACTGTTTACTAGTCCAAAAATGAGATAAGAATTAGGTTGGAAAAACGATAGGCTCAGGGACAGAGTTTTGTCTGGGGGACGAGCCTCACTGATTACTGTTCAAAACACAACAACTTTATTCACTAATTTTGGTGAAACTGGATCATATTTTATGGGGAAGGTATTTTCTGTTTTTTTCTCTGATGTCTCCTGGGTGCTCTGCCTCAATTCTCTGTGATGTACAGAGTTTCCTATATACTAGACAGATTCCATCACCATAGCTCAATTAGCCATGAAACTAACGTGGTCGCCCTATTAGCTGACCATTCAGCTACCGGCCCGTTGCCCGCTCGCCCGGCTCCAGTTCCCCGCCAGTATTCCCCACTGCTGGACAGAGTCCGCTAATAGGAAGGCTACGTTAGCTGAATGGCTAAATCGGCTAATCAGAAAACTCCATAAATCACGGAAAGTTGAAGCAGAGCACGCGGAGGACAGAGGGAAAAATAGATATATTTGCTCCATAAAATTTCACCAAAATCAGTGAATATGGTTGTTGTGTTTCTTTTTCCATTTTCTGCCACAAGGTGACTATGCACGCACATGCGCAATGTAGATGTTCTCACAAAATGACGCGAAGAACACCAGCGAGGACGAGGTGCCTCTTGCAAAGGTCCTGTCTGCATCCAGGTCCCTCTCAAATTTACCCACATTTGGTGCTTGGCGGTGTTGTAACATTGACGTTAACTAGTTAACATTTACTGCCAACTTGCTGACATTGTTAGGTAACGTGACAGACCGAAGACATTTAAAATTTTCTAACGTTAGCGTTAATGTTATTTTCCATAACCAAATCAATGTTGTTTGCTTGTTTGGTGACGGTGAGCTGAATATGTTTTAACCTGTTCGCTTTCTTTAACAGTCATTGTTAGATTTTAGATGTCCAAGGCTGTGTTTGGGTGGGTGAGCCCTGCACATTTTACAGTAGAGGAGAGTCTTCTTATTCACCTCTTCAACACCAAGCCAGTCTATTTTCCATTTTTTGATCATAGAAGCAGCAACTTTCTTTGTTGTCCTATTTTCTAGGGGTGGTGTTGGTGGCGGCCTAGGATTTGGGTTGCTTTCTAAAAGTGCCTTCAACTGTTGCCGAAGAAAGCAACCCAAATCCTAGGCCACCAACGGTTGGAGGCAATTTTATAATGAGGTACCGATCCATCACGGCAGCCAACTTCACTGCAGGTGCAGGATTGTCTGTGGCGTCTGCCAGGTATCGTAACAGCAGCGCAGTAGCGCCGTGTGCACAACAGCGATGTTTGTGTGAGTGTGTTAGAGACAGAAATGGAAAGGAAATGAAGTGAATTAAATTAAAATGATGGCTTAATGTAGGATTAGGATATTGACCTAAATTGGTTTAGATATAGCCTACATATTTTCCAAAATCTTGGGGGCAATGTTTGAGCACATTAGGACCGTTACAATTTGACTTTAGATTTTTAAAAATAACATGGTGATACATGGTGATCTTCACCTACAACCGCATCTGAGACACAATCTGAATTTCAATATAAAGCATAGAAAAACACGAGAGAGAGAGAGAGACAGACTGAGAAACAGAGAGAGATGAGAATGGAGAATGTGGTCGGACCTGATTCTCTTTTAGGCGAGTCGACCCCACCTTGCAGGTGCGGTAAGCCAGGGTTTGTACTGTACCATATAGTGTGATATGGCACTCCCTCCAGCCTGTTCTACACAGCATAACTTGAGTTAGTGAATAAACAGTACACATGCCTGTGGAGCAAAAACTACTTTTTGCCACTTGAGTTATGCAAGAATCCGGCCTTTTTTCAGTTCTTAGTATATTTTTGGGAGAGGAAATGCCATGAGTCATGCATCAGTCAGCTATCATTTTTCAGAGTAAAAACTTAGTGGGTGTTTGACTACGCCACTGTCTACTGCTGCACATAGGGGCGGGGCAGGATCTTAGCCACAACACGTTTTTTAGATCCAAACACAAGTCGACAAATCACATGCATGTGAAACTACTGAAGAAGACCAATGGGGAGCCTTGCTCAACAATCAACCCTTTGTCATGCTGCCATTGCTGATCAGTACTGGAAAAACCAGAGTCGTAAAGGATCACTTGGAACAGTTGTGATATTGTCTGATCTGTCAAGTGTTGTGTGCACAAGTAGCTATTAATGATGTACTTTCTCAGAGGTGGCTGGTTCAGGGTTGTTCTATTAGTTCCAGTGCGCAGTTTACTGCACACTGTGGGATCATTAACGGCTGAATCTGCTATTCACAAATGACTGAAATACACAGAACTGAACTATGCCACACTTAAGTTATGTGGCCTTTTTTCAACAAGCACTCCTCTATCATAGATTACTTGCCGCATATCCTGTCTTAGAGCTGTGGCAACGACTCTTGCATTCCTAATCACTGGTTGTTTGTAAAGATGGCAATGTTAGACATTCATCTCTTTGACACATGTTAAATTGCCCTAAAAAAGAGCATCAGCTTAATGCCAAAAATATAAACTAGATGTAAATAGACATACAAGGCTTATAGCAGGACAGAGTGCTATTTTTGGTTGAGTAATGCCAAAATCCCTTAATTAAGGTGTTTCTGAGGAGTCTCAGTGAGGGAGTATTTCAACACGACTGTGTGAAACAAAGCCAGCAGAGCGGTGCCTACATGCCAGGGGAGTGAGCCTGACCACAGCCAAGTCACTGCTGCTTTACACAATAGTAAAGCTCTCTGTCTGTGGCTGACTGTCTCACTCTGCTCATTCCTCCTCAGTCTTACACAATGTTGCACCCTGCCCAGAGATTTCTAAACTCCTATTATAAAAACAGTCCAGAGTGTACCTTTACAGGATTTGCAGGGGTAATTTCAAAGTCTTTGGATGAGACTGTTCTTTTGAGTGAGGCAGAGCAAACGCAAGGACCAGTGTCAGTGGCTTTTAGAGTTGAAACTCTCACCACACCCCAGGCTGTTGACTAATTAGAAAAGTCGACCATCGCCCTCATCCATACTCCCAGCGTTACCAAGCTGGTTTTGATGATAAACTACTGCGCAGGCATGTCAGTGGAGGACTGAAACACACTTTTAGACACTCTCACATGCATGCCTACATGCATGCAAATATACATACACAGCCTCATCTATCTCCAAAGGCAAATGACACATGACCCCAGTTTCTGGAGAGAAACAAACAGACGCATATTGTACATACATACTGCATACTCGTCTTCCTCTAAGGGAGTGACACATTGCCACAGGCACTGGAGGAAAAACCCAACATGCACACAGAGCTTCCTTTCCCTTTGTACTCTCTGTTTCTCAGGAGTGAGGTCAGTTTCATTTTCCAGTAATGGTCACCTCTCCTGTGTGTCCATGTGTGTCTTTCTGTTCTACAATAACTTGTTCTTTGAAGGCAGGCTCAGCCTCACTCCATCAGTAAGAAAATAAAGCATTTTTTAGACAAGCATACTGAAGAACTTGAAGTGTTCATTTGTGGACGTACAGGCAGCATGGCAATGCTAACCACTGGGTTAAGAATGTAAATACCCGTTACATTCCATATGGTGTTGCACAAGGTTCAATACTTGGTCCACTCGATTTTTCATTATACAACAGTGTCAACTTTGATAGCTACGCAGATAACACACACGTTTACATATCGTTAGCACTCAAGAATCCCTAGTTTAAACTGTTCAACTTTAATTTTTGTTTAATCTAGTCTGTATCCTAGCTTTTATTGAACCTTACTGAAAGTGTATCTAAAATGTAATTACTATTGCACTGTCCTTTCCACCAGTTCTTTATTCCTCTGTTACTATATACTGCAAATGCACTGTGTAACCCTGCTTCCTTTTAATGTTTTAACCGTATACCCTGTTTGTAAAGCACTTTGTAAATGTTTTGAAAAGTGCTGTATAAATAAAGTTATAAATTATTATTATTCTACTACCCTGGTTTATTGTCTTTTTAATGTATTGTTGCCACCGTTCATTTATTTGTTTAAATGTTTTTTACATATATAACTTGATGTAAACACTGTCCAGGGTGTACCCCGCCTAAGGCCCAAAGTCACTGGGATAGGCTCCAGTCACCCGCAACCACTAACAGGAACAAGCGGTAGAAATGACTAACTTGATGTAAAGCACTTTGAGCTGCATTTTATGTATAAAGGTGCTATACAAATAAAGTGTATTATTATTATTATTATTAATAATAAGACAATATCCTGTTCTTTATACACCTCCTTAATATGAATTTTATTTAATTGTTTTGCATATACTGCACATTTGGGCAAAATGTTGAAAGAGGTTTTTGAATTGTTGTGGAAAAGCATTTCTGTTTGTCCTGAGAGTAAAATACTGTATTCATAAAAGAGAAGATAAGAAACAACCATGTCAGAGGTAGACAGACAGTGGAACATTTTGAGTGAAGGGGCAATCAAAATCAAAATTAAGACATCAAAGAATATGCTAAACATGTAGCTAAGAGAATTTCTCACTAATGTGCCCTATTAGCTGCCTGCCTGTGGTTTGAATGAAAATGAGACAGGAGTAGCTTCAGGGGTTTATTATGAACCAGACATGGTGGATATTGTACAGCTCATGTGAGCCACTATAGTTTTGGAAGACTGCAGTACAGCTTCCAGTGGGGCAAATAATGTGTGTGTGTCAGTTGTGGTGCCCTAGTCACTGTTTACATTCAATAAAAAAATAATTCCTCATATTTAGTCGAGTCAGCCCGTTTCCATGGTTACTGGCCAGGGGTTTTCATTCTTGATTCACTTCCTCACCCTGACCGCTCTTTTTGTAGACCTCACTATTTTTTGTTTTCCCTCCCTCGCTGACATTACTACATTTAACTCCAGTTTCTCCTCACATGATTTCTTCTCATCGTTTGGGAACATTTGTGCTCCTCCTGTTTCCTGCTCAGCGCCACCCCTGCGTTTATTCCGCCCCCACAAAGCCTTGCTCTCTCAATGAAATCCAGACATGCACACTGTACTCTCACTCTGACTCTAAAGAAAACAACTCCTGGCTGTAGCTAGGCAACTCCAAATATGAGTCATCCCACCGCCGCGCCCATCATCAACTGATCACCCCCCCCACAACCGTCGACGTACACACATACCCACACAGCTCCAGAGTCTCTTTATGAAGCGTAGCTGTTCCAAGCATTTAAACTGTGTGGCAGGGGTGGTTCATCTCATTTGTCGTCACACTCTCCTAACCTAGTGTTGAGGTAGAGGTGGAAAGACAGCCTTTATGAGTGAGACACTGTGAGGAAATTGCCAGTCTGGCCTGAGTTGATAACATCATGACCACAATGTGATGAGTGATCACAGCTTGGCAGAGTCACTTATTGTCAGATGGTGGAGTTGGCAGCAAACTAACAGTGGTCTTGTTTCTGGGCTGTTTGGTTAAGTACAGTAGTTCACAGACAATATAACTAAACCAGCCTTTTTATACTGAATAGATGGTGTATCTATAGTTTATTAAACTTTTGTTAAATACATTTATGTTCAGGCCAGATGGCAGTCGGGAAGAACACTGGCAATAGAGAAAAAACTAAACAATGAAATGCAAATTAATGTAAATGATATACAGGAGTTAGGTGGTGAATGGATCTTCCAACGTGACTTATTGTATGACTTATTTCTTTCAATCAGATGGCAGGTTCAGTCTGACAAAACAGAGAGGAGATTATTTAAAAAGAGGGCAAAGGTCAAGTGACTCAGGATGGCACGAGATCTGTCAGAAGGGCAGAGGCACATATGTATTTGGGTAAATGCATGTCTAAATGTCTTTTTTAGGAGAATACACTTATTCATTATGGCCAGTAGTATTTAACAGAAGGACAACAAGTTATTTTCACTATATATATTTATTGGATAATGTGTGTGTGTCTTTTGAAAATCCATCTCTGTTGCCACAAAGCTGAGAAATGATACTTACAAATTATGCTTTGAAATGATTCTTAGAAACGCTGCTTGACATAAAGACAGAGAGACAGACAGATAGATAGATAGTCTACATGAATGTGTTCATGAAAGTAATGCTCTACAATTGCTGACTTAGTGTAATGCAGTGCCGCCCTCTAGTGAAAGAAAAACTAAGTTTTACTACAAAAAATTATATTAATTTTTCTGACTTTTCTCTAATCTTTTCTTATTTTGTGGGTGCATTGTATAATTTTAGCATTCATTTAAATACATCCCCCTTTAAGTTTAGAGGGGAAATGTCTCTTTGGTGGATCTGGAAACGTGACAAGGGGCCCCAACCATCCACTTCTTTTTTGTTAAGGGTCACAGGCCAAAAGGGTTGGAAACCTCTGGTTTCATCTTTAGCAATGCACTTTGATAGTCTTATGTAAGTCACTTTCCAACACTGATAATCGTAAACATCAAAATAATAAATTAAAACGTGGGAAATCTGCAACAGTTGTAATAATAATCGCCACCTACTGAGCATGTGCCACCTGGCTAATTAAGGCCAATTAGTGAGCAGGTGAGTTGGCAGGAAGTCTACAAAAGATACTGCTGCTGTTTCCGCCGTCCCAGTGTTTTGGTGCGCACAGAGAATCTCGGCTTTACCATGCATTTGAAACAAAAAGGATACTGCTTCGGCGTCCTTCTCATTTACACCGTCACAACAATAACTTTACCCTCAGTGGGCTGGTGTGAGCCCAGTCTTTATTCCTCCCGAACAAAGTCTCACTTGACGCTTCACAATGACAGGAACAGCGTTTTAACGACGGAGGGCCTCCTCGCTCGTCCCTCTCACAGAGAGGGCAGGAGGCGGCCACACCCCGACTCAAGGCACGGAGAAGAGTCGAGAAGTGTCCCATACTCTCACAACATGGAGAACAGGAACGGGATTCAGACGGAAGCCTCTGGAGGGAGGCCCGAACAGGCACTCAAACCCACAATGGCGTCTACTTCGACTGACAGAAAGCAAGCCGATGGGGGGTGGCTGTACACCTCGCTTAACCCTCCAAATGAAGACTGTTGCAAGGGGGAAATTAAACCGGTCATCAACGGCGAGTTTTACATCACTGGCCAACTTGAAACGCATACTCCTAATGTGGGCTACCAGTCCGAGTCTGCTGTTTCAGGTAAGCTGCGTGGGGACTTCCCAGAAGCGCTCTTCTCCTTCGTGTTACGTGTACGAAATAGTGCGTTGCCTTTCCGCCATTAACCGAGTGTGCATGGTTCGGATTTCTAAATGTAAGCCCTTTACACTGGTAATAAATAAAATCAAAAAATCCCGTAAATAAGAGTGTAATTTGATCTCTCTGGGGCTGCGTCAGGTCTCTGCTCTCAGCATCATATCTGGATCATTACATTAGCATCTTCTGTACGGTTTACTTTTTTTTTAAATGTGCTGTTTAGTCCTGTATGGCCAAATCTAAACCTGGATATTAGTGTCTCCTCCTCCTACATCTGATTTCTGCGACTTTTCTTTGACCTCTGTAAGGCCATCTCCCTGTCCCCTTCTTCCCACGGCTTCTGCCGCCTCTCCTTCATTCTGCGCTCAGACGCTTTATTCCATAGCAATGTCATAGCAATGTGCTTCTTGGCAACTGGTTTTAACAATAGTTTGTCATTTTTCATGCAAAACATTTCATGGTTCCAGCTTCTCAAATGTGAAAACGAGCTCATTTTTCCTTTTTTTATTTTTAATCATTGAGGGTTGCACTACTTGGTTGCGCAAAAACAAGCATTGTGATTGTGTCACTTTGGTCTCTGGGTAACTGGGACTGCGTTTCTCACTATTCTCAGATTTACATTTTTTTTGTTTTTACAAATCAATCGATTTAATGGAGAAAATAATCAGCTCATTATTCCATAATGGAAATAATCATTAGTTGCAGTCGGAGGCCCCGTTTACACGATGGGAAAACGCAGATGTTTCCTGGCGTTTTGGCCTGTCATTTACACAAAAACGCCGTTTTTATCTCAGAAAACGGTTATTTCTAAAAAAACTCCGGCCAAAGTGGAGATTTCTGAAAACGCCGGTTATGTTTTGCCGTGTCAACTGGGGAAAAACGGGGTTTTAGGTTCTCAAACGTCACATTATGCGCCAGAAAATGCTTACGTCATGTGAGCAACAGAAAAATCAAAGGAAATGTAGTGTTAAAAGAGAGAATTTTTTCTCGCTCTCAGCTGACCGAGCCGGCGCAGGTGGGGGGGGTTGGGAGTGTTGGGGGGGTTGGGGGTCCGAGCGCGGGGACAGACGGGACGCTAGTGTTTAGAGTTTGTTTGATCATGGATGCTGTTAAGGTGGAACTCGTTTTTACCTTTGTGCAAACGCTTTTGGCTTGTTTGCATTTGCAAACACAACTGCTGGACTATATCGAGGAGCAGAGGCGAAGGAGTACACGAAGGTATTCGTTTCTCTAAATACCCGGCTATGTGTAAATGTGGCCTGATACAAAATAGTTAAAAATGAGCTCCACCTCAACCAACTACAACAGAAATTCTTTTTTCGTTAATGCATTAATAAAAAGATGAGATAATAGTAGAACTGTTACATGACACTTTAGCTTTTAATACTCATTTTCCTGATTATACTTTTATTTAACATTTTCAATGCAGGACTTTGACTTGTAACTATAGACTGTAACAGCATTTTCACAGTACTTTTTACTTAAGTAAACGATCTGAACACTTCCTCCACCACTGGCGCTGGTATCCGTGAACGGTCGTGAACTCTGAGGTGGGATGTTTTTGTCTACCAGTCCAGGCTTTGGGAGGCCAGGAGGGGCTCAGAGGGCGGCGGGTCAGTGGCTCAGAGCAGAAGTGGCAGAGGCTGCAGCCTGTGGTGCAGTGTGGAGACGACGCCATGACTCTCAGTGTCAGGAGGAGACGCGCTGTACAACTACTGCTGGACCGGAGTGAGGCTACAGCTTCTCCATTTGCAAATACTTCCGCTTTATTTCTGGGATAGTGACATTGTTATACATAGCTTGAATTTGGAGATATACACACTATAACACAGAATAGTTGCAGCGGATGGCTTGAGCCCTCAATGTCCAATTTCCACTCGAGTTTAAACTATTTTCTAAAGTTTTCTTATGTAGCAGTACATTAACCTGTGCCTTTTTATGTTAATATCTTCATAATGTTTTGTCTTCATAAGACGGAAGTTAAGGTTTTGATTTGGTGTCTTTTTGTGTCTCAGTGAATGAGTCATCCATGCCCCTGTCCCAGCTGCCGCCTCAGTGTGGCTACTCTGTTCAGACCACATGGAGAGACCTCACTCTGAGGGCAACGTATGATGCCTGCCACGTCACACAGGAGGTTTGGGATCCATACAATCTATTTTGTTTATCAGATACCAATGCACAGATTAGTTTACCACAGCAGACTTGAACCAACTAGCTAGTACTGGCCCAGGTTCTCTGCACATTTTGACTGAAATCTGATAAATGGGCTAGTTAGCTTATAATTATTATTATTTTATTTTTTTTGGTTTCTAATCCTACTGAAACTTTTCCACTGATCATTGTCTTAACAGTGAGTGACTGTTCCCTTGCACCAAACAGTATTTTTTTTTTTTGTAACCAGTATTAAGATGAATCAGACATTTCAACCTAAATGACTCAGTACACCTCTTATGTCATCTTGATGAGATAGTTAGGGACTTTCATGGATTGTTGACTCATGTTTTTAATTCTCACATAATAAGAAAAGCTTGTTTCTTAATTAGACATGTCTTCTCTAATGGATGCAAAATGTTTAAGCCAACAGCAGCAGTGAAAGTATAAAATAATGCTGTTGCAACGTGTGTTCAGGATGACCGCTATGTGTTGCCTCTGCTGTGGAGGGGGACTCCAGTCAAGATGTCCTGCCCAGCCTCTCATATTCAGCCTGAGGACGTGGGCCCGTCCTCCCTCTGCTGCTCCCCGCATGGCATGACTGTCAAAGTGAAGGGACGGTCTGCTACAGAGGAGCTTAGGGTAAATGGTAAACACACAAAGTTTTACTTTTCATTCTACTAACTCTTATACATTGTCTGCCTCTCTGTGGTTTTTCCGGATTAAAATAAATGACCGTAGTGGTTTTTTGTTTTTGTCCTTTTGGCTACAGTCAGAGGAGAATGGACTCCTTTGATGGTGTTGGTCGAGAAGTGTGGCTACACTTTGGACAGACAAGATGCAGAGATTGTTATCGCTGCTCCATTAGTTACGTGTGGCATCACAGTAAAGGTGAATTTCAGAAAAGTCACTATTCATGAGACATTGAAATTGCATTTTCAGTTGGTGAAAGTACACATTAATCCTAATATCTGTAGAGGTGAAAAGTGTGTTGCTATACTAATGACTCCCTCAGCAATTACGTCACAGTAAAGGATCATGCCTAAAGTATGTAACTGGGGCTGCATGGTATCTAATAATAAAAAAATCACCTGAAATAAATGCAACTATTAATGAAATTAATATAAATACCAAAATCCAATATGAGTTTTAAAATATTCTTCTATAATTTTTGAACCAAACACTAAATTCTTATATAATTAGCATCTAAAAATGCTTCAATACATTATAGTTGTAACTACATGTACTCATAAAGGAAGTTTAGGATAAAAACACACGGTCTCAAACCTCAGTGGACAGAGGATCCCCAACAACTGTCAGAAAAATGAATGACTGTATGAAATGACCCCCACACTTTTCCTCACCTCAGCTACTAAATATGGATATTGTTTACTTCCTTGCACAATATTTGCGAATGATTTATATCCTCGGATGTTTCAAGCTTTGTCATTTACAAGTATAGTGAAATGCTTGTGCCCTGTCTCTCTCATTCTTTTCTGTGCATAAACAAATAGTACAGACCATCCATACAACCATAAAGCCCACATAATGGTAATATTTAACACCCACATAAGCATATACCCAGTGCAGCCACATGTAACCTTGCATACATACTCTTTACAAAAGGTGCATGTGGGAGCTATGGAAGGAGCGAGAACAGTCCGTGAGCAGCATGGCTCTTGTCCTTAATGATGTTATGGGCTTTCTTTTTGCAGCGATTGTTGCAAATGTGTTTGCAGCATGTCTAAATATAGAGTTCATGCAGAGTTCAGACATCTACTATCCAGTCCTAAACATAACTTCATGTATGTGGTTATTTTCTATACAGTCTCTCACAGAAAATCTCTGATCTTGTTTCAGGATGGAAAACACACACTTTCTCTTCAAATAGGAGAGAAGACATTCACACTGGCCTGTCCTGTCTCGCCCTCTGAAGAACTCCCACTAACCCAACAGCCTCTGCTCAACAGCCCTCATCTAACCAGAGGGCCAACACCTTTCCCATGGGCTCCACCTTTCTACCTGGCCCCGCTATACTATCCCCACCCTACGTATCTCCACAAGTATCCTAGTCCCGATGGCCACGATGTGTATAACCCTTCAACTCCTGACCCTACATTTGGCCCACAGTCTTTCCCTCCTGTTGATTCCCAGCCAGACAATCAAGACTACTACTCCCATCAGATTCCTGTGAGGGAGTCTTATAAACATTTCAGTGTTCACAGTTCTCTGTCATCTACAGATGATCTGGAGGATTCAAGTCAGGTGTATCCAGATCTGCAGCCAAAACTAGAAACTCCTGTCTTAATTCTCTCTGAGAGGCACAGTGCTACACATTCTCCCTCCTCAGATGCAGGCTTTCCAATTCAACTTGAAGCATCTCCTCTCCATGCCTTCAATCAATACTATCACTACTACCATCACCCTAAAATCCCTTTTCCTGGCCCACCTGAAGACCCTGATCCAGGCCCTGAGCTTCCTAGAGAACTGTCTTTAACTAATCCTCATAACCTTGAGTTTCCAGTGTTGCCCCCAAGAGAAGCTCTCAGCAGAGATAACTCAGACCAGTTCCTTCAGCCTGTGCCTGAGGCTACCTCTCATCCTTATACCCTTCCAACAAGTGCTGAATTTGTTCACAAAGCCTCTGCACCGTATGCACCTTATCCCCCACAGCCCTATCCGTACCACTACGTCTATTACTTTCCACATATCGTTAGGGGCGAGGCCAAAAGATCGGCTCCTCCCAACCCCGACACAGCGGCTGCACAAACAAATTTGTCTGATTATCAAAAGTCGAGAGCCTTTGTTCATCCACTTCCTCATTCATCAGAAGTTTCTGACAAATACAACTTAAATCCTTACACAGATCAGCCAAAGCCAGACAAAACTAACATTAAGAAAAATAGCCCAGAATGGCTCAAACGTCCTCTTCACTCTGACTGCGACCATGTAAAAGCAGAGCTGGATGACAAAAAGAGCCACTCTGCAGTCCAGCCTCCCCTCCCACCTGATTACCCTCCTGGACCAGGAGCTGTTGAAGTTCCTCCTCCTGAACAGCTCTCTTCCCCCACTCAATCACCCAACCCAACCAATCTTCCTCCTTATCCGTACTACTACCACCCTTATTATCCCTACTATCAGATGTATTTTGTACCTGTGAGTTTACCCAGCGCTCACAATCACGTGTCTCCAACTTCTCCCCAAGAAGCTTTAGACCCTCTGCTTCAAGCATCTTCCTCCCCACCACAGCATCCATCCTATGGCAAACATCAAACCACTCCTCCACCCACAAAATCAATGTATGATGAGCACAATGGCCCCCTACGTCCTTATTACTATTACCACCTCTACTACAAGCCTCAAGTGTCTGTAGCCAACCAGCAGCTACATCCTGCAGGCAGTATGAACTCTGACAAAGCATCCTCAAAATCAGAATCTCCTCTTCCCTCAGACTCTGACTACAGCACGATGGACTGGCTGGTTCATGCTGCAGAGGCAGGATATCCCAGCATCCCTCAGCCACAGCACCATGCCTTTCATAGCCTATATTCCCATTATATCACTCAGCAACACCCATATGATCCTTTTGGGCATCCTGATGGAGAAGAAGCAGAAGAGAGGCTGAATGAAGAAATGAGCGGTAAATAGTGGCAGATATAAAATCTTATGTTTTAGTTGCCTGTATAAAGTTGCCTATAAGTCGTTGTCTCATTGAGCTAATTGATTGTATATATGTATTTTCAAGAAGCAGCTTTTAGTGTTAGTGTCTTGACTTCAGATCACCACAAGGGGGCAGGACATGATTTAGTCCTGACAGCATCTGGTTCTGAGCTGTAACTAGACACCTGTATGGAATATATTCTCATCTCATTCAAGTATAACTAGATCTCCTCTCCTTGTTTCTTCTCTGCCCTCAGATAACCTCGAGGCCAAACCATACACACTCTCTGCCTCACCCTATTTCCTTAACTTTGCTTTGGGCTGCTGTTCATACCCTGTCAAGGGTGAGTCTGCCAAAACCAATCTTGTCAACACCTGTCTGACAAAAATGAACTGACAATGAAGAAAATTGGATGATTGCGGTATGGGCCTTTTTAAGGCTTGAAGCCCACTCCCAAGCCACAGAACATGAAATAGTTTTATTTTCCTACACTTGAATATTCAGGTTTGATTTTTAAACTATCACTGTGATCAAGATCAAAACAGTACAGCTCAGGAATGATTTTTAATTTTTTTGTGTGCGTCAACAGACTGTACAATGGGACAGAATTTAATCTTTGTGGTGCCGGAGTCTGTGGTGGAGCTCACAGTGGCCCCCCCTGCTCATCCCTCTGAGGTCAGTAATGTTTCCTGCACACTCCAGTGGCTGACCTCTGACCCTGACATCTACATTGTCCCCCTGGGTAGCTGTGGCGTAAACAAACACGTAAGGCACACTTTTACTATATGTATACCACGTAATGTAGAGGCCCCACCACACACACACACACACACACACGGGCTGGCCACTGTGATGATGCTTTTGTGAAAGTTCTTTAACTTTTAATGTGGCTAAATTGGGTGATGCTTTGGCTGACCTCACTTCTGTTCACTGGCAGTAAACTGTAGCGAATTGTTGCTTTGTGAAGTTACATAAACCATTTTTCCAATGTTATATCTTTTGTTAGGTGTTTGGTCGGGCAGCGGTTCATCTGTTGGAAGTCCAGGGTGCCCATTCTCTTCAACAAGACCGCAGTTCTGTGGATGATCACTCTCCTGTCAGGTAGGGCACTACTGTTGAAAGGACACTTTTTATAAATGCGTTTAACTCAGAGTAAGAGATTAGCTTAATTGGCCATCTTTTTTGTTTTGTTTTATCTCTCATTCAGCTAAGTCAAACATTAACTTTGGTTTAGCATCTGCCTTTCTGCTGGATACTAGCGGCAGGTCTTTGGTTAACCTTCAACTGAAGGAGTAAAATTGTATTTAAACTATATTGATCATTTGTCACTACTTTGACTGGCAGGCCTTTTGTTTCTGCTTTTGGCTGTGTGGTGCAAATCATTTTTATAGCTTTTAGGCTGTTTAATTAAATTGTTTTTTTTAGATAATTTTTTTTTCCCCCCTCAACCAGAAAGCTCTAAAATCATTCGCTCGGCCAAGGACTTCCACAAATCAACTATAGACATACACATTTTATTGCAATCAGTAAAATACAAGAAAAGGGTATTTCCGAATATTGGCTCTTTTGTCGGCTCATTTGTGATATCACTGGAATTTACGACTTTTTCAAATGGCATTTTACCAGGAGGTGGAGTTAATGCTCTGGCCTTGATTCCAACGCATTCTTATTTTACCTTAATTTCCTATAATTACGGGCATAAACCCTAACGCAAAATAGAAGAAAAATAAGAAACAATCCCTATAAAGTATGTCACCTCTGTTAGTCAAATGTTACAGGTATTTACAGATGCATGCAATTATCCTGAAATCACAACTTCACAATCTCAAAGTAGGCCTGTCCTAATAGTTACGTTATCATATATAAACATGACCTTGAACATTTTAGCTAACATGGTGCAGAATAAACAGCAGGGTTTTGTTAACAGAGCAGAGTAAATTAAATTTTTTTTTGTTTTATTTGTTTTTATTTAGCATGTTTTTTTTCACATACCAATTCGAGTGTCTGAGTATTAATAATTATAAGTTAATTAAAAGTGTACTACAATGTTAGGGTATAAAATGACAATATCATTTATTGCAATATTTCTGGGACAATATATCGTCCAACAAAAGTAGTTACCATGACAGGCCTATCTCAAAGTGTCAACTACCTACACACAAGTTACTACATTTGCAGAAATTAGAATACAGAGCTAGAGATGTATGGAGGGGACAGGCAGAAAGGAGTATTGGCTGATTTTTAAAGTCATTGCGGCAAATACCGCTGCAATCATTCGTCGCAGCTACTCACAAATCACCACCAGATACACACAGACACATCTACACCTTTTGGGCCAGTGAGAGGGGAAAAAAAGATGCAACATTAATGGATAAACAATAATAAAGAAGATCTGATACATAGCCATATGAAATAATTACTGTATGTCAAAGATGCTCAGCTTAGTTTTGGATGTTGACATGTTGCAGCCACTGTTAGATTTCTTTCCATGGCCCACTATCTTATGAAGTCAGCTGCCTGTGTTGATCCGTACGTTGATGGTGGAATGTAGTTCCTCCCCAGGTTTTCCAGGTGAAGTGAGGCTCCATGTGATGGGTCAACCTGTTCAGTCCACACCAGCCACTGTCACTGTGCAACTGAGAATTGCCACAGGTGAATGTCTTCTCCGTATTCTCTTTTAAATTGCACATCGTGCCTCCTGCTGATTTTGAACACTAGATGAAAATGTCAAGTTTAGTCTGAGCAACAATTGCCATCTGCTTGTTGCTGAACAGGCTCAGGATTTTTTACGTTACAATATTCTTTCCCTCGTAGATGAGTCCTTCACCAGCTTCCACCCTGAGCCTCACCTGCCTCTCAGCCTCGTGCGACGCAGACCAGTTTATGTGGAGGTGATCCTGCTGGACCCCCCAGAGCCTGGCCTGGTGCTGCTGGTTTACGCCTGCCTGGCTTACACTCAAGCTCCATATACCAGCTGGATGCTTGTTTATGATGGGTATTTATACCGAGAGCAGGATGATGACTGACTACATCTTGATATAATCTTTTCGCAGGATTATGTCAAAGACTAATGTGCCTCTTGACTGTTTTGTTAAATGTCATTCTGTGTCGATTCCCCCTGAATGTTGCTTTATAGTTGCAAAGCTCAAGATTTTTAAACATTTTCATTAATCCTCTTTGGCTTGTTAAATAATGTAACAGCATATGCCCATAACGCGTTAATACTTTGCTTTTGTTGAATTTCACATGCAGCAGGAATCAATAGGTCGTTTTAACCAATTAGTTAACAACCTATTTTCATTAATTTTAGATCAAATCTGAGCAGCCAAAAATTGTTTCCCCTCTTATAATGGGTCTAATCTTAGGGTCAGAGTACACAGTATCAATGCGATAATGGCTTGACCTGACAGACATGGGACTTCTCTAGAGTGCCCCTTAGGCCATCTTAGCATATGTAAAAGTTTACACCTTTTACTTATTTTGTCCAATGCTATTGTATTGTTTAGTGTAAGCAATCTTGCAGCTGTAAATCCAAAGGAGCAAATGTTGCTTTTGGCATGTTGTGGCTTTAGACATTTTCAGAAGTAACAATCCTTTCACCACTGTGTTCTTCAGCTGTCCCAGCCAGGGTGATTCACAACAGCTTCCTTCCCTACACTCTGATCCCCACCACATCCGGAGGATCATAATCTCCAGCTTCCTGTCTCTGCCCTCAGAAAGTCCCTCCTACATGGCTAATAGAGGATACTCTCACCTGGAGGACCCAGAGGTACCTCCCACTTAACAAACATGCTCAATAAGTAAACATCGATTGTCTTTGAGGTGACTTACTGTATAATGTGGTCTTTTCATGTTCAGGCTGCCTTAAAACCTAAAACACTAATCATCCATAATGGCAGATACGTGTAGTCAAGGATTACTGTAATTATGTAGTAAAACTATTTCAATGTTTTTCTTGTTTTCCTTTCTCTCCTCAGATCTACTTTTTGTGCTGGACAGGAGTGTGCTCTGCTACAGATGGTGACTGCACTGTAGGCTGCATTAACAGTAAGTTCAACACAGTGGGAACATAAGGGAGAAACTGAGGAGAGGTCCAGTACTTATCAGAAGACTAAAAAGTATACATTGAAGACTTGTGGGTTCCAGACTTGAAAGGAAAACTATTGTCCCTGCATATACAAATCCTACGAACAGCCGCAACCAATAATTGTGATTCACTAAGCATTTTCTACACAAACGCTGCAGATGGATTGCTTTGAATGCACTAAGTGTATTGTGGCTGCATGGTTTTTGTTCCAAATACCCAATTAAATAATTATACTATTTCACTTTGCATCACATAATTCCAAACAGCTTCACAAACAACAAGGCCCGCTAAAGGCCAATAACATAATATACCACAAACTCAATACAAATAAGGCTACAGAAGAATCAAATGGGTGAAAATATAACAACGTATGGGTAAAAATTTGATTTATTAGCTTTGGCCTTTCAGTCAGTCTAAACTTATTTTTTTTCCTCATAGGTCCCAACAGTGATGTGTGAACAATGAAATAAAGACACTTTTACACAATTGCACACTTGTTTGGTTTTATGGAAATAAGTACAAGAGTCTTAATGAAGGAGGAGAAATGTCCTCTGGAATATTTTTCAAAAATGTAACATAAAAACAATATACTGCAATGGTTAGTAGTACAGAACAAGCAATAGAAGGCATTCGTCTGTTTTCTCTCATGAGAAAACATTTTACTATAATTTCCGTTAACCGCAAGGTGTTTCCCTCAGTAACAAACTAGCACTTACAGGAAGACAGCGTTTAATGCTTCACAGCTCTAAAGCATTTCCTTTGAAATGTTTACACAATCAGTTTTAACAGCCTCAGACAGAACCTGATATCTGAACAAAGCCTGCAGAATGTCACTCAAGAAGGTGCTGGATTTTATTTTCTAACCAGTCCTGTGGCCCTCTGAACATGCATCTTGAATACATAAAATAAATGGAATGCGAGTTTTGCAAAACTATGGCAAAGAAATAATTACTTGTATTTTTTAAAAAAAAGCAGTAATGAAATGTGCAGCCATTACACCCTGACACACTTAATGGCTGGTGTGATGACCTCATTTTGAACAGTCAGTTGTTTGACCTAACCTTATTTGAAATGGAATCAAAGAAAATTATCCGTTTTTTTGGATTTATACATTTTTAAAGGATATTTGTCAGCGGCTCAGTGAGTATTTTACTCTTCTCCATGCAGCAACGGACAAAAGCACAAGAGTTGCAAAGCCTGTCAGGCTACAACGCACATGCTGTCCAGCTGTGATGCTTTTTAGCCAGATGAATAACTAAATATACACAACATCCATTTCACCAGGCGTTACCAAGGTATGTTTCTTCTCTTAGCAATGGATCAAATAATTAGCTAAATGTACTTTTTGAAGATATAAAAGAAAGTTCTAGTTGAGTTCTAAAACTAGCGTGATCAGTAGTTCATACAAAAAAATATGTAACCATATTTGCTGGTTGAGCCTGAATTCCAGCAAGTCTTTGAGGAGGGTAAGGGTTGAAAACCAAATCCTCTTAGTACACGGTCGAATAGTATGCTGTGATCTCCTGCTGGCCTCTCTTCAACTGTTTCAGGAGGATACATGAGCAGACCAGGGCAGTAATCTGTCATGCAGACACAAAAGGAGGAGGGGAAGTGAAGAGCAGGGAGGGGATCTTGAAAGACCTGTGCAATGAACTCACTTCCTCCTATCACTGCCAGGGTGAGATACTGAGAGGTTGCATAGATAGTGTCAATTTATAGGAAAAATCCAACCCTGGACATATATTCTTTAGCTTTAAAGCATGTGCTTGGAAAATCTTGGCACATCAGCATCTGACCAATCTGTGGAAATAAAAAATATAAACACCACTGCAACAGTTCCAATAGATGGAGGGTTGCTATAATTGTGCCATAGGTCTTAGGGTGGATTATTCCTTTTAAAGCAAGCTGAGGAAACACTGCAGTGACCATGCAGAGAAGAGCTGAACATGTTCAGCGATTAAGAGAATGGATAAAAACATGCGTTTGTATTCTCTATACAGTGGAATAAAATCAAGACCGCATGACAATGAAAGCTGACAAGAGCGTAACTAAGCCTGAGGCACAGG
Organism: Coreoperca whiteheadi; assembly: GCA_011952105.1. Classification (NCBI taxonomy): domain Eukaryota; kingdom Metazoa; phylum Chordata; class Actinopteri; order Centrarchiformes; family Sinipercidae; genus Coreoperca; species Coreoperca whiteheadi. The sequence goes on from CM022470.1 coordinate 18,503,110, forward strand.
GATGTTGGCCTCAGTGAGAGGGGTGAAGACTACTGGGTCAGGGTGGGGGTAGGAGGTGGAGACAAATTCATGCTGGGATGGTTGAGGGTTGGCCAGGACAGACGTGGAGTGAGTCAGGATGATATACTGAGGAGATGAGGCGGACGGACTAATCTTTTTACTGAGAGTTGTGCTGCAAATCAGAGCAATGATCTTTGGGAAGCAATGATCGGGAGAATGAAAGAAAGTTTAAAGCAAGGCAGGAGGAGTATGAGACAGAGGGGTGCAGACTGATTAGAACATGGTCATTCACTTTATGAACAAAAGACAAAATTACGCTTGTCTATAGGAAAGACAATGAATGGAGCAGTTTATCAGTCTCACTTTCCCTCCCCGAGGCAGCCTTGTCCCCACATCAGTCTGTCCGAACCCTCAGTGCTGTTTTGGCTGTAATTTGATGCTAATTATGTATGTACTGTGTATGCACTATAGCGTGTATGTCTGCAGTACAGTATCAATAAACGGCTCCGTTTTTTTTTTAGGGAAGACAATTTTCAAAGCACTTTACAGTGAACAGGGAAAAAGTTGTGGCAACACACATTTGATTCTAAATACAAAATAGAATGTACAGTGATTTGTTTCTTAAATAAAAATATAAATTAGTTATGTTTGGGAAATCTTGTAAACATTTTCTCACTTACCAGCCTGTTTCAGCCAAAAACATTAACTTGATGAAGTGAAGAAATGTGCAGCATGCAACACATTTGCTTACCAAAAGAACTCCAGTTCCAACAAAGATGCCCATCACCAGTGGTGCTTTACTGTTAAAGATATCGACAATGATCACAGGACAACTCTGTAGGAAGACCGAGACAGGAGAAACTGTTAGCACCCTCTGTGGCTAACCCCGAGTCTACAGAATACAGCAGGTCAATTTGTGTGCAGGAACAAGAGGGAGGGTTCATTTATTCTCAGTTTTAAACAGAAGTCGCCCTACATCATATTAGTGTCCTATGTGAATACAGATAACTCAAAACCATACAATACTTAACGCACATACCAACTTCAGACAACTTACAGGCATCATGAGGTGCTGAAACCACCCATCTGCGGTGGGACAGGTGCTTTTGGCCAGCGCTATTACCGGGACCCCTGTCACTCCACAGCAGTGAAGCTACAGAGGAGGGAGATTAAGGGAGCATAAGAAACACTCAAAGAAGATTAAAAATGGTATTAATAAGCAGCAAAACCTCAATTCACCTTTCACATTGTATCAACATATATGGAGCCCTAAAGTGTTAAATAATTGTCAAATATATAAATGAGGCACTCATTTGTTAAATAATTCATTCAAACATAACTCGTTATTTCGTCACTTATTTTATATCTAGCTGCTGCTGTAAATAAACACAGCACACCGATGTAACTTTCAGCTTTTATTTATGCATCTTAACAAGGCTGCACATGCTACTAGCTAGCTAACAAGCTAGGCGGGGTTGTGAGCTTGGTTTATCAGTTTTATATAAACAGCACCAGCTCAAATTAGCAGTTTAATTTAGAG
>CM022470.1:18505091-18544672 GCA_011952105.1 Coreoperca whiteheadi
ATATATATAATTTCACATTTATCAGTTCTAAATGTACCTTGAATTAATATTTTTCAAGTTAATACTCTTATCAACATGGGTATGGACATATGCATGCTTTATGCAAATGTAGGTTTATTATTAGTGAAATCATCAGCATGAAGACTAGACATGTATCCAAGGTCATAGATTTTCTTTTCCAAAGAACTTGTTTATATGTCTTAAGCCTAAGCTTAAAAATTCAGAATAAGCAGTGACTTCACTCACTCATTCAGAGACAGTTAAGTTCAGAGAGGGGCACAGTTTGCATGAAAAACTGGTCATGTGAAAGCTGTCATGTGGACCTGGGTACCAAGCATGCAACAAAAAGCCCCCTCCATCCAACATACTGACCTGTGTTCTGTTTTCTATCATACCCTGTGGATGTTTGTGATTATGTAGGATGCACACAAATGCACCAGGGCTCAACAGAATCGAGTTGCCCAGCGCTGCGGGGGAAACCGAGAACTATCGCGCTCGGACTGCAGCAAACCTACTCGGTGTCAAAACGCCCTTTTCTTTTATTTCGACCTGGGGTATAATAAAAGTTCAACAGAAAAAAATGGTAGCTTATGTAGGCTATATAACGTCACTTGTTTCAGAATAGTAATGTTAATGTTAGCCCTTTTCTTTCCCCATATCGGTTTGCTGCTGCATCCTTTACGTCTGTGGCTGCTCTCGATTTCTCCAACTACGGGCCGGGCCACAGATCAAACAGAAAACGTGCGCTGCGTTAATAAAATTAGTGGCCTTAAAATTAATTTGAGTTAACTTTGACAGCCCTAATATATATATACACACAGACTTTTCAAACGGGAATTAAGGGGATTTCAGTACACAAGCATCAAGTTCAAGACATTAGCTTAACTCAAAACAACAGGTTTTGCAAGGGAGGAAATAGTTTGTGCTTACCATTTTGTGGATGAATGTGAGAGTGATAGCAATTACTGGGTCTCGACTGGTTAAATACAGACCATAAATGCTAGCGTAGAACTCCGTAATTCTCACCCCAACCTAATGATGAAGATAAAAACACAACGTCAAAGTCATAAATATGGGGTATTTACTCATTTATCATCCTATTTGTGTGTTCCTCCCCTCCTTTTCCATTTCCCTCTCACCTCATTACTCCTGGAATAAGCAAGCACTCCAACAACAACTAGAGCTAAGGCCAGAATGGACACAAGGACAGAGAACTGAAAAGAGAAGTGGTAATTATAACATCTTAGTGAAACAGGTTAATAAACTGATAAACACATAGAAACAAGTAAATAAACAGCATACCACTTATTCCACCCACTACTATGCATGTGCATCAAAACAAGGATCTGCAAATGTAGGCTTGTTTGTTTTCACCTGTAGAAAGAATGCTTCAAATTGCACTAAATAAAAAGTATAAAATGCCATACAAAAAAAAAATATTTTAATGAATAATATTTTCTCTTTTATAAAGCTGATGGCTACCTTACAAAAATGTTGAGGCAATAGGTTATCTATTCTCTTCACTGATTTAACTTCTCCGGACTAAGTGCATTAACTAATGATTAGACATTTAACATTTCATGAAAACATGTACGGAGGACCAGTCCGGTTCATTAATAGTCATGATAACAGTTTATTCCCTACATTTTAGTTGCCTAGAGTTTGGAATCAGCTTCATGTTCACTATACGAAATAAAGGGTTGCAATTTGTTGCTGTGCAAATTTCTCTGCTGCATTACATTTCTGAGTTGGAAGGTCAGTTTTCAACTGTGTCACAGCCTGTTTTCTTCCTACAGCACACAAGCCTTCTCAGTGCGATGTAACTGTTAAGGAATGCCTCCGAACTTTCCTACAGGGACACTGAGATACAACTGGAAAATACCATTGAACAGGAAATCAGAGGAAAATGAATAAAAGAGGCATTTGAAACATTTTTGGACGGAATCACATATTTAATCTTTGTTTTATTTTGCAACATATTTTAACCCCCACTGTTTGATAGTTTAGTATACCCACTTTGTTGGATATGCTCATACGTGCCTGTAGGTTTCAGGAAGTAAATTTATATTGATGACACTGAAGCACAGGAATGAGCATGTTGAGATTACGCTAGTGTAAAACACAACAGGAAAACCACTGCCTGTGGCGGGAAGGAAGTTACGTTTGAAGAAAAAAACAGAACGCCTCACCACTTGCAAAGACCATCTTTTCTCACTGCAGGAACCGTAGTCTCCAAACACCACCACAATCAGCATCACTGACCCGAGAGCCATCAATACAGTCACAGCTGATAAAACAAGAGAGAGAGATAGAGAACTGTGATTGAATCTGTATCAGAGGCTAAATAGCTTCATGTTATTTTTGCATAACATATGCACTGACCTATGACAAATGCACTTGAGTTAAGGGTTTCTATTTGGAAGATGCCTCTGGTGCTATTGCTGAACCTCAGCCACATGCCAAGACCCAAGAAGCCAAACCCCAGCAACTGTCAGAGAACAGAAATAAAAACTGAACTAGTCTGAATGTGCAAAACTTCATTTCTCGTGACATGGTTTCACAGCGTTTGAGGACAGCTGTACATTTTTAGTCACATTATGTAGGACTTAACTGGTGGCGTGTAGGTGAGCAGAATGTAGTTCATATGCAAAGTACATTAAAGTCAACCTTACTGGCCTTGTTGAAAAAAAAGCTCGTAAATGTATTTGGCCCAACTGTATTTTATAAGCCTGGATCAGATTTGACCCAAACCTGATGGGCAACAGTAAAACAAAAGGTAGTTTGTGATCCCACATGTGGCAAGTCATCTTAAACTGTGTGTAGTCTACAGCCGGATGACAAGGCTGCAGCCCACAGATTCTTGCTATCTGGGATGCCACACAAAAATGTTCTTTGAGAGAACAAAGTGCAGAATGAGACCAACTGTGGGACAGCGAAGCAAACAAAAAGAACACAATGCAACGGTTGACTGGACAGCACATGTGAGGCAAAACAAAACACGGTTAAAATAGAGTAGGCTATGTATAACTACATCATCTCTCTTGTTTATGTTCACCTTGGTGAGATAGTGCAGCTCGATATTAAATCATTAGCCAATGACAGGACGCCGATAGTTAATTCAGGGAAACGAATGCAACAGAGGAGGTGTTCAGCAGAAACGAAACTTCAGCGGAACAGTGACGCACCGAACGGGACCCACCTGTAACTGCACTGGGAAAATGCCACAATCAAACCCCCCCCGCCCCGCCCCACACACACGTTTATTTTCGCGTGTGTTTGTCTTCCAAAACCACGCAGTATCATACCTTGACAGACTTACCGCAAAGAGGAGGTTGAAAATGAAGAGGATATATTTGCATACGAGGCCACATCCATCCAGAGCCATGATGATCTGCGGTTTGTTTTGCTGCGTCCACCTGGGATGTCTGTAATAAACGAGTTACCTCATCACTTCTGCAGGCCTGTTCCGGGACAGGCTGTGCGTATGTAAAACGCACGCATACTATAACCTCTCAGGGTTACATTTTAGATGTACACTTTGTATCGGGCAACTGGTAAAAAGTTTTAGCGGCGCTCTTTATGTTTAAAGAGACGTGTGGCAGCCACGCTAGACGCGAAACTAACGGCAAGAGAAATAAATACCTGGATTTGTTCACGGAGTTTTCAGTCCCTCTGCTCAGAAAATTAGCGAAAAGACAACAACGCGCACGTGCCAAATTATTGTCAACGATATAGCGTGCTGGCTCGTCTTTATAGCCCTAATGTAGCCACGTCAGTCCCGCCTCTTTGAACTCGTCTCAATCATTTCATTGGCTGAGAGGCGTGACTGATACGGCGTAACACGTGTGAGCAGAGGAGCTGAAGTACAGGAGGAGGGTCCACGAGAATATGAAAAGGGTAGAATGAAACTCAAGGAAGCGAGAGCTAAGGAATAACCAACACTTAGTTCTTCATGTTGTTAATGGCAGGAAACGGACTAACTATGAATTTAGGGATTTCTTTTTTGTAGTTGTGGCACAAATGTATTGGGAATTCACAGACAAACGTAGGGCCAAACAGTACATCGTAGCCCATTGCAATTCTTTAAGATTATTCTTATTCTTATGCAGAGAAAAATATATCAAAAGATCACAAGTCTTTTTTTTATCTGTTGCCCCCCCCCCCATCTCGCTCACGCACGTGCTAAAACACACACACACACACAAATTATAAACCTGGTGCACAGGTTTTGTGCAATGAACACTGGTGGCTCACTAAACTTGTGAACATGGCACGTGCTCACAAGTTTAGTAATGTGGTGTTTGTTTTCGGAAAACGCCTCCTTATTAATACATAAACTGATTTTTTTAGACCCCACAGTCAAAGTGTCAGCCATGATAAAACACCACGTGCCAGCTGTGACATATGCTATTTAAATTAATTGGTAAACTGTAAAACAGAGAGCTCTGTAAATCTAGCAAGATGTATGGGAGGTGAAATGGCATACCTCAAAAACACACATTTGTCTTATGAATCAGCAAAACAGTGTGAGTAGAAAATATCAGCCACGTTCTTCTTCTAGCTTGCATGGGGATCTTGATTAATCATTTGTCCACAAAAGAAATTAAAGAAAATAATAGGAAATGCCCAACACAATTTCCCAGAGCCCAACGTAGCATCTTTAAATTCCTTGTTTTATCCATGAAAAACCTAAAGATGATGAGTTTACTATCATATAACATAAAAAAAAAGCAGCTAAACTCAAATTTGAGAAGCTGAAATCAGTAGGCTACTGGCGTGCACAGATACACACTGACTGATTGTGGAAAAACATCTCACCCACAGAAGTGTGCAGAAAATGAGTTCAAAGTTATTGAAAACAGTTGAACGTTATATAAGACTACAGGACACATACAACCAGTATGCGATTAAAGTGTGCCATGTGAAGACCACAGGCGCTATGGGAAAATTCAAACTGCAGAAGAGATACACAGTGCCACTAAAATACAGATGTTCCTACAGATGCCATGGTGTATTTTTCACAACCGATATCTTTTCATGACCCGTGAGGCCTGTGGCTGTAGTAAGAGAGTAATTGGCTTGTGCGGACTCTCATGGCCTCTGTCAGTGAAACAGGCGGCTGTGTGGAGTGATGTGACCTCACTGCCGTCCATCATTGCAGGTTCAGTGGGTGGCAGAGGGACTGGTAGCAGGAGCGAGACAGAGGTTGATAGAGTGAGTGACTCAGAGGGAGAGAAAAAAAATCACACACACACATGCACACAAAATACACAAACACAACACACTGCACCCTCAGCTGCTCACATGCGAACACAGACACAATAACACACAATCACACGTCTGCAGACTGCCTAAAGTGACAGCAATCATCTGTTCTGAGGCAGGCAGGTGAAGTGAGGAATCAGTGCAGATTTTTATCACATAGGTGTGTGCCTGTATGTCAGTCTTGGCAACTGTATCGTTACAGTCTTGTGACAGTAACGATACAGTTGCCTATTTCTCTCTTTGATGTGTCCCCCACCCGCCCTCAGTTATTGGAGCTTTGCCACTATAAACCTCTCTACAGCTACAGCAGCCACATTTGATTAGTGTCGCTTTTGTGTGAATTATATGACAACAAATTCACAAGAGAGCAACGATTTTATTTCCGCTTTCAGGATGGAAATGCCCCTTCGGATGCTCTGTCGTTTAAGACCCGCAAGGGGGCGCAAAAACATAAAAAAACATGACTGTACTGTATTTCATTCCTTTGAAATAATCCAACTCTGAGACTGCGGATGCCAGCTTGCTTGATTTATTTTGATTTGGATATTATTTTTGTCCTTGAAACGTTTGGTTACTAGGCACTTTTATTTTAGCTTACTTGGCCATGCTCCAACAATGTACAAAATGCATACTATAAGGCTAACTGAATTTATAAACGCAATATGTTTCGAGATGTCCTGAAGAATTGATGTGGGGAATCTAATCGCTCTTTGCGAATGTAAAGACACACTAGAGACATATTGTGTTATAACGCTGCCTTGCAGACTGCCTGTAAAAACAATAAAATCATAACTCTTGTGCTTATGTAGGCCTATGTAACATTATCTATCCCCATATCGAAAAATCGTCTGGAGTCCCGTCTTAAAATGTAGCCTTTATTTTCTATGTTTTATTGTGGACATTTTCTATAGGCTACATATTTGATTATTCCCTCATTGTGTTTCATTGTTCTGAAATATTTAGTCGTATTTGATTTAATAGAAAATCTTTTGGCAGTGTTATGAGCAGCAAAATAGTAGCATCTTCATCTTTAGTTCGGCTGAACATTGAAATAAGCGAGGACAGAGGAAGAGGAGGGGGAGCTCGGTGGTGGTGGTGAGGAAAACGAAGGAGAAGGAGACTGAGGAAACGCAGACCTCAGACCAGCCCACTGCACACTCTGAGCCCGGTGTCCCTACACAAATCTGACCGCGGATCAGCGTACGCGGGATCTCTCCACACTACGAGTTACACCAACTGGGACTGAGACCAGGCGAAATCGTGTTCGTCGGAAGCCAAGTCCGCACGCCAAGACACATCCATAGCAGACCACGGCGAGGGAACGGACGGTGTGACAAGAAGGGACTGAAATCCGGTGAAGGCTGGTAGGAACAACAGAGGGCTTTAAGGCAAAAACGCATTTAGTGGTGAGAGCAGGCTGGCCCCGGAGGAGTACCGCGCAGAGCTAATTTCCAACATTTTCTATTATTGGCGGCGAGAGAGAGTGTGCTCTCCCAGTCACATTTATAAAGGGAGCTAGCGGAATGTAATGCTAGCACGCTAATGTTAGCTAGCTAATTAGCTTGTCAGGCATCCAAGAGTCGGGCGTGTGATCTTTAGTAAAATAGGTCACTGTTTGGCGTCGTTTTACTTTTTGGGAAACCTCCCCCCTGTACTTTATGTGCTTTGTCCAGAATCCTGGCATGGTCATAATGTTCTGCCTCGAATAGCTAACGCCAAATTAGACAATAAACAGTACAAGCTGCCTGTATTGATGAAAACCAGTCCAAAATTAGCCGTCTGACGTTACGCTTTTTGGGAAAAGACAAATCCATTGTGATTACCGAGCTGTGGACGAATCAAAAGGAGAAATCAAAGGTAAAAACAGACTTTTGACTGGTGACTGTCTGCCGTCCAATGTTAATGTCGACCGACGTTGCATCTATAATGCTACCCGTTAGTCGGGGAATAATGGACCGGGAAAGAGACATTGATACAGCAGGCGGACCCCTTGCAAACGCGGCCGGGGGTCCAGCAGCTGTCCGGGGGATGAAGCGAGGAGACCCGGAGCCCGACGCTCAGACAGCCGCTGTCCTGACTGACTTAGCCGGGGCGGAGTGCAAAAGACCGAGGATAGACGGAACCGGGAGTGTTGTTGGTGACATTGGACAGGTAGGAAAGCAATGTAAACACATACGGTCTCAATTTCTCGAATCTGTATCGTTTTGTTTCCATCTCAGCTTCGTGTGTGCAGCATTGTGACAAAGTATCACCTGCCCTCCCCTGTCTTCTTCAGTGCCAGCTTTTGTTCCTGAGCACCAGCAGGGAATGATGGTAATGTTTTGATAGGCCCCTTTCTCTCATCAACAGCATAATCATGCATCGTTGCAGCAAATAGAAACTCCTTTAATTAAAACCAAATGAGAGGTTTGTGAACTGCACGAACGTGTGACTGATAGTGAAATGTGGCTTGCTGGTGCTGCTCAGTGAGGGAGCATGACCAAGCCAGACAAAGGTAATATGATACAGGCTCCATTGCTATGACAGACAGCAGCACAGCAAAGATCAGACCCATTCATCATGCCTGTCTTACAGAAAGTAAGCCAGTGCTTTCTCACACGTTGCAAGGCATACTGTAATTTTGTTTTTATTTGCATGGATGAAAGTACTTAGACCTGTGACGATAATATGCAGTGAGTCATCACATCAAATCCTGATACACGCCACATGTGCCATTAATCGCTCATGCCCCCCCATTGTCGCTAGGTGTTAAAAGAGAGAGGCAGACAGAGATTGGGGGAGGGGTCACCACAGTGAAAGACAAAGAACAGAGCCTTTTGGTGTCGGCTGGAGGAGCGAGGGGACTCGAGGGGGCCCTCCTTAACACAGGTCTTCCCTGCTTTCATGACTCGACTGCTGAGACAGCAGAGCATCAGCAACCATTCCTATCTCTGAAGGACTAATCAGTGCATATTACAGTAAACCAGGGGACTGCTTCGGCACAGGGGGCCACCGCTCTCGCTTGCCCTCCCTGGATTTATTACTATTGGTTTCTCTCTCTCTTTCCCTCTGATAAACACAGCCACTACACATCATTCTTACACCGACACACACACGCTTCACAAGTGTCCATAATCTAACACCACAAGGGAACGTTTTAGGTGATGTCTGGTGTTTTAGTCCAGGGCAACAGTACTAACAGTTGGCGAAGGGCAGGCAGACATGGTTTGAGGTCATCTGCAGGTAATTGAATCCTGGGGAACTGGTAAAATACTTTTAATTGGCTGCGCGGCTGACCTGCTGCAGCACCAAATAGGTCCTGTGTAATGCCGTGATGTCCGGCGAGCTTCACAGAGGCTGGATGCTGATGATGGGAAAAGGGCACAGCCCGTCGGCAAAGATGATGTGACAATGAGCAGCGTGGCATGGGGAGGATTCTCGCTGCCCATCAGTTGTATTGATCGCTGGGTACTGGGGAGTCAGGCTGGAAATAGGAGGGAGTGAAGCAGAGACGGGGGTGGAGGGTGACTTGATGGATGGATGGAAGGAAGGCGAGGTAGAAAGTGATATAGGAAGAGAGAGGGGAATATATGGGTGGGGAGAGGGGGGGGGCAAGGAGGTGTAGGACAAAGAGAAATAAAGAGTGGGGTTTGAATGGACCCGATATCTGGGTGTATTACAGATGAGAAAGGAGACTCAAGGCAGATGGATAGATGCAGGCAGACGTGAAAGGATGGAAGCGAGGAGAAAGCGGACAGAAAGGAAATCCGAGCCATTAGTTTGCATCCATCGGGGATCATGATAAAGGATGAGAGGAAAGTGATGGATGGCAGGAATGACATGATCAGTTGGGGGAGATAAGCGGGAGCATAGGGCCTGAATGAAGATGAATAGTTGAATAACACTTTTTGCAAAGGGTAAATAAAAAGAAAATGACATAGAGGGCTAATGCTGATGGTAGTTCAGTGGGTTGTCCTATAACTAAATGCACCCAACATAATATTCCTGTTGAGAGGCAGTAGATTGCTGACTGTAAATCAGGACTGTAATAATAAATGAGAGTGCAGCCTCCTCTCCCTTTTGTTGCTCTTCCCCCACTCCGCTCCATACGAACTGCAGACCCCTTCACCCCCCCTTGTTCCCCCCTGTTCCCCTCTAGCTGTCCTCTGATTTCTCCCCCTCCTATCTCCCCCAAGCATATTTCCAGATTGCTAATTGACTCCTGGTTCACAAGCTTTCAGTGTGCCAGTGAGGTGAATCACCCCAACCCCTCCCCCTTCCCTCGCTCTCTCTCTCTCACTGCCACCCCCCCACCCCGCCATCTTTGATTATCTCTCCCTTTCTCGGTCCATCTCCCATCACTCAAATGTATGTAACCTGTATACTCTCTTGATTCCCTCTCATGTTTGTTTGTTTCTATATCTTTTTATTTTTCTCCCGCTCTCTGTTGGTAGTATTGATGCGTCCCCTCGAGGCAGTGCTGTGGTCCACTCAGATGCAGTTGGAGTACAGTTTCGAACTCTCTCTCGGCCCGTCTCTCTCTCTCTGTGTTTTGGAGAGCCGATTTGTCCTATCGTTGGCAGTAAAGAGGCTTTGTCTCGCGCTAACGAGATCAAACCTCACTTAGGAGAGGGCATTAACCAGACTGATCGCCTTAACGGCCAGAGCAAAGGGAGGGGGTCAGGCGACGGGTAGGTTGATATGAATGGACAGATCACCGAGATACGTTTTCACCAGTGGGGAACAATTTTGGTTTCAGAATGCTCACCACAAGCAGTATTTATTACATTGAGTGTCGCTTGTTTATGGCGAACGACTGTACTTATGTAAACTTTTTTTGTCTTGTGTTTTGCCCAGGAGACAGTCAGCTCCCAACCTCCCAACTTGCCTTTTTTCTTTTTCTTTTAAGTAAATAGCACCCAAAATTGAATTAGTAAAATAGTGTACAAAATCTCACTTTAAGGAATTTCACGTTTCGATTTTAAAATCCTCAAATCTAAGATGTATTTATTTATTATTTTTACAATAGTCAATAAAACTAAATCAGTGACATTTTTTTAAATAATTGATTAATCACTAAAATCATTTATTAAGTAAACATATCAAACATTGGCTGTATACAGTTTTATAAATTAGTTTCACATATTTGGAAATCATTTGACTTGTCAAACTGTACAACGTAGGGCACCAGTTTGGTCTATTTGATGGACATTTGTCACCATTTTTGACCTTTTTTATAGACATAGTTGTTGCAGACTTACAAAATAATGAATAGGTTAATTTACAATGACAATAGTCATTAGTCGGGGACTATAACATAGCAAGATAAAATGAGTGGCCTGGTGGGTGCATGTGCCCGCAGAGCTTTTTTGTAACTGTAGCCTTCAGAAGTCCTCAGCCTGAATTATTCACACTAAATAAGAAATATCCACAGAAGGGGAACAGTGTTGCAGTGCAGGTGGATCAGGTTGTGTGTTCAGCCCATGCCTGATGTCTGTTAGTATTACTTACAGAGGGTCGTACACAGTCCTACCTAGCCTCACATTATTGTCTCTACTGCTGTGTAATGATTGCTGTTAAACTTTGAGCCGCAGCACAGCGGCGGAGTTACCCTTGACTTTTGAACTGGCAGCGATAAGCTAAAAATTCCCCCGGACAAAGTTGCTCAACTCATATTCTCTGTCCCTCTCTTCAATTCAATTCAGTTCGCCGTGCTTTATTGGCACAAGTGCAACAGCTGTATTGCGAAAGCACAAAGGAATAATCAGATTGGAGAGAAAAAAGAGGAAACGTACCATTCATTAAAAGAAGAAAATAGTATAGTAATCTCTCTCTCTTGTTCTCTCTCTCTCTCTCCACACCCAGGTTTCAGCTCCTTAACATGACACTTGCATGTTAACTCTCCCTTTATGGTCATCATGTCACCACTCCCCCACCCTACATTCATTCCTCCTCCCCAAGGCTGCCCCCAAACTGTCATATGTGCTCCCATCTCCAGCTACACAGAGTGAAATGTCAATTGAAATGTGTTTCTCTTACATGGGGTCATTTGTGATGCACTGCCACAGTATTGTCACAGCTGCCAGAGTGTCATGAATAATTTCGGTTGTGTTATATTATATATATATACCTGGATCCATTAAGTTGTGCGTGATGCTTTGTCCTTTTCCAAGATCATCAGCCACGTTGTGATACGGAGTCCAAATCCGAGTACCAAGTACTTCATTAAGAGGATCCGTTGATGCTGAATACTGATGCGACACATTACCAATTAAGTACACTGCTGACAATCAGAAAACCTCACATAGATGTGTGTTCTAGTTTAATTTATTAGGTGCTGTAACATTATCTATCCCTGTGGTGCTCGACAGGCTTTTCCACGACAATTGTTAGATCTGACAGAAAACAATGAAGCAGCCCGCGCAGCATGTTGGTGCAAGTTATGGGGCAAAAAAAAAAGGACAGACAGCTTTTGACTTTTTAAATTAAATCAAACTCTTTAAGTGCAATAAAAGAATGAAATAAAATAAATAAAACACGTTGCCAGATTTATAGTTAATGATTAATTACTGGCATTGAAGTAAATATCACAGCTATTTTTACTCACTGTAAAACATGTTTATTCCACAAAGGGCATGTGATTAAAAGTAATGGCAAATGAATTAATCAGTGCTGGATGCGAGTACAAAGGAGCTATATTGCAGTGAACTGTATTGTGGTCCTCTCTAGTTTGCCTTTAGTTCTTGCTACTTAACTGCAGTATGCATACATACAGGAAATAAAGCATTCAAACTGCAATGGTCAGGATTACAAGAGTAATTGGATGGTGCTAATATACCAGGTTTCACGGTTGCAATTGTAATGTTGTTTGTATGTCTAATATTTAATTTTTGCTTTAAAATTGCTCATCCACATTGGATGATAAATATATATATATATGGGGGGGGGGGCAATCGCGTACAGATGTGATTTATAAAATAAACTGAATGCATCTTAAGATGGAGTTGTACTTTTTATCATGATGTGCAGTGGCGACGGTGTAAGTGCACATGGCTTTTGGATGGAGTCGGCATAGGAATTGACCCTTTTGAGAGTCGTGGTGCTGCCACAACATGAGATGGATGTGTCGTGCGTAATGAGGCAGTGCATATGCAGCACCTGCATAATTCTTAAGCCCAGGTCACCTGTCGTTATTAGCAGGCCACGCGGTTGGAGGAGAGGAGACGATCATCAATAAATCCACCCAGCAAGTGCCCCGGAGCCACATGTTTTGTTACGGTCAGATTGGGGGAAAAAATGTACTTGTATCCAGTTCATATCAGAGGTTTCTAAGACTCCTCCTCTTTTAGAAAGTACATACACTATAGCTAAACAAGAAACAAAAAATGGGAAGCTGTAGCTGTCCCGTTCTGTGGGCACATTTAGTTCTGCGGGGTCTGAAAAAGGTGCTGTCGTAAGAAATAAACCTTCAGTCTTAGGGGAAACAATTAATCTTGGCTTTAACATTCCTCTTGGTTGTCTCTGTCTGTCTTTATGTCCCAGCATATCGACTATCTCCATTGCATTTGTCGTTTTCAACCTCATCATTTGGCTTTGATATGCCTTCTGGAGCATATCACAATGACAAATCACATCCATCACTTTCTGTCCTGTGCCCTCCGGCCTGTTCTGTTAATTCCTTCTCCTTCAGTTTCTGCATTTTATGGTGGCTCTGTCTGATCCTCTCTGAGTGTGGCTCTTTCGTCTCCAGTGTTTCCCACTCTGTTATGATTTGTCGACTTTTGAGGTTGCTGACGATATTGTACCAAAGATTGCCGAGGATCTCCTGTAGGCATCGCTTGATGAAAGATTGGTTTTCCATGTCTCCGATCCTGTGGCGTTTGTGAGGCTGTTAGAAGTAATTTGACCGTTGTTGATTCTGGCTCATAGATCAACATCACACCTTCTGTTTTGGTGAAGGGCAGGACTTTTTTTTTTAAAGCCATAGTACTCTGCATTCATTTGTCTGGTGTTTTTGTCAAAATGTTTCCTGATTTTGGTCTTTTGGGTAATCATGCGTTGGTGGTAGCAGGTGGGATTTTTCTTACATTTGGTGATATGATTGAGGCCATAACAAAGCCAAACATTTGCACAGTCCACCTCCTCAGGCTGTTCTGTTAGGGATCACTGGATGCCTGCAGCAGCCCCCTTAATTACCCGGCTCCCCCCCCCCCCCTGAACACCCCCCCCCCCCCCTCACCATCTGTTGACCTCATGTCATCTTGCCTTCCTTCACCACTGCTGCTCCTTTTTCTTCCCCTGCCCCTACACGTTTGCATGCTCCAACAACTCCCCAATGTCTTTCCTTCTCCTAAAATAGCAAGTTGGAGAGAGAGCAAATAAACAAGAGACGCCCTTTAGTTTTACCCTCCATGGATTCAGAGAGGGGGACACAGAGAGCGAGTGAGAGAGTGTGTTTATGTGTGTGTGACTGGTTTTCCGTGCTTTCGCTGATCCCTGCCAGTGCAGTCTGAAGCCCTCACAGTCAGCCAGCCGGCGCCTTCAAAGGCTCCTCCTCGCTCGCAAACTATATGGAATTAACTTAATGGAAACTTGCAAAAGTGCAGTGCGAAACCCCGGCTTTCAACCTGGACACGCTTAGTGCAGCCGTGTTCATTTTTCATTTATTTATTTAAAAGTTTGGCAGGCATAAATGTGGGTGCCTTTTTGTATACCTTTTCAAGACACGCAAGCATGTAATATACTTTAAAGCAATACCATGTGGCAAAAAGAGGGTATGAGTGCGTGTTTTAGTGTGAGTGTGAGTAAACAAGAACCTCTGAAAAACTAGGTATCAAGTTCAGACCCCAAAGCCCCCCCCCCCCCCAACCCCTTAAGAAAATATAAATCACATGGAATTCTTCGCTTATGACTCATTGTCTCCATTTCGCAAATGTTTTACTGCTTTATATTTCTCTCCCCTTTCTTGGCTTTGGCCGTCTTATTCCCTGCATTCCTCCTCCTCCTGTGTGTGTCTGTCTCGGCCCTTATTTTCATTTTACTGTGTTCTTTCTTTCTTCTTTTCTTTCTTTCTCCTCTCTCTGTCCTTCCCCCATCCATCCACCCTGCTCCCTCCCTCTTCTCCTGCAGACAGATTGATTCCAGATGTTGCTAAACTTTACCCTCTCTCCCGCCTCCTGTTCTTCTACGTAAACTCCTCCTCCTCCTCCTCCTTTCTTCTTTCCACTCTGTCCACTGGTAAACCAAGAGTGACTCTATAATTTGAAGTTGGGTATAATTTTGGTTTAGATTTCACTGGCATTCCAGTTTTCCTCCCAGTTTTTGTAGCTAGTGCAGCGCCTTCACCCTTACTTTGACTGCAAATGGGATTAAAAACACTGATTGTCAACATTTAATCACCTGTAATTTTATGTTTTTGTAGTAGTACTGCTAAATGATCACATTTTCTCAGCGTTGGCTGCCCATCACCACTAATTGAAAATAGCACAAATACTGATAAAATACAATACAAATAGAATGTCAGTTTAGTCCTATTTGAAATGCAGCGCCGTTATACTACATTTCTATATGTTCTTGGTGAGCACCAGCAGCATTTCACACAGTCAGTGAATACAAGTCTGTCCATTACCCTGTAAATGCGGCGCACCAAGGAGAGTGTTCCCCCTGGGGACGAGGCACGAGGGGGAAATTGGTTCCAGATGAAACAGGAAGTGGAGAGTGGAGACAAAGAAAGGGCTGTTTCAGACAGGGGAAAGGGAGGACTGGCCCTGAGTCTGAACACAAATACACTCACACACAAACACAGAGTCAGAATTTACTGCCCATGCATCAAAAGAAAAATGTTTCTTTCGCATTCTCACCTGTTCTTTACATCGGGACAATTTTTTTGGCTTCGCTCTATCCCACTCGGTCTAGACAATTCTTCCCCTTCTCCATTCATCCATACATCATCACCGCATCTGTTGGACTCTTGTCCAACATATCGCCGTGTCCTAGCCGCACAAAGAGTCGTACTGCGTAAGCTGGCTCTTCGTGCTCAGCTTTGATAGCTGTTTGTCTATATGTTCATTCAAACAGTGTGTCAGTCGGCTGTCACCGCGGCCCTCTGTCTGAGACACTTGCCCTTGATTGGCTGGATGAATGCTATCAGGAAGTGGTTCCCGCATGGAGGCAGCTCGAGGTCAGGGCCAGGAGGTTAACTCTGTTGACACTCTTCAGAAGCCAAATCTGCCCTTCTCATCGCTGTGGCATCACACGGCCCACACTCAAGCTGTTTGCTGAATAGACGAGTGCATTCAGGCCAAGGGGCAGCACATGGATTTGAAACATTTAGTCTGCTCCTCGGTCCTGCAGATTAAACGTAATGAAAACAGCAGCAGTTCTAAAGATTGCCACCCCATCCTAAAGCACATACATAGATGCGCACACACACCATTCTTTCTTTTACCCCCTCAGACCCCCCCCCCCCCTTCCCCCTTCCATGAGTCTCAGTAGGCGGTCATGTTTTCTCTGCAAGGCATGCCAGCAGGCTAGACTGTGGCGGTGTCATCTCTCTCGCTGCTGTCAAAATATCATCGTTTGGTTAACTTTCCCCATTGTTCCAGTCCTCCTCCTTCTCCCCCTCTTTGCCTTTCTGTCTTTTCTTTTGCCCCCTCCTCCTCCTCCTCCTCCTTACCTAACTCTGCAGCAAACAATGGCTGCTCTTGCCGGGACAAAATGACACGTAGGAGAAATTGATAGTCGGGGAGAAAAGAGAGGAGGGGAGACAGAGATAATCTAATTAAAAGTAATTACTGCGCAATTAACCACAACACTGGTTTCTGGGGCAGGGTCGATGAGGGTTGGTGTGAGCCCACCATCTCTCATCGCTGTACGAGTGGATTTTGATTGGTTAGTACGCCTGGATATGGAAACTGCAGGAATGGTTCACCAGTCATGGCATCGACACAGACTGTTAACTGTTAACTTAATCCACTTCTCAGTCTTTTTCCTTCGGGGAGGTGTCTTCCCTCCTTGTTTGAACTTTGTTCTCTCACTGAGCGTCATTTTTGTTTCTTATAATCGCGGGCAGTGAAAAACAATCGCCCCCTACTAATGTTTAGGGATCATTTTAAGGCTTTAAAAATTGTTTGAATAGTAGTGACTTGTGCTTTTAGATTATAGAGACATGTTGTGACAGTAAAACGAGATATCATTCTTTTATTACTGATTTTCCTAGTTGGTTTGAAAACAGGCTAGGTGGAGTTCTTTGTCTGAGAGTGCATTTCACCCAAAATGTAAAAGTTTCGGACTGTCATGCCGCATCCACTCATTTTTCAACAGCCCAGCCACTTACACTGCTCTCTTCCCTCCTGTTGTCTCTTGCAGAACAATGAGCCTTTAAACCCCGGTTTCCATGGATACCCACCTCACAGTCAGGTAAGAGATTAGTGACTGCTTGCAAACCTCTGGAACAATAAATTAAAAAAACAGAATATTAAACAGAATCTTTGACTCGGTAGAGAGATGCTAGTTTTCAGCCACCCGGTCCGCTTTGAACAACCATAAATGAAATGCTGCTCAATCGGTTTCTTTCTCATGGGATATAAAAAAACCCACGACATCCACGGTTGAAACAGTATGGCACTTCTTAAAGGATAGTTGCACTTTTGATAGGCTGGTTCCTCTGAACTCTTGGGGAGAAAAGTGTGATTCTTGTTGTCCAGGGGAATCTAGTGTCGTCGTCCATCTTGTACTAGCGCAGGATTGGCCCTGTTGCAGTACGACATCATTATCGAGACCGTTATGAAGTTTATTTTTCTTCTGCTTCAGCCTATGGCAGCGTGTAGATGATGGCTGTTAGAAGAGTTGATGAAAGGGAAACTGGCACTGATTGAGCTTCTCTTTCAAAGGCTCGACCCTCAGAAAGTAGAGAGAAATTATACTATCACCTTCTATAAACTACACTCTGCACACTCCGCATGCAGTCCTGTTTCACAAAACCGTTCCTATCCTCTCACTTTCTCTCTTTTTATGCCTCTCTGTCTCTCTCTCATTCTAAGTGTCTCTCCATGCATATTGCTCTCAGTAATGAGTGCTGTATGTGTGCAGCGCAGCGGTGGGGTAGCTGACTATTTTCTTATCTACCTCTAAGCAGCAGAGCACATTGAGCAGCTCCAACCAGCTCAGAACTCGTGTGTGTGTGTGTGTGTGTGTGTAAGCACCCACAAACCCCATTCGAGTGTGCTTAAGAAAAAGGCCTCTGTATCTGAGAGCTTGCGCGTGTGCACCTTTGTCTCGGTTTGTGCGTGCGTGCGTCTCCAGCTCGTGTTGTGTTGGGATGTGCAGCTCTCTGGCAGTGCCACAGGAGGGGGGTGTTGGTCTGTGAGCCTGTGAGCCCCCATCCTCGCTCCCCACATCACAACATGGGAGATTCTCATAGGCCTCATCCCCCTCTCATGTAGTCTTTGTTTTATTTTCTCTCCTCTACTCTGCTTGACTCTCCAATCCTGTTCTACCGTTGGTATCTCCTTTCTTGGGAAGACAGCTCTCTGATACACCAAAATTAGCGCGTATATGCAGGTTTTTTTGAACGCGGGTAAACCCGCTTAGAAATAGGCGATTGACTCCTTTCACATTGCCAAGACGACGAGTTTGCCTCTATGCTTTTTTCTGATGCGTCATGTTCGACGTCACGACTGCGCGGGAAAAACAGGATTAGTGAACAGTACTGAGAGCTTGGAGGCCACGAAAAAGTTATGGTGGTTTCCTATATGCAGCTCTTATAGACTCTATAATAAATAAGGTGTAGCCACAGCGTTTCTGGTTTAACAGCAACATGCTGGGCAGGTGACAGGTGTGTGTTTGCTCTGAAAGACGTCACAACACAGATATTAAGTCACATAGCTGACGGACTGTTATCCTAGCATGCTAATACTACATAAACATATGGATGAGACCATATGTCCACAGACATTCGCAGATAGAAACAGATGAACAAGCAGGGTGAGTCGCGCCAGAAAAGGGGCGAAAATGTTTGTGTCCAACCAACCGGGTGTCACGTTTCCGTCACTGCCGATCGGAGCTGGAGCCGATAAATACCCGTGACTACTGCAGTCATTTGACCCAGGAACGAATGCCCATTGTACCCTTTCCCACTGAAGGGAAAAGCCAGATGTTAGTGGGTTTTGCTGTCCAGTGTGGAAAGGGCTTGAGATGGTGAGAGAGAGACTGAAAGAGGCCCACACTGTAAGAATTTGTTTTTCTGGTTAATTTCATGTAGACTTCAACTTCCATTCTCTTTTGTCCCTTATTCAGTTATTTCTGTTTGGGTGTTGACCTGACAACAAAAAATAAAGATTGTGAAAGAGATCACAGGCGAAAAATAAAAGAAATGATGAGATGAGACAGAGAAGAGGAGCAGCGGTAAAACAGAAATGGAAGCAGGTTATTTAAGATGGCTTGCCTGCAGGGCACAAAATCATACAATAGTCAGCTGCACAGATAGACCAGACTTATATTCCAGTCTTGGGCCTCGCCTTCCTGGATTCATCTGCTTGTAAGACAAATACCTGGGCAGAGAACACTTGTGATCTGCAGTACGTCTGAGCTCCCCTTTTTATTTGTTAAATTCAGGGCCTACGCACACTGCTGCATTTGTTTTATAAATGATTTAAAACTCGTCCCTGCTAATGTATTCTGCCCTTGAGCACACATATTAGGAGTCTCTAGCACACTAGCTGCTGGTTATCATGCAAATGCAGTTAGCCAAGCCTAGCTTAGCAGGATTGGCTTGTTCATTGCTGTAGTACATTTGTCTTGGTAGTGCTCCTGTCTAATGTTACGTATGCATGTTTGAACTGCCTGTAGGTCTGCTTGTGTCAATACGAGTGTTAAACGGTGACAGGCTCCTGTGGATCGCTGCCGCTGCACACTGTGAGTGGTGTGGGTGGGTGTGTGTGTGTGGGTGTGGGTGTGTACATGGCAATTCTGACCTGTGGGGCCGTACATGTCAGCCTCCTGCTGTTCAGGTCGCAGGAATGATCAGGGCTAACAACACAAACACAAACACACGTACATACAAGGCATCGAGGCAACACACCTAACCTAATTATTTAGCAATAGCAATACTGCTTTTGAATCTAATTGCAGATCATAACCTTCCCATGGGTAATTGCAATTCTCCTCAAAATGTTCTAGATTATTCCTATAGAAAAGTTAAGCCTGAGGTATTGATTGTCTGTAGATGCTGTGTTTGAAGGAGCAGGCCTTTGTTTAAATTAGCTGATGAGTGTGGGATGGATCTAGCCCTTTGTTTGTGCCTGTGTGCCAACCAAGGTGCAGCAGCATGAATATGATCACAGCGCATCTTTGTGTACATTATGTCCATGTGTTTGTGTGTGACTGCATGTGTTTATCGCTGTGTTCAGTCTGTGCGCTTAATCCTCAGATCATCCCCTATTCATCCTCTCATCCTCCTCACTTACAGCCCTAATCCTGTCATCCCTAGCTCTTTTTTTCGCCCAGCCCTTTATCCATTTATCTCTCTATCCCGTTATCTCTCGCTCGCACCCACTGGCCCTCTGTCCCTGCCCCCCCATTCCAGCCCAGCTCCCTTCTTTTGCCCCCTTTTCCCCAACCACCTCCAATCACTTATCTTGCCCTCCCTCCATTCCTCCATCCCTGCGGACCCAGTTCTAGCCAGACTCAGCAGATGTCTGAAAGCTTGGCATCAGGGCTTTTTTTCCGCAGAGTTCAGTCCCTCCCATATGAAAATGCGGTGCGAGGAACTGCATTCTCATCTCTGCAAATTGAGCGCCTCCTAACAATACAGTGGTGGGAAGTGAGGGAACTGAGCCCGAGCCAGAAGGAAAAGGCGCAATGCAGCGTAAGACAGATTCATGTTCAGGTTGAGGTTTAGATACTGGAATCGGGGGTGGCGCTCCATCAGTTTTGTGAGACTTCCATCTGTGTGATGAAGGCAACTGCAGCAGAGAGATGGTGATCTAGGAGCCTACCCACGCAGCCAGCTACCTAGCTGTCTACCGACTGGCCTACCTACTGCTGCTTTTTGGAGCTGACAGGCTGACACGCAATAAATAAATCATCAAAAAAAGCTGCAATGCAGTGGGGGTCGCGTTCGTGTTCAGTACTCTCAGGCAGCCAGTGCGTGGATAGAAGACAGCATCTTCTTCCTTCCTGTTCCTTTTCTCTCTCCAGGGGGTTTGAGGAGACAGCGACTACAGCTTTCTCCATCTAGACACAGGGTTAGATAGCTACATGGAAGGATGGATGCTTTGATGGATAGGAGGGATTGAGGCTTAGAGAGGGAGGGAAACTTTTAAAAGAGGGGCGGGAACAAGAGGAAGCAGGGGGGAGCAGCAGGACGTGTAACGTGAGTGTGTGAATGACAGACGCAGCGCAAAGAGACGAGAGCGAAAAGAGGCGAGAAGAGACTCTGGCTGTCAGGAGGAGAGAGACAGAAAGGCCCGAGGGGGATCAGAGCAGCAGGGCCGGGGAGACAAAGAAAAGAGAGGCAGAGGAGTGACAGGCAGACGAGGCTTGCGTGCTGGAGAAGTGGAAGAAGGGACACCGGCGAAGGGAAGGAAGAGGGAGTGAACGAGGGAGAATTTGAATGTGTGAGACAGACGTGGACTGAAGCCATCGTCAGCTCATGGTCTTAGAGCACAGACAGGGGAAAGGAGGAACAGGAGGAGAAACCGAGACACACAGAGCAGGGGAGAGGAGAAGGAACGGGAAAGTAGAGAGCTGGTCAGCAGTTGTTCCTCCAGATCAGACAATGATGGGGCTGTACTACCCAGCAATGCTACCGGTAAGTTCACTTCTTAAGCAGAGCTTCTTTCTTTACTTCTTTCTATACCCAGTGCACATGTTGAGAACTGCAAGACCAGAACTAGGAAAACAAGAGAGACTATTAATGATTTATTTTCATTAGTTTATTTTGGCTTGATGAAGCAGTAATTGGTGTGCTGTTTATGGTATGGCCTGTTTTGGTTTGCTGTGTCTTGGCCCAGGTGAGGCCTTTGTCAGATAGTTGGCAGGGCATCAGGCTAACAGCAGGGCTTGTCCCTGCTGCTCGGCCCCTTTCACTTTTTAACTCTTTGCGCCCAAATTTCTTTTAATTCTTCTGGAAGAAATCATGCTAATTGCTTATTACTTTGTGTCATATGCATGTGTCAATATACAGAGAGGAATCAGTCGACTTGTATGCTCGCACAAGGATTGCTAAACGACAGCATTTTGTGACTATATTAACCGTGGAATATAATGTTTATACTTTTAATGTGTGCTAGGCTGCTCTTAGCATATGGTGGGTGTGTCTGTGCAACTTTAGCTAAGAGACAGCCTGAGGTTGAGGCTCTGTTCTAGCATGTCCTGCTCTCTGGTCTTGGGTTCCTTTGGGCCTTATGGGGGGGGGGTATTTCGACAGATACTACGATTCCGATATGATTCACGATTGGTGGGAATGATCACTTTTGCATCACAATTTTCATTTACTCTGACAAAACTATTCAAATCATGATGTTGGGGTCTGCACCAAACAAACATGTTTTCTTACATCTGGAGAATAAGATTTGTAGGCCGGGGCATCTCTGCAGCGCTACAGCACTTCACTATAATGCTGTTTTGTCACACATTTTACCTTTTTATCAAAACTTGCATCTTCTGCGATCTGGATATTGCACCTGGCCATATTGCGATTTCAATAATAGTTTGATTAATTGTGCGGCCCTCGCAGCCGCTGCTTGGTCGCCCGTGTCGCCAGGCGTGTGCAGTGGGTATTGCATGCTCCCGCCATGCTGACTGCACACCGTGTCATGTTACATTTCGTGTGTGTGTGTCATGTGCACATAGGATGGAGGCTGAGATTTTGTCAAGCGATTCAACGTTGTCATCCAAGCTGTCCATGCCGTTTAAACTTCATCTATCGCTGGATCGAGGGAGACAGGTGCCAAGGCACAGTTGTTTCTGTACACACGCGCGTGCGCACACACAGACACACACACACACACACCATTTGTTTCTTGCAAGGAGTGCTTCACTACCCCCCTCTTATGGCACAACAAACTCTGACACACATCGTTACTATTAATGAATACGCAGAAACAACCCTGTCTTTTGGTAACGTAGACACACAGTGGTGCAACTTTGTAACAGTTTTTGGGGTTTTTTTGGTCAACGTCTAAAAAGCTACAACAACCTACACTTCTCCTTCCACATGGTGAAGTAGAGGTGTTCTCCTCTATTTCTTCTCTCTCTTTCCCCCTCCTCTGTTGTCTTCCCCCCTGCAGGCTAGACCAGCTGTCAGCTAAACACATTATTCCTCTTCAAAGAGAATGACGACAAATGGAGGATGGCGGTAGTAACTGGAAGGGTGTAAGAGCGGGGGGGGGTGTTAGTTCCATGTGGGAATGCACTCCACCAGTCACACTGTCCTCTGTAAAATGTATGGTACTGCTCGCTATTTGGGGTGACACATCTCTCTTCTGCAGTTTGGACTGTGGATAAGAGTTACTGTTAAATCCTTAGTGTAACTTCAAGCCTTGCTTGGTGGAAGCAGGGGGGACAACTCACCTTACCCTACCTTAGATTTAGGGCTGATTGATATATCAAATTAATTTCAATAATTGCAAAATGTTTGTAATGTCTACATCATGAAAACTGAGTTATTACAACGTTTTTTATGTTGAAACGTAACGTAGGTGATAACTTGGGTACAGGCCAGTAAACTGCAGCAGGTGTTCACAGTTTAAGTCGACTTTCAGGGGTCTCCCCACTCCAGGTGGCTAGCCAGCTCTGGCTAGTTTGTAGTGCATCTGATGGTCGCATCTCTGTGGGGGATAGACTAAAAAAATACTCCTCACATTCATCCGCTCTCTCGGTTTCTTTCTGACGATGAGGCATTTTCTCTGGTAGCCAGATGTGAGAGTCGTGTGTGGATTCTACTCTTTTCAGTCTGTCTCTAAATGCCAGGTAGCTAATGCTAGCGAGCAGCTGTCTGCAGACATCAGCCTGATGTCGACAAATACAAATAGCAGGAGCAGATCAATTAGTAAGCAGACCTTTCGGCCTGGTCTTTGCTGAAAACTGATTATTACTGGACTGACCATCCATGGCTGCGTAGCGTAGCCTGTATTTTTGAATATGCGTAACGCTGACGGCCTTGCAGGTGGTGGTGGTCTTTGTTATTCTTGCGCGATTGTTGTGCACATGTTGGCCTAAAAATGTTCAATCATGTTGTAGTCTTGCTGCATTTTGCAGGCAAAAAAGACTGAAATTGTGACGCGTCCCTAAGTTTTGAAATTGAGATTTTATTTTCGGCGATATCACCCAGACCTACTTGAATTTCCATCTTGACGTTATTCAGAGTGACAAATCAGCTTATTCAGCCACTTACTTGACAACACCTCCGGTGAAAATACCAAATATGTTTTATAATGGTTGAGATGTTCCAGACAGGGTGTGATCTTGGGACAGTGTGGACCCTCTCGCAGTGGGGGTGGGTTGTGGGGTTGACATGGCTCTATAATGAGCCTGCTGATGCGCCGATTCTGGAAGCTCGTCTGTTAGATTGTCTAGTCAGCGTCATCGCTGCAGCAGGATGGCATACAAGCCTCGAGCCTGCGTATTCTCATTTCTATTTTTTCACAGTTCAACAAAAATATGTCAGCCTAATTGGTTGTCTGAAAACGTGCGTGCACATTCAGTGCACTTCTCATTTTTCCCTCCTTATCCCCGCGTCCCCCTGTGTGTATTTGTAGACGTCCCGAGGTGTTGTATCATCCCTCTAACCCCCCTGCTTAGTGCTGAGCCCATCAGGAAGGGTGTCAAGCCAAGCCGCTGTTACCCTGAGTGGCTTGTGAGGCAGTGAGTGGCATCTGAGTATTTAGGCTGCCTAACTGTTCCACCTTCCATATTATCTCCACAAGACTGCTTGGTTTGCCAGCGTACGACAACAGGCCTTCAAGGAATTTGCAAGGGATCCACACCCAAGTCTGTTACTATCAGGGCTCTGTGTGTACATCTGTTTGTGGGAGTGTAGCTACACGCATATGAGAAATGGACAGAATTGTGCTGCTGCACTCTCATAACAAATTGACAGGTAGCTGTGTGTTTTGCTGTAAGTGTCAGAGTATGTTAAAACAATACAAACAACACTTAGTTTAACCAACAGCCTATTTAGCTTCAGTCATTAGTAATCCTCTAGGATTATGGGTATTTCTTTGTGTGTAGCAACTCTCACATTAGAAAGTGACAGATAATATGGACTTTCCATCTGACAAACAGAAACACAGTCTCACCTGTTACCACAGATTAAGCACTAAACCAAAGCGCAGAGTCCTCACTATTGGTGGCCCAATGCACCGTGTGACCCAACTCCATCTCAGGGTTAACTGTTCTCCCCCTGCCCATACAGCCATGATGATATTGTCCAACACTAATGCTGCTCAAACTGCCACTGCCCTAGGCTGTATGAAGTGGGTCGCGGTGTGAAAACACACCGCATGTTACCTTGCCCCAAAGCGCCGCACATACATACACACACACACACACACACAGAAAGGTGCATTGCGATGCACAGATGTGGTGCAGTAGAGCCCTAAATGTATGCAGTATCTCCTAGGTTACCTACTCCTGCATGACAAACAGCACTGTAACATTGTACCTGTGCACACACTGTACCCTAGTGTACACTGCAGCAGTAAGTCAGTGCATTTGTGTTTTCAAATGTAAACTTCTTCTGCAAAAGTCGTGGCGGCAGCGTACAAATTCCCCATCTTGCTGTATCTGCTCAGAATGAGCAATGCAAGATGTTACTAAACAGTTCTTCCTGTGGATGGAATAAACCATGGAACTAGCAGTGCAGCCAACATGTTAAAACATTCAAATTCTGCACTGGCTTGATTTACATATTTCCATTGGTCTTAGTTATCTTTTAGAATAGTTTTTTTTTTTTTTTTGGATCCTTGGTGTTATAGGGTGAAAAGCTCATTCTGCTGTTGCATCCTCTGCAAATCAGTCTGGATTTAAAGGTCAGCGAAACTCCTTGAGTGTAAATGTCAACCAGTGATTAGATACGAGCGACAGGGACACAAAAATCAAGTCATTCTAATTGTGATTTGGGAGATGAGTGATTTGGTGAGCAGATTAGTGCTACAGTGGCAGTCACACCCCTGACACGTGAAACCGTATGCCTCTGGACGAAGTCAGGCTGAGAACTAGAGGGAGGTTATGTGTGTTTGGACTGAGTTTGCCTTTTTCATCATTCAGTAGAATGGTTTTCTGCGGCCAGTCAGGAGTATTTACCTGCACTACGGGTTCTCCAACAGCTGCCCACGAGTTCCTGCGTACTGGTACTCAGCCTCTCGAAAATATATTAGGAACTGACTGAATTAAGCCCAGTTAAAAAGGAAGCAATATTTTGTTTTTGTCCATTTACATTGTATTTCTGTTAGGTTTTCATTTTATGTAGATGTACTTTTGAAAGTTTGTTTTATTTAGTTTTTATTTAAATTAACGTTTAAAAAATAAAAATAAAAAAATCAGCTGTCATCAGTTAATAGCAACTAGGGCTACGACTTACGTCTGTTACAGCCAGAAAACTGATGACTGCAGGTGTTAATGTTCATTTGTAATTTTGTTATTGCACAAGCAAGCCATGTTGCTACTGAATGAATACATAACCTATTATTTGTTTTATTTTTAATATGTTTTTCATTTAAAATGTGTTTTAATAGCGTTCATCCACGTGTCCTCTGGGTCTGAGCCAGTGAACTATTTATGTGTCTCTAAGGGACAACCTTTGTGTAATCTGATTGGCCCACAGTCAGGAAGGAGAGACAGGCGCTTCTGCACAGAGGCAACCATATAAGGAGATGGGCGGTGGCCTATGCTTTGATGGACATCACAGTGCAGTAGAAGCTTTGAGCTACTTGAGGGGGCGGGTGCTGGTTTTAAAAGGGGGAAAAAAATCTCCTTCTGGCTTTCATCAAGCGTGGCAGGCAAGGACGAAGAGGGAAGGGGAAGAAAGATTTTTTTTTTTTGGGGGGGGGGGGGGGCGCAGGGCGCAGGCATACTTAGTTCTCCAACCACAGGAAAAGAAAAGACAGATTGCAGAGGGAGAAGAAGCTGTAAAGAGTATTTCTGTCTTCAGCCAGGCAACTTTACAGACACTAGATAGATCCAGTAGACAAAGTGTTGTGAATTTGCATGATTGATGAGCTCCAGTAGCATCATCACTTGGCTATTCATTCTGTGTTTCTGTGGCTGGTGTGTGCTTTACCTGGGTGGTTAGAGGCTAAAGTCAGCAGACAGACATAGACGCACGCTTGAAAGGTTTGCTGTGAAAAGGCCTCTCCTCCCCCACATCCTCTCCATGTGTGGAAAAACATATGGTGTCTCAGGTAACACAACTGCTGTGTGTTTTGTTTTTGTGTGCGCGTGTGTGTGCGTGCATGAGGCGAGAGTGAAACAGTACGGATGAATAGGTCCTACTCCAGATGGTCCTTTTTTTTTTTTTTTTTGTAATATCAGATTGTTGTTTCAAAATCATTTCGGTGGATACTTGATCTACCGTGTTTTCAGCTTCGCTCAGATCGCTTTTCATGTCATTTTTAATACGAAGCCTAGCTTGTTTAAATGTATCACAGATTCAGCCAATTCTGTATCTTATCTCACAAAGTCAAAATTCAATTTGGGTTAAGACCAGACATAGCTCTAATAGAGCGTGTCATTATTTCCCATAATCCCCTTCCCCCTCCTGTTAAGCCCCCCTTTTCTTTTTCCATTATTTCTTTTTTCCTCTCTCCCCGTCTCCGTTTGACTATATGATGCTGCCATGTAGGGCAGCGCTGCTCCTTAGTCAGCGGGTCAGGAATGCCTGTCAGGACTTACGGGAGTACTTTTCTCAACTCTGATCTTAATCCACTCACAGCTTTCATTCGTCTGCCTGTTTATTCGTTGGTGAATTCATCCGTTTCATTATCGTTCGTACTTGCTCAGCTAAATCTTGACAAATGAGAATAACACACATGGTCACAAGGACTGTCGTTTCAGTGTTCTTGAAACCTCTGCAGTAGGAGCCTAAATATTATAACATCTTAAAATGTTTTTTCGCACGACCAGTCATGTGGGAGCATTGTGTAATGGCATCTAGTCCAGTGTGTTCAGGCTTGGCAGCGCTTTATTCAGCTAGGAACCATGCGATAGAATAGAGCAAAGCTTTTATAAACCACGGGCTGCTTCTCTGGTGCCCTGAAGCAGTCTCTGAAAAACGCTAGATGATCTGTGTTTATGATACGCCATCCTTGTTAATGAAATATCCCTGTTCTGGGAGACCCTGTTACTGAGCAGCTCTCGCCTTCTCTGTGTAATCATAAGCTTTAACCTTCTTGTTCTGTTGTCACTCTCTTCTCTAACTCTTTCACTCACTCTTCTTTCCCTCTGCCCAGCATTTTCGGTGTGTATGACTCAGCCCTGGGCAGGGATGTGTCTATAGGACACACCCTTTAGTGGCTGAACACAGGCTACTGCATGTTTATGAGCTCACATGCCCTAACAAGTACACTTGTGCTTTGATATATCCTAGGCTAAGGCCTAACCAATTAATTTTAATGGCTTATCGTCTCGTCTTTGAACAGGTTTTTGATGGTTCCTTTTTTATCACTAGGTGACAGAAACCGTAGCGGATGCAAAACACAGTCAGCTTTCACACATTCCTTCCTAACATACATTCAGCCTTACCACAATGAGAGTGGCAGCGGACGAGTTTCCCAGATTTTTCCACCCTGTTTTTGGATTACTCAGCCTTCTGTGATGCCTCCTCTATCTGTTGGGCCCAGACCCCAGAAGCTGTCTGTCTTGCAGATGGGCCTTTTAGCCTCAGCTAGCTGTTTACAGCCAATGCGGTCGACACTGCGGAAGAACAGTGAGCAGTCAGGCTATAGGATTAGAGAAAGCAAGAGGGAGAGTGCTCGTTTGCTTTGCAGCATCTTAGTTACTCTGTCTAATTAAAAAGGCTGTCTGGAGACCGAGTGTCTCTTGGCGTCACCCAGCCCACGGCAGAGACCAGACCAGTGGTTAACGGTGTTGGATGCTGTGTGTCATTCTGCCTAGCCCTGTGCCCAAACCCACTGGTCTTTTCTTTTCTTTTTCTTTTTTTTTTTTTAGCCCTCTTGCTTTTTCTGCTTACTTAAAATTAGTAGGCATCTCCCTTTCTTTTAGTCTGCCTTTGCTATAAAGGGCTTTTTCTACAAACTTAAACCATGATGTCCTTTAGTGTGTGAAATGATTGAAGCAAGACATATTGCTGTATCACCCCACGCACACACACACACACACACACACCAAAGACAAGGTTTATGTGTTGGAGCAGCGGCACAGCTAGGCTATAAATAATCTGTAGATGATCCTGCTGCTGATACAGTTGTAACAGTGCAGGGAAAAAAAAGAACCCGAGGCAACAAAGTCCCAGCTGATACACAGTTATGCTGAATTATAGATGGCCTGCTAAAACAAATCCAAAAATACAGAAAACAAGTATTCACACAATGCCGCAGCTGCAAACATGTGACGGTTAACATGGCGCAGTTAGTATTTATCTCTCTGCGTGTCCATCCATCCCATAAGCATGTTTGTGTCTCAAACCGTGTATCGAATTTTCAGACTCTTAATAATAGATGTGTTTGCAGTAAATATTTCATGGTCGGCTGACTGAAAACACATGCCTGTCAGAGATATGGAGTTAGAGGGAGGGGGACAGGATAGCAGGGAAGGAATGGGGGAGTGACTGAGTGGCGAAAGAGAGGGAGAGAGTGAGTGAAATTTAATAGGTAGGATTTTAGCCCCCTCATTCTACCTTCATCAGGACGCTACAGCCACTGTACAAGGCTTACTGCGTACATATGTTGAGCTGTCTCCTTTTCTTTCCTTTCCTCTTCCTCCCTTCCCCGCTACTGCAGGGCTCTCAGGATTCGACAGGAGGACAGGAGGGATTGGTGGCCCCACCCTTTGCAGCGTTCCCCCCTCCACCCCCTCCTCAAAACGGGCTACCAGGGACAGAGTTTGGCCCTGGGGCCATGTTTGGCGCTGGGGGCCAAGGTACAGCAGAGGTAGGGGCTGGTGCTAATGGAGCCGCCACCACTTCCACCAACAACAACAACAACGTAAGCACTGTGGGTTTATTAAGCCTTAAGTCGTAGTTTTAGTTATGTGTCAGATGTGTGGGATACTGAGTCAATTACCATGACTGTTTGTTGTAGAGGTATTCAGCACCTTGTAATGGTGTTCAAGGGCGGGGGGGGCTTAGCATCTTCCAAGTGAAGAGGATTTTACAGTTGTGAAGGAACTTTAACATATTTGTTTTTTTATTCCAAAAAGTTGTAGTGCTGCATTATTCATAAACCCTGGCTTTTATTTTTTAGCATGGCTGTAGGGATGGCAATGTTGGTCGCTCCACCACTTTGGATTGGGTTTTATTAGATGGATTGCCAAAAATATTTTACATACATTCATGATCCCTAGTGGATGAATCCTAGTGACTTTGGTGATCCCTTGATTTTCCACTAGTGCCACCAGCAGGTGGACATTTTAGTTTTTTTGCTGAAATATCTACTACTTTTGATTTTCATGAAATTCATGGAACAGTCAGTAATGCCTCCTTCGGGATGAATTGCAACAACTCTGGTTATCCGTTCCCTTTCCATATAACGCCATCATCAGGCCAGACTTTTGTCCAATATTGTTTATGACCAAATACCTGCTAAACTAATGACTTTCCCATCAGCCTCAACTGGTGTTAAAAACATCAGCACATAAGCATTGTCGTGTTACAGACTCACAGAGCTGCAAGCATGGCTGCAGACTCCTATTATTAAACAGTGATGTTGCTCGGTACACATCCCTGATACATTAAAATCCAAAAGGACGCAGTAAACGCACTGTTGATGCGTCCAGGGGACTCACCCTGTTTTTCCCCTGATAATGCTACATTGTAAGCAATAAATCCGTGTTGAAACCATAGAAATAAACAAAAGAAATCTCACTGTCAAATAACCTGTTTCTTACCGTCTGCGCATATACTGTATCTCCAAACGGGAAGCAGCAAACCTGGTAGTTCCTTGCAACGACTGAATAA
Source organism: Coreoperca whiteheadi (assembly GCA_011952105.1). Taxonomy (NCBI): domain Eukaryota; kingdom Metazoa; phylum Chordata; class Actinopteri; order Centrarchiformes; family Sinipercidae; genus Coreoperca; species Coreoperca whiteheadi. The sequence continues at coordinate 18,535,471 of CM022470.1, forward strand.
ACTCCTCAAATAGTCTCTCACACACACACGATAGACGTAGGTGAATTGACAGTATTATGAGTCAGTGTTGAATTAGGCATGTTTTCAATCCACCAACCAGAACGTATTTTAGTGAGAAGTCTTCATATTTGAAACGTTCGCATCTCATTCCCGCGGTCCTCTCCCACTAAAATAGCGCAGCTAAACAAAGGAGGCTGGTAGCAAGTTGAGGCACACAATCCGAAATGTGACGCGTGGAAAGTATGTAAGTACGGAAATCCAGTTAATCTTTATGGATTACATTGATGCCAAATTGACAAGAAGACTGTCGACATATGACGCCGTTTATCTTGTGTTTTTAGAGTTACGTGTGTTTTGCGGACACGTAAGGAATTGTTAATATCTCATATTTCTTAAAGGGAGTCTGGCGTAATATTTTCACCGGAGCGTGCAGGGAGCTTCAGATTAATTGAAAGAGCTAATACTGTATGTAGCCTATATATTTTTTTCTATGTTTTGTCACCACTACAGATACACTAGGTAACTGCTAAAGTATGCAGTAGGCTATTGGTTTGATTAATGGTCTACAGCCTAATGTGTGTTGTATTGATTACTGACGGGGCTGATCAGGCTAATTATCAACTAATTGCACTCAGTTTCTAACGGGGAGTGTGCAGTAAATAGTTGCCCTTTGTGTGCATGTTTTTAATTCAGCATGATGTGCTAGATGCTGTTATGACTCCAGATGATGATATAAAGCAACCTGTTACATTTACCATATTTATTTCAGCACCATGTTACTGTTGTCGTTTTTTGTACTTAAAATATATATGTGTATCTATAGGCATATAGTATCTTAATGTTTGTCTACGTTGTTGTTCTCGTTGTCCCTGTTTTTAGCCATATTTCTCTCTATGTGCATAGAGAGCTTTGAAAAACCAGAGTCAAATTCCTTGTGTGTCCACACATACCTGGCCAATAAAGCTGATTTTGATTCTGATTCTGATGGAACTTGAAAGCTCCGCATTCTCGGTGCCCTTTAGCTTACCTTTTTAACATTTATTTACCCAGAAAAGGCTAATATTTCTCTGTATAATATGACCTCCTCTTTCTGTCAGTGGCTGTGTTTGCAGTGTATTTAAAGACTTGGGATTTTATTTGTTTTAATGTTCAGATATATTTTCAACATACATGAATAACCATAATTATAACCATATAACACCAAACACAAGTTCAACACTTTATTTTTGGGTACCTTCTCAAATGACCACCTGTGGGTCCCGGGGACACACTACATTGAAAAACACATCAAAATCCCAGATTAAACATAAATACAATAATCATATTTCCTTTCATATGCACTTGAGATTATAATGTATCTCATGATAATATCAAGACTGTACACAAATGGCTTTGTGCGTCTTGTACTCATAACGTCTGCATTGCTTCCATTAGGCTTACATTTAAAGAGGCATGGCAGAGCTTTAACATGCTAAAATAATTAAGCTTAAATAATAATCATAAGCCATTTCATTACCTTTACCTCCACCTCTTTCACTCTTCCTCATCCCCTCTTAATATCTCTCTCTCCACAGGGAAAGACAGAGGAGGCGTCCCAGGGGGAGGCCGGTGTACAGTGCAGTACAGGAGGCACAGGAGCAGGAGGCTCTGTGGGAGACCCCACAGAGGCCAAAGGGACCCCTAAACGCCTTCACGTCTCAAACATCCCCTTCCGCTTCCGGGACCCAGACCTCAGGCAGATGTTTGGGGTAAGAAGCTGGGAATGTTGTGGGCCTCATTTTCAACGGGATCAATAAATCAGTCTAGACACCCTGGGTCCTTCACAGCAGGGCCGGCTCACTAGGGGCAGAGTTTAGAGACGAACAAAAGAGTCAAACTAACACAAATGAAAGACACTCATCAGTGTTCTCTTGGTGCTTGGGGGGGGCAATTGGCTGTCAGTGTGTTAGCATGAGTGACGAAGTGAGAGGGGAAAAAGGGGACAGAGCAGAGTTCAAGGCAAAGGGATAGAAAGAAACCCACTGAAATGTGGGATGTTGTTGTCTTTTGTATAATAGTGACACCTAGTGCAAAGTAGCTGCAATTCACACAGTGGCCGAAGCTTCTGACTTTGCAGTAATGCTAAAAGATTGAGATCTCACCAAGCCAAGGATCCTGACACAACTCAAAGATGTAATTGACTGCTTTCTTTGCGTATAAAAGTTTGCTAATTTCTTGCCTCAAATTTATTTTCAGCAATTTGGGAAGATTCTGGATGTAGAGATCATTTTCAATGAGAGGGGTTCAAAGGTAAGTGCACAGAAGACGTTTGATTCTCTGAAACTACGCCACAATTCCTCCTGACCGTAATTCCCACTTTGCATTTTGTTTCTTCTGTAAATGTGACGCTTTGTGGTGTGGCATCAGCACGTCACATGGGGAATCGTCGTTATGAAACTACAGTTATCTATTAAACCACGTCAGAGTGAACCCCAAGGTCTAAGGATTCACAGATTCTCCGCTCTCCCTCTGCACAATCCCTTATGTTGTGCCCCCAACTCACCGCCAACCTCTTTAACCTCTGCCGTGTACCACAGGGTTTTGGCTTTGTGACATTTGAGACCAGCGCAGATGCAGAGAAAGCCAGGGAAAAGCTCCATGGCACGTTGGTGGAAGGTCGTAAGATTGAGGTAATTTTCCTCTGTCTCTCTCTCTCTCTCTCTCTCCTTCTCTTCCGTCTTCTCTCTGTATTCCCATCGTAATTCTGCTTGATCAGTGACTGCTAGCTAGCTCCCATCCTCCCTTTAGTGATATGCTCTGATGCAGCCCACTGGTATCCCACTCCCTGGTCCTCTGCAATATGTTTTTCATTTTAAAATTTAAAAATACTTTTTTCCCCTCCTATTTTATGGGTTGTTTTTTGTTATTGTGGTGGGAATGTTTGAGGGTGCAAGAACACTACATGAGGCATGCTGGGTACTTTTCCTCTGCAGCCTTTTTTTTTTCCCACATTAAGCTGTTGCCTCTTCTTCACCTTTTTGTTTTTCCACTGATGCGCAACTTGATGTTACAACTTTTTCTGCAACAATTGGAATGATGTTTGTGTTGTTGGCACCGGAGGGCACGAGAGGAACGCAGTGAAAGGATGACGCATGGCAGATTGCTGTCAGATGCTCTTATTTTCTTCCCTAGTTTAGAAATCCTTCTGTGTTCCCCTCTCCCGGTGTTGTGGCTAAGTGGTTGTGACAAGCTTATGGCTCCTGGTGCAACTGCAGCATGCTGGGAATCACAGCAACACTGACGCATGTTCACTTTATGGAAGTCTGGATTCTTACCAAAGCTCTGTGCACTTGAGTTTTTATGTGTGTAAAGTCTGTGTGCGTTCAGGTTGTTTTTTTTCAATGTAATTCAATATTGTTTGTTTTTTTTAACTGAAGCATGTGCTGAGTTTTTGAAAGCAGTTTTTCGTCCTTATTTTAATTGGGGTTTCAATCAGCCAGTTGTCCATATTGGATCTCTTGACCCAAGCCACTGTAAGCCAGGATTTCTGCATGGGCTTACTGTGGTGAATTCCTTGTGGTGGGTGTGTGGGTGTGTGTGTGAGTCAGTTCCCGCATGATGGATGAGGCTGGCTGGACCCTTTTTAGTTCTGTACTCTCGGTTCTGCTGCAGTGTGGTCGAGAATGAAAGACAGCCACCTGCATCCACTGGTACAACATACTCCCTCCGCCACCTCCACCTTCAGTCAATCAGCAAGCTGAATGGATACTGATGGAGCCAATTTACCCTGCATCAGTCTCGCCCTTGTGTTCAATCAGCAACCTGTGTTGTCCTTGACATTGCTTTAACTTGATTCTCTGTTGTTTCTTCCCAAGTTTTGCATGATGTCAGTCACTTTTATTAATCAGCGAGCAGTTTGTCTTTGTTTTCAGTTGTCACTTTGCATGTACTCTGTTGTACTTGTAGTGGTGTTGGGCTGTAGCGAGTCACGTATCAGCTGCATGGTGGGCCAGCAACAGGAGTCTGTAGAGTGCGTCTCTTTCTGTCTGTTTATGGTGCATGGGCTTGAAGAGACAAAAGGCTAGCGCAGGACAAATCATGGATTTGTGTTTACACATTCTTTCTACCAAGGAGAAAGGGCCGGACATTTCTATTTGAGGCAATGCTATCTGGCAATTCTCCCTTCTTGCAGATGTTGTCATGTTACTCTTGCTTTAATTGGTCATATCATTTCAGAGTTTTTTGAAGATGAAGATGGCAGAGAATGAACTATAGTAATCATATATTTGTATGGTAATTCAGAAACTCTGAAATATAGACCTACTGTATACCATGATTATACATAAATATTTAACTATTATTGTGTGTGACCCTGCAGTTCACATCGATCCACTGGCATGAGTTAAGTTGATGTAGCCTACATGTGCATGGTTGGTATTTTATATAGAAATATGTAGCCTAACTGAGGCAGTACTGCAGACAGCTGGATGGGTTTTTTTTGCATGTTTATTCTGTATGGCTCTTTGTTGAAGTAGTTTTGGTGATGGGACTGCTGACGTACTTGTTCAGTTAGCATGAAATCAGTTGCACCTGGGTGCCTCATAGTCTTGCTCCACTCGTAGCTGAATTCTTAGTTTTCAGAGTAAGTCTTGATGAATGATTTCTATAAAGGTATGCTGTACTTAACACGAGTGCTGACATTTCTTATTCTTGGTGCATGCCATTGGGAGTTGGTTAGTAGTTATTCCCATAGCTTAGTTGCCCATAGTGTGCATGTATGTAGCCTATACGAAATAGAAAGAGAATTGTTGTGCTTAAAGCTATACTGTACTTGTCTTTGTCTGGAATAAAACTCTGCGCTTTGAAGAAGTCAATTTCCTGTGCAGTTCCAATGTGTCCATGTAAGTGGCCCAACTACAGTTCACTTTGTCTCTACCTGCTTCTCTGTGATCCCATCTCATCAGCATTAATTCTATATATAGACTGTAGAGTCCTATAGGCCTATATATAGGTGTGACAGTGTGTATCTTAGTATGCACTCAAAAGCATACACACCTCCTATGCATCTCCACTCACTCATGGCTGTCTCTTTGATCGTGCGTATGCTCTAACGTAAATGGTTAAATGATCCTCGCTCATAACATCTTTCTACCTCGGCAGGTAACATTTTGGCCGTCGTTTGGTCGTGACTTGTGTTATTTTGACTGTAGGACAACTCTACCAAGCTAATGATAGAAAAACTTCCCAAACCATTTAGTCACATATGTGTACACACATATTTCCCTCTTTTGTTGCAATTTCTGGCTGTAAAGGATGGGCATTAGGGTTCCTGCATGGTCTCATTTGTGCAGCCGCAAACCTCGATCAGGAAATCATTAGGTTTATGCCGGTGGGCCTCATTTGTGCAGGAAACACATTTTTAATTTCTCTTTACCTGTTTGTCACCTATTGACAAACAGGTAAAGAGAAATTTGAGGGTCAAGATGTATGCTGGCTAGGTGTGAACAATTCATTGAAACACTATCGAAATCGCAATACGGCCAAGTGCAATATCACAGGAGCTACAAGTTTTTGATAAAGGTAAAATGTGTGACAACGTACTAGGGACGATTCATCGCCGGTTACGGAAATATGTCAATTTGCATATAATGCATGTATGCACCCGGTCATTGGCAGCATTAAAACTTCGCCCACAATCTCCCCTGGCGCTACCTCTCGCCGTGCAGTCTGCTGACAGTTGCACATGCTCTGCAGAGAAACACACCTCCTTTTTACGCAGGCCTACTTATTATATGCCGTTGTTTTGTAAAAGCTTGTAAGTGTGCCTTATTTTTATTTATTTTTTGCATACCGTTCAGCCCTAATGCTGGCTATCCAACACTCTGTACACGTCATTGGTTGCAGGCAGCGTGCATGGGCGGCTGTGGCTTGGTGGCAGAATGGTTGCCTGCCAATCGGAAGGTTCGATCCCCCAGCCATGCGTCCAGCCATGCGTCGAAGCATCCTTGAGCGAGATACTGAACCCCAAAAATGCTCCCGAAGCTGCGCCTTCGGTTTGTGAATGTTCTCATATGTATGTATGTATGTATGTAAGTCGCTTTGGATAAAAGCGTCTGCTAAATGACTAAATGTAAATGTGCACACGGCTACAGAGGAGATGGTTGCCCGGACAGGCACAGAGACCATGCTAAACCCTATAGTCTCATTCACTAACTCCTGCTCTAAGGTGGTATGGTTGATCTGTGTGACTGGAGTGTCACGGGAAGTGACGGCTCCTCCGCAGTGCAGAGTTTTAGTCAGACATTTGAACACAATAGCGCAGGATAGCTGAGGGGTGTGTGTTAGTGTGTGTGTGTGTCACAAGTGGTGCAGCTCTGCATGCATAAGGGGGAAGTACTGAGTAAAGGGTTTCATAATCACTGCATGGATGTGTGTGGTGAAAAGGATGAGAAGAAGTTGTGCATGTGGTTCTGCATGCCTGACCATGCACACTCTCAACAACCAGTGCTTCCACCACACACTCCTTAATGAGACACAGTTGGTCCTTCAGCTCACTTTGGCCTGGGCCTTCAATCGGTCCTCATTTCCATAAACATTATGAACCTTCTGGATGATTTTTTTCAGAAGCATCATTTGCAATGCGAGAGTTTGAATTGGTAAGAACTTGATTGTGAGTTGCTGGATGGGCGATGGCCTGAGGTGAAGGCTTACCAGCTCCTTGTGTCCCAGTTTCACAGATGACCCCCCCCCACTCCCCCGGCTTGACCAGTCCTGTTTTGTTATCGGAAACTTTCCGTTACTGCATGACTTGCCCCAGAAAAGATTAATGAATGAAATGTGTGAGTATCCATGCGTGTTTGCCTTGTACATGAGTAAAAATGTAGAAAAATGGTTGAAAGAAAAGGGGAAAGAGAGTTTGCACTTTGCCCTTTCCAGTCCTCTGTCTTTCGTTGCGTGTCGGCTCCACACTCTCTCTCTCTCTCGCTCTCGCTCTCTTCCTTATCCCTTCATTCTCTTGTTGCCAGTCAAGTTTGTCTTCCTGTCAGTTTGTATTTCATTTGAAAATAATCTGTAGCTGTTTTTCTAACTTTAATATTCTTGTTTGCCGTCATCTCTATCTGCCTGATTTTGTTTCCATTTATTGTCATCTATTTTCTTTTCAATTTTATTGAATTTTATTTTATTTTTTTTATAGTTTGACTATCATACAACCTTCAGTATGTTTTTATGTTTTTAATTTTTTTGTGTGGTGACTGACTGGTAAGACCGGAAATTATAGCCACTCTACCCACAGCCAATTTCCGAACACACACTCTTCTCTTGTGGCCTAACGTTACCGCACAAGAATGAGTCCTTTCTTGCAAAATCTTACCAAAATACCTCCACTTGTCCTTTTGACTGTAATAGAGCCAGACAGCGTTTAACCAACTTTTGCTATTCTGCTCTTATGAAGGAGGGTGGTGTGCATTGTGCATTTGTAGCTGCTCTTCTGACTTTTCTTTGGAAGTGTTGTCACTGCATCTCAGTCCCTCGCTGTACATTCAATAGGCTGGTTTTTGGGCTTAAGGCAATGTTGCCCCGTATCTCCATTCTCCCTTACCGTCTCTTTTGTTCTCTTGAGCACCGAATACCTTCTGAGTGTTGTAATGATGCTCAGAGCGAGAGTCCGCATCCTCTCTCCCTCTTCTTCCTCTTTCCTCTTTCTCCTTTATTCTGTTCTGAGCTGTAACAGTGCTGCTATCAGGTTTTGATTTCACATGGGGCGGGGGGCATTTAGGTTTCTTTTGTTACTAGGATTATTTGTTCCTTTATTTATTATATTTTTTCTGTTTCCCTGACGACTTCTGTGTGTTGTTGTCAGTCTCCACGGTAACCACTCGCTGTTTCTACGGCAACGGTAAGTTGTGTACAAACATCTATCACTGAACTGATCCCCTTCCCACCCCACCCCTGAAATGGGCATTTGATAGAGTCGAATGTTCAGTACACTGTGAAGTTACTATATTAGTCTTTGTATTTCTATTTATAGAATGATTTCAATGTGATAGGCCCACACAGTGTAATGCCCTAGAAAGCTGTTATGTAATGTTACAGTGCACAACACAGTATCACAGGCACACAGACAGACGGACACAGCGTCTTTCAACAGATTGGATCTTTTAGCAGTAATATTTTTCTCCACATGCCCGTCCCCCACCATGTCATTAACACCTCACTGGGAATGACCGAATGTAATCACCCTCCTCTATGCAATGACACGGCTACCCACAATCCATCTGATTAATTCTCCATTGGACTCAATGTATGTAGTATTCATTTTCTTGATTAATAAGAAAATCAACAGAAATGATATGAAGCTTTGCTCCCTGTTGCTGCCTATGATTGCTTTGAGTGAATGCAGACCCCGAGCTGCAGGGCAAATAACGCTGCTCTGGTCTTGAATTTCTTTATTTTATTGACCTGCCTGCTTCCAGCATAGTGTACATTTGTCAACTATTAGCCAATTGGACACAATGTGCATTTGAAAATTGTGAGTTAAGACGTCGCAGATTTAGGTAAGGAGTTTATCCAGGCTTTGAGCTAATGTGTTGAGCATGTGGCTGGCCAGCATCCTGGCACACCGCATTGCAGACAGTCGAGGGATGCCATGACACTCTTGCTAACAAGTGTCTCCACTGCTTAGACAAAGACTTTCCAAATGTACAAACAGTACCTAGACCTGCGAAAAACGCCAGTACCATTGGAAAATCAAACTGGATCTGTTCATTTGGGGATCTTTTGTTAATTTATGTAATAATATAAAAGTCTGTTTAGAAACCACTCTGCTTCAGATGTGGTCCCTTATCAAACCAGCCAGTGTTGTGTAACCATATGCATTTCTAAACCGATATGGGGTTTACTGTGTTTTGGGTCTCGATTATGCTGCCATCTTGTTTTTCTCTTTTGGTTTGGTTTTCTTGTAGTGGATTGTCTGTGTACTAGTAGTCGTAGTCGTAGTTGTAGTGGTAGTGTACTGGTCTTAGTTTGTGACACACCGTTCTAATGCCTGGCATAGTGTCTCATGTTTATTTAATTTCTCTCCTTTTTTGGGAATGAGGATTGCTCTCTCTCACACTCTTTCTCTCCCTCTCTCTCTCTCTCTCTCTCTCTCTCTCTCTCTCTCTCTCTCTCTCTCTCTTTCTCTCTCTCTTCTCTCTTTTACATATCTATATTTGTCTATGAG
>CM022470.1:18544697-18602976 GCA_011952105.1 Coreoperca whiteheadi
CTCTCTCTCTCTCTCTCTCTCTCTCTCTCTCTCTCTCTCTCTCTCTCTCTCTCTCTCTCTCTCTCTCTCTCTCTCTCTCTCTCTCTCTCTCTCTCTCTCTCTCTCTCTCTCTCTCTCTCTGTTCCCTCCATCCTTTGGTGCTCTGTTTCTCAACCCACCACATTTAATGAGATTTTCAGGAGAATGGTCACCAAATCTAATTGCTTTATTTGAATGATGCACCTTGGGATATATGTTTTGTTTTAAACAGTAATTGATATTACTTTTTTTGTGTTGCTCATGTAAACTTTCTCCCCTTTTTTTCTCTTTTCTCTTCACTCCATCTTTACGTTCTCCCGTTTTTGTATATGGACTGGCTCTGTCTCTTTACTTCTCACCTGCATCCCTTCCTCTTAACTTATCTGTCCCATCTTTGTCTCGTATGTGTTCAATGTGGGAGTGCTGCGATTGTTTTGATTGGTCTCTATGCTGCATCCGACGCTTGCTGATTGGCTGAATTTTTACCTTTTTGGTTTGTTACTCACTTTTGGTCATGTGATGCGCCCATATTTGGCTGTGTGTAATTTCTGTGTTATATGATTATTAATTTTGTCAAACAAATGTTTTTGCACCCCCTCTTTCTCTCCCTTGTATTTTTTTCTTTTTTGAATATTTTTCTTTTTAGGTATGTAAACCCCACAAGTTTGGTTTCATATGGAGCTGTGACTTCATTTTGTCCGGGTTTATTGTTCAGGCTGGACTGGGAGGGCACGCGTGGGATGAGAAAGGCTGAATGATTAATTAAACATTAACACTTTGAGATTTGCCTTCCATATTCTGAAGATTTGCATGTATTCCTGTCAACCATTTCCCCAATTTCATTGATTACACATGACACAAACACATGTACCCTGTACACACGCACACACGCGCACACACACACAATTAGGCTAAACTCTTCATTATCTTTAACTGTTACTAGTCAGCATAGAGCTTCTTACAAATCTGGTCAAAATTTCCCTGAGACACAAAAATGTTTTGATTCATTAACTCGATGTTACATTTCAAAATGTCGCCACTGAGACACCCGCGGACAGTTGCGTCAGATAGCTAGCCAGGCTAGGCTAATTGAATCATTTGCCGCTGACCTTGTCATTTGCAATGAGGGAAAAATGAGGTAAACCTCATTTCCATTTGAATGAAGCTCGGCAGATAAAGAACATGACTCACTCTGAGAGGCAATGCGAATGGCAGACTAGGCTTTAATGGTCTTCTAAATGGGAGTGAGCGTGTATGCGCACTCAAGCACTCTCATTCCTCAGTCTCTCTGTCTCTCTCCGTCTTTGTCTCACACTCGCGCACACTCTCCCCTCTTCTCGCCAAAAGGTCATTAATCTTTAGCTCACCACACAGTCAGATGTTGAGCTTCAACAGCACACTCTGACAGTATGGGTTATTACAGAGAGCCACAATCTCCTTCTCTTAAAGCCCATCAAAGGAAGATGAGGATAGATCAAGGGACCGGAGAGTGATCCTTTGAAGCTCAGAGAGGAGATTATCAGCCATCTTGGATTGAAAGCCTAAGCATTAGACTTAAATGTCAGCCAGCATGAACAGAACATGTACACACACCTAAAAAATCTACAATACTTTCACCTGTGCATGCCAAAAAAAGGCCGCATTGCTCAGTTTCTTTTGCTGCCCCCCCCCCCCCCCCCCCCTCCCCTTTTATGTGTAGACTCACAGCAGCAACATAACCAATGTCACCCATGGCAGCCCTTATATTGCTCCAAAATGAATCACCAAATCTCTACTGGGCAACTCGCTTTTAATTGCATGATGACTAAAAGTCCCTCTAACAGTCACCACCCACTTGACACATGACACCAACAGAAAGATACTCTTTAGCATAAAAATAATCCCTCGAGAAGACGATGCTGCATTGTCACATCCATGTCGTTGGTGGGCCAGAAGCTAACTTTAAGCCAGCTTTCACAACGTCAAGTGTGTATCTTCACAATAAAAACAAGGTTATGTAACAGATAATTATGTAGGGCAGAATGATTGGGGGGGAAATGTCCACTCCAAATGACACCAGTATTCATTTTTAATGAACCGTGAACAGTAAATGTACACCGATAATAACAGTGTCACCCTCGAGAGATGCACCAAGATGTACAAAAAATGGAGACAAGCATAATACTAGCACATAACAGCAGACATGTTGAATGTAATTCTACTGTAAAAAAAACCCCCAAAAAAACCGCACACATATATATCAGCCTCGGCCTTTTGATCTAGTACTGTGTTTGTGTGTGTGTCTGTTGACCGTCTGCTCCTCCGTCCCCAGGTGAATAACGCCACCGCCAGGGTGATGACTAACAAGAAAATGGTCAGCCCCTACCCTAACGGAGAGGCTCTCAGCACGCTGCCTTATGGTAACAACCACACTGACACACATTAACAATGAACCGTGCCCTGCCTAATGATCCAAACAGCATAGGTACACAGGGAGAGGCAGACGTAGGCAGAGTAAAATACACAATACAGCCGCAGTGTTCCCTCCCTGTAGGCCGTCAGCAAACCAATTTCATGCAGTTTATCTTAGTTATTATTATTTTTGCTCCCACCCACCAGCCATGATATCAGTTGACTTTAAAATTGAGCTCCCATGCTTTAGATGAAATAATAGCAAGCGATGCAGGAGACAGAGGTGTTGATAATAAGCTTCCATTAAAGGTCCACCGTGTAGGATTTAGTGGCATCTAGCAGTGAAATTGCCGATTGCATCCCCTTCCCCTTCCAAGCGTGTCATGGACACTTTGGTGGCCTAAACTAGAGCAAGTGTTTGGTTTGTACGTTCTGGGCTACTGTAGAAACATGGCAGCCTCCGTAGAGGGGGACCAGCTCCTTTATGTAGATAAAAACGACTTATTCTAAGGTAATGAAAACACAACGATTCTTATTTTCAGGTGATTTGTACACCTATGAAAACATACTTATAAATATTATATTCCATTTCTGTCAATAGCTCCTCCTAAAGTTAGCTTAATTAAATAAAAAAAGTATGAATAAGAGCCAAGGAGTGTGGCTTTGAGAGTCTGCTGAAAGTCAGTGTTAAGCTTGTGGACCTGGGCCTTGAAGCAATTTATCAGTGAATACTGTTTATCTTGGATTAACCTATAGAATGTATGCACTTTATTAATCATTGACTGGAATGTTGGCTTAAACCAAGTAATACAACTGGTAACGCTTTACTTTAAGGGTGCTTTCACACCTCAAGTTCAGTTCATTTGGTCCGAACCAAGAGGAAAAAGCTCAGAGCTGTAAATATTAGAATATGGTAACCCAAGCATAAGCATTACATGTCTTTTTACATACAGTATATACTAGTATGTACTTCAGCAACAAGAACAGCCACTATACACACATTTAGTTTCACAACTATTTATTAATCTGCAGAAATATAAATGCGCAAAACACGGCGTTTGTGTGCTTCAGCGGGAGGCATGGACGAGGGCTGCTGTTAGTCGTTGGAGTAAACACAGTAGTCTCTGCAGCCTGCAGGCAGTTCAGTGTACCCGTCCGTTTCATCTGAAAAACCCGGTGAAACAAAATGAACGCTGTGTCTCACTGTGACGACATTAACATGATATCATTTTGTACAATTTAGCCAAACATTGTCTTAAGGAACACCACGATTCTGCACTGTTAACATTAGCACGAGGTGTTAGCATGTAGCAAAGGTTTGCTTTTGGCTAGGGTACTATGACAACAGTTAGCTGTTATAGCATTTAACAAGCAGCATGTGGGCTGTATGTGATTTACCTTCAACCGTTACTGATCACCCGGTTCCGTGTTTTCCACCACGACTTCCAACAGCTCAGTAGCTGAGCCGCTGGCCAGGGAGGGCCGGCCTGTGACGCAGCAACGTTTCAGTCCAGACAGTCAAACCACCGCTGCTCCGCTGGTCAGACCTCAACCAATCAGAAGTGTTCAGCGCAGCGAGCTCCACTCCGAAAGTACCGTTTTTTCCGAAAAGTACTACCCCCAGAGCGCTGTACTTTATTTAGACCCCGGTCCCCCCAGTGGAAACGCACTGAGTTCCTCCAAAGGTTCCTGTTACCTGGGGAAAGCTCCTGCGGTCGAAACACCGCTGTGGTCCTGCAGAGGGAATCCGTCTAATGAAGACAAGGAAAACTACTACTATTAATTACTTGCCCTCCTTCTTCTCTGTGTGACTATCAGCAGGGTGGAAATTGAGTCCTATGGTGGGGGCCGTGTACGGACCAGAGCTCTACGCAGGTAAGGCCGTTCTCTATCTCCTTTACTCGCAATAAATCTGTCTCTACTGTCTACTTGAAATTTGAGTCACATTCCAATCTTTAATTTATATTAATGCACTGCTTGCCTAGCATTTCTCCTCACTGACACTTTTACTAATATCAAGCCCTTAAGGCTATAGTTGGATTATTCCCCTTCTCTCTTTGCTCTTTCTTTTCTCCTTAATTCATCCTGCCCCACATTTTTTCTAATCACATTGTCCTCTTCCTGCCTGCATCGTTATCTGTCTTCCCTAAATCCTCTGCTGTTTCTGTCTTTTCTCCTTTTCTCCACCGCCTTCCTTCCCCTTTTTTTGTCCTTCCCCTGTTCCTCCTCCTTCAGTCCCGGGGTTTCCCTACCCTTCAGCAGCAGCAGCCGCCACTACAGCAGCAGCAGCGTTCCGTGGTGCCCACCTCAGGGGCCGCGGCCGGCCCGTCTACAGTGCTGTGCGGGCTGCTGTGCCTCAGCCTGCCATCCCTGCCTACCCTGGGTAAGAAAGACACGCCGCTTAGAAATTAAGAGTCTTTCACTTCACGTGTTTAGGAGCTGTCCCCGATCTGCTGTATGTGTTTTACATAACACATTTTTCAGAAAGAAATAAGTCATGAACAATTGTTTTCTTTAGGTGCTAGTAAATCTATTGAGGAACAACTCACGAATGCTGTTTTCTAAATATTTTTCCAAATTCTATTTGAGCAGGTCTCTGTTTAACACAGCTGTGCTCATACACTGCTCATGCTCAAACATCATTCACACTTCACTCTCTACAGCAGTTCAACTGGCACATTGTCAGTCTGTTCACAAGCTATTCAGTAGAGTATGACGCACTGATGGGATTGCACCATTGAAGATTCATTTGAATAAACACACAGATATCACATGCAGCCATTATGCAGATGCAGTCATCCTGCACACAGATTTGCTCCAAATTATTCATGTTTACAGAGATGTCTTTTTTTTTTTTCTCCCCCGTCCCCTCAGTATGTGTTCTGTGCATGTCGTTGCAGTGCTGTGATGATTGGCTAATGGGGTTGTGACTGCTATGATATTCAGATCAAAGCAGAATTGATTGGAAAATAGCCTCGTGGCAGCGTACCATGGTGACATTCAAATTAAGTGAAACAAGATGAAATAGGGGGCTGCAGAAAAATACCCTCTCCATATCTGCTCCACTGACAACTACACCTCTCAGACATCATATACTCATAAAATGATCATTTCAAAGTAACCTTTTACTGCCTTGATTTTCTGGTAGCTGGGGAACAATAGTAGTCTATGGTCTTATTTCAATTCAATGAACTTTATCTATTAGCCCCAAGAGTCTCTTGTTTTAATGTTTTTGGTTTCAGTTGTGGCGCTTATATGGAAGTTGCTGCATGCTGCATGGGCGTGAAATAACTACTTTTTCTCTCTCTCTCTCTCTCTCTCTTTTTCTTTCCCTCTCATCCTGTTCCCTCTTTTGTTTTTGCTGCCTTTTTTGCCACTCTGGTTTTGGGTCTGTGCACCACTCCGTTTGCACCCCGTCCACTACACCCTCCTACTCTACCTTCCCACTCTTTCTTTCTCCCGTTCCCTTCTCCTCTCAGTGTGGTGTATCAGGATGGGTTTTACGGAGCTGCAGACTTATATGTAAGTAAACACACCTCCCACCGACACACCCTCGCTGTCCTTCCCCTCACGGCTTTCTCCTGCTCTTTTTCCTCTGGGGGTGATTCTGCATGTGCGTCCGGTCCTGCGCTGCACAGAGCTGCCTGCATAAAGGTGAATGAGCCCACAGGGAAGAACACAACGCGCCACTTGTGCCAAATGAACACAAGAGCCTTCATGATAAAAGGTGTTTTTTTGCCTCAGGATTAGTTTTTGTTATGATGGAAACGTCCCGTCTTATACAATTTGTGCACAGCTTGGGTCAAAATAGGTTTGATTTATTTAAAAATCTAAGCGGGAACAAATCTTGATTATAGGATCAAGGGTCTCAAACACCACTATAAAGGCTGCTCTGTGGACGGATGCTGTAGTGTGCATCAGTGTACGAGTGTGTGAGCGTATGAACAAGAGTGTGTGTGTGTATCCAGGTTGACAACAGTTGTTTCTGTTCTCTCTATAGACTAGTGTTTCAGGACTCAGTCCTTAGTCCCAGATTGCCTCAGGTAGGGTCAACTCAACACCAAACCCACAGTGTGCGTTGTTTTACTGTACTACCTCCTCTGATCTTATGAATCATCTTCTGATCTGGAACATGTTTTCTTTTAGTTGTTTAAAAAGAAATTACCACTGCTTTGAATTTGTCTTTATTTTTCTACTAACTCACTGAAATGTGCACTTTTTTCGATTGTGGGGAACGGGCTTTGTTTGTTTGTTTGTCTACTAAACTACTAAATTGTAGTGAGTGTATATATTTTTTGCTACCAGTTTGTTCAAAAGAGAACCTGGTCTCTTTTGTCTGGTCGGCTAGTTTTGGAGAAACCCATCCTTGTTTTGTTCTCTTGTCGGCAAAAATGACAATACACCTACTTTTCACAAATATAGAAAAAGGAAAATACAAATTGCCCGTGCGTATTTTCGAATTGGACTCAACCATGCTGTTTTATGCTAAACTATAGGTTTCTTGCATCATTCCTTTACAATTGGAGTCTACCACTCGCAGCAAAGGTCCAGTCATTGGTAGCCTGGGATGTGAGATAGTCTGAAATCCTTCACGTTGAAACGGAGAACATGGTCTCTTCCTGAATTAACCACCCCGACCCCTCCCAGGATGATGATTGAAGCATGTGCTGATCTGCTGCTGCATGCAGACATACTGTATTTAGTGCTCCTTTCCCTCCACTCACCCAGAGGGCCTTGCGCTCTCCCCCTAATAACCCCGTTTTTTCTGTCCCGCCCCTCCACCCCTGCTCCGCGTCCTGCTGGCCTCTCGGAGAGTGCTGGAGTGTTTCTGTTGTGCTTTGCTGTGCTCTTTTCTGATCAGGTCCAAATGCAGTGATGTGGTGTTTTTTGAGTAGGTTTGAACTTTAATTTGGGTCATGCATGCCGTCTCAGAGCGAGGAGATGATTTTTAGTCAGCATAGGCTTGTGTGGGTGTGTTTGTGTGTGTGTCTTTTTTTCCCCCATCTTCCTCTCTTTTTTTTTCTGTCTCCTGAAAACATGTGAAAAAAACGCAAATAATAATAGTAACAAATGCCGTTTTTGTCATAAATGTCTCCACTAGAACCTCTGACTCTAAGTGTCCTCAAACTGTAGCTGTTCTCTTGACATATCTGTTCATTACTTGAATCTTCTGTCCTGACGAGACAATGAGGTTTTTATGTGACTTCAACTGTGCAAACATTTTGTCTTCCACTGTTTTTACCTCCCCATCTCCCGTAGTGGTGAAATAATACAATCTAACTCAACCCCCGACAGTCCAATTTCCTCTCTCTGTCTCATTGATAAAGCACTCTTGTCCCACATCCACACCACCTCCTCCTTTCCGCATACAGAAATGCAATATACTGACACGTACTGTATCTCAGTTGTGAATGTGTATATATGAACAGCAGGGTAGGGCAGACATACAGTATATGTAAGGAAATGTTACTCGAAATGTCTGGAAAGACTTTTCATGAGTACAAGGAAGTTCTAAAATTAACGTATAATTTATGTGGTATATTTTCTATTTTACCTATGAATTGTGCATGAAATATTACATACAGTAAAAATATATAGTAATCATAGTGTAATATCTACAGAATGTAGCCACAAATGTGTGTGTGTGTATGTATGTGTGTGTATCTGTGTGTATGTATGTATTTCTTAGAATTAAATGTCAGTATATTCCGTCTCTATATATGGCAGCCCCCCTCCCCCAGTCATTTGCACACCTTAGCCCAGGTGTCTTCTTCTTCAGAGGTATGTGATTTAGTTCTGTTGTGTGTGTGTGTGTGTGTGTGTGTGTGTGTGTGTGTCTCTAGGGAGGCTACCCTGCTGCTGCTGCCGCCGCCGCCGCCGCCTATCGCTACGCCCAGCCCGCGGCCGTAACCGGAGCGACCGCCGCAGCTGCCGCCTACAGTGACAGGTGAGGTCAACCCAGGACACGCATCAACAAACAAACACTCACACCTCACTGTACAACAGAAGTGTAAAGATGGTCTGTAGTGTCAGAAGTCAGATAGGAGGCGGTGGTTTTCTGTAGTAGAACTGATTGGCTGAGGATCATCTAAAGAGGAATCCAAGGCCCCAGCATGAAGACATTACACCATGGTTCTTTCATAACAGAGAGACATTACTGTTAATAGAAGTTGGTGCTTTACAAGGACATTGATGTTCAATAACAGTATCAATGGATGGATGTAGTGAAAGCCAGCAAGACTTTAACCATGAAAATGTAATCTTGTATCTTAGGAGAAGATTCGATGCAGTGTAAAATCTACCTGAATGGCACCACAGTCAGGGAGCCAAATGAATGTGAAACCACATCAGCTCTTGATAATTAATTGAAACCAGTATCTTTAAATGGGCCTTCTGGAGCAGCATTTTGTGCCACAAAACAATGAATTTAATACAGGACCTCAAGTGCAAACTTGGCCTCAAGGTGCCCTGTGGAGTTTTGTTGTAGACAAACAAAGCTTCTGTTTCCATAAAGTGTTATTCACCAAAAGGCTTGTGAGTACGTCTACGCTACGCTGTCTTAATTGTTTACATCCATGTTTACTTGCTAGCAGTCTTCTTCGTTCTTGCCTTTATCGGGTGCATTGCTGCGTTTCTCAGTGTGTCCCACCACCTCTAGATGAGTGGAATGGTGCGAAGCCAGTGGCAGTAATGTGCATCGCCTACATGGGTACATGTGAACAAACCAAATGGGGACCCACTCATAACCCTCCATAGCACTTATAGTGGTCAGAAACTCCACAGTGTACCTTTCTTTAGTACCATTTTGTCCTTTTTAAAAAAGAAAAAAAGTCAAATGAGTAATTACGTGTATGTTGTGTTTGTGTTGCTAGTTATGGCCGGGTGTACACTACAGATCCCTACCACGCTTTAACTCCAGCTGCTGCTGCTTACGGAGTGGGAGCCATGGTGAGAAAACTGACACAAGCTCTACAAAACAGCCAGCGTGGAACATCAGTTAGTTTACATTTTTTTCCGGGAAGGCTTTAAGATGCACAGTACTCTCTTTATTGAGAGCAGATGCACAGCGTCTGCCCGTGCTATGCTCTTCTTCGGACCTTTTCTTGTGTGTCCTCCTCAGCAGGACATTGCACAGAAACTGTCCTAAAAAAAAGTTAATGTACAAATACATGTACACATTTGCAGTCTTGGGTCAATAATTGCATCATTTGTGCATTTGTAGTATCATGGTGTAGATAACATTTAAAGGTGGAGATTTTTCACAATAATTTATAGCTGTAATACTCAATGATGTGTTGTCCCTTCTGTCTCTTTCAGGCCAGTTTATACCGGGCAGGATACAGTAGGTTTGCTCCTTACTAAAACCACAAGTCACACCCAAGGAATTTCACATCGCTCCAAACCCCTTTTTCAAACTCTTTGTTTGGCGACAGCTCCCCTCCATTTTTCTGCAGGCGGACTATAGTGACTCGTGTTTTTGTTTTTGTTTTTGTTTTTTCTTTTTTTTGTGTGGCGAGAGAGGTCATTGCCACATCATCAACTCAAACTCTGTTTCTGTACTCTTCTGTTTGTCGCCGACATGGAAACAATGACAAAACTGCCACGAGTGTCTCCCACATAAAAAGCTGGAGCCTACTACTTTGAACTACGGGGCACAATTTAGGATGGTTTTTAGAAACACTGTGGGACCTGGAAGGAGAGAGACTGCTGTTCCTTTGTGATCCTGCACACTAAACCTTTTTTTCCCTAAAAGTCTCTGAACTTACCATATATCCACTGCCCTATAAGACCTAATCTGCTCTATATACACACACACTTACATTCAACACTAAGTATACGGTTTTCCTCTAGTGTTGGCCTGCACAGAATGATGCCACAGAACAGCATTACTTTAAAAAAAAAAAAAAAAAGGTACTTATGTTTTTAAACACTACATTGACATACGAGGACGCTACCCCCCACTACAGTAGAGTCGTCCCTCTGGTTTAGCATTGTGGTATAATAATGAAAAACTCGGACTGCTCAATACAGAAGATGTAGGACTTATTCTTGTTGTTTTGTAAAGCTGGAACATTGAACATTCAGCTGGAGGGAACTTGGGAGCATCTGACTGACAGAAATTACACAGCATGGGAAAAAGTCTCTTTTTTTTTTTGTCATTTTCCAAAACCTACCCCAAGTGTAAAAGGAAACACAAGAAAACAAAAGTAATGTTGTTGTTTTTTTAATTAAAAAAAGGCCTGGAAATGACAAGGGAAAAACAACAAGTGACTTTGTTTTTTTCTGCATTACCTCAATTTTTCTTTCATCTATTTCCTTTTGCTGCCATTAAGAAGAGGTTGCATAGAAATGTCATTATATATAATGTGGACGCGTTGAAACTGTCCATTATTTTCAGTGACAGAGCCATTCATGTTCCGTTTATTACTGCAACTCTTAAGATGGGATGTTGGATCTGTTTCTACCCATTTCAGCTATGAACTGACTGACCCTGTATGTATGTCCATTTTGAGAATTCAGCGCACCTCCCCTCTAAGGGATCATCCTTGGTCTGCTTCGTAGTGCTTCTTCCAAAAAAGCACTCGGTCCATTTCTTTCTCTCTCCTAAACCGTCAGACATTCCAGCAGCGGTGCAGTGAATGAACGGGTGAGGTGGACAAAGATCCCATCGAATGCAAATGAACCAGATTTAGCAAAGCAGATTTGAAGCGGGAACACCCACATGGGAAACTAATCATCTGCCAGGCAGCCAAATGGGAATCCCTCCTGGCCAATTGAGATATTTATGCCTGCAGGCTTCAGGCCGCTCTGTGCTCGAGCTCTGTGCGTGGAAATGGTGTCTGATCTCAACTCAGCAGAACAGTAGATCCCAACAGAACAGCCCAGATTAGAATACAGCGCAACAGAGAGATTGCAGTCATGTAATGGAGTCTTGAAGCAATGAGTATCAGTTTTCTATTTATATTCACCATTTTTAATGTGACAGGACACCACGTACGCCGTCATTTTGTCATTTGAAATCCTTCATCATGTTCTCTGGGATTGTTCGGTCCGGATAGTTTTGCAGTTCTCTTTGCCAGTCTGTCTCACGGCATCATAAAACGACTGGCAGCCAGACAATTTATAGACCAAGTCTCTGTCCTGTATGTATCACATCTCCATATACTCTCACTTTGTTATTGCTATTATTTGCCTTTTTGGTTCCAAAGATTTTCTGAAGAAAGCACATTTTTGGTCCTGATGTATTTCTTATTTTTGTGGTTGATTTGTTTTGCCTTTACTTTGTTATATTTTTTTTAATCTGTGGGTTGAAGCTGTATTTTTCAGTACAGTTTTGGGAAATGTCATTGAAGCAGTGTCTACAAAAAGGCAGAGAACACACATTTAAAATGTCGCAGCAATTTTGGGAATTCTGACCTGCAAACAAAACAGCCCTGTTAAACCTAATTCAGTCCACACACTAATTTATTGGCTTTTTAAAACATTTTTTTATGAACACGCTCTACATGCAGAGGTGTTTGCTGCAGACAGGGGAAATCAGAGCAGATGGAGTCATGAGGGATGTACAGAAAGACAGAGAGGATATTTTGAATTGAATTTGCCAGTAGGGCCAAATTACAGGCAAAGTAAATGGAGGGAATCGTCCACACAATGTCGAAAGGGCCCCGTGGCCCAGCAGCAGTCACCTTTTGAACAGTGAAACAATGTGTGGGTGGTTAGTGGAGGGAAATTGTGGCGGTGAAGGTTAGAAGCTGAGCCATTAATCATTAGCTGACAGGATAACAACATCCCCTGCTGTCTTTAAAAAAAATAAATAAAAAAATGTTCAGGGGATACAGTGCGCTCAGGGTGGAGCGGACAGTGTGAGGAAGGGGTAGTATTGTTTTGTACGATCGTGAAAACTGTGTGCAGTAGGTCCAATGAGTATTTTTGACGCGATTTACCTCTTTTCTTTTCTTTTTTTCTTTTTTTTTTTTTGTCTTGTTTTTTCCTTACAAGTATTATCAGAAGTGTTGCTATGCATGCTTTTGTGAGAGAGGAAGGGTGTCAGTCCGAGAATCTTTTAATTTGTGCATGAATTCAAATCATAGTGCTGGAGGAGGAAGATTGGGAGGCCGATGGGGGTGTTTACGTAGCGGGAGGAGGAAAGGACTTGGATGCTATGTGATGCGAGGCGACAGGAGTGATGGGGAGTCTCAGTGGAGGTCCAGCAGAGAGGCTCTGCGTGGGGAGGGGAGAAGCAAGTGGCCCTCAAGTCGCATTATGGACGCTGATTCGGTCCTCTTCAATAATCTGGGTTATCTCTGCTCTGTGCCTCTGTGGTCGTCGTGGTAATCACCAGTCATAGCCGATGTGTAAAGTTTAATTTGGTATGTCTGGACCCTCGTGGTTTGCTTTTATAATGAAAATAAAACTCAGAACGATAACGACATTGGCTCGCCCAATGATAATTCGGCCTTTAAAAAAAAAAAAAAAAAAAGTCTCTACGCAGAGATGAGGCTAGTGATCTGGCAGCCGTAGCCTGCTTCGAGGCTGGTACAGAGTATTATTGTGAACCTTCCCACAGAGATGCTCATTTAGCAACATTTCCACCTCACTCATCCAGTTGGCAAAAGCTTGCGTTGAGTGTTGTAATTGTTATTTGAGCAGCGACTGTGGCGCAGCTGCAGTGACTCCTGTGGGTTGCTTTTGCTGGTTTCTGTCTCTTCTAATTGGACTAAATCTTATTTGGAAGGCCGCAAAATCACCACAGAGGTGTGCTGGAATGACACAGAAGCGAAACGTTCTCCTCAGCCGCTGACCCCGACTTCCCGCACTGTGCTCAAGTCAACCCAGGGGGAGGTGTTTTTGTACAGGAATTTAATAAATGAGTTTGAATTGCATGTGGAGGTTGTTTTTTTTGTCACATGCTCTTAAAACCTCATTTATCCAAGTGATTTTCTTTTTCAATAAGTGACGTATTTTCTCACAATGTTTTATTTTGCCATCCTTGTGTCTGCCTTCTGTTTATTCTCTTCATTATTATTGAATGTATATAATAAATAAACTGTTTGGTTTTTATACTGGTCTTTGAATGCTTATTACCCATGCCTCGTGCTTTCCTCAGGTTTAACATTGTGCACCAATGGTTACCAGGAGGTGGTAGAGCACACTCCCAGATGTGCTTCTTGATTTCGGAGCTGATAACCATTACGGCATTTCCTTCCCACAACTGTCGAAAGCTTATCATTTTCTTTACAGTGTTTAGCTGGATTGAGGTTCTCCAATCACGAGAGAGACCGCAGTACAAAAGCCTACACCAAAAGGAGATAAAGGCGAACTTTTTGATTAAACATCTTAACAATTGCAACCTTTTGATTGCAGGCTAACCAAAGAATCACTTCTCAGACTTTGCAGAAACTTTTCCTTCTCAGTGGTGCAATAGCCAATGTGAGTCAGACAACAATTGCACACGATTAATACCGCTCGGCTGGGTTGCATTGACCAAATCTACTGCGCGATAAGCGCCTCCGCCACCTCCAACTTTCTCATCGCTGCCAAGGGGGAACAATCTGGAACAATCTTTAATTGCATCTGGAGTTAATGTCCGTAAATGGGTTGGATGTGGTGGGAAACTTCATATCCCTGCTAATTGCTCTAATGCACAAGAGGCCAATTGCCAATTTGATGGCATGCTCTCTCTGAGTAATTGAAGTCGGGCTAATTGGAAGAATAGATTGAAGGCCGTCTGATATGAGCGGAATGTGTGAAGGTTGCATCTATTGAAGCGAGGGATTGACCTTTGTGAATGGCAGTCACTACAGGCCACTGTGGGAGAAAAATAAACACAACAAACTGAATCTATCTGACACTAAGGTTTACTACCAATGGATTTAGATAGTGTTACATATTGTCTGTTGTGTGAATGACCATATTGCTGTGATCGAAGGCGAGAGGGAGTTGTACGGTGTTATGCTGCTACTATTGGGAAAACACTCATCTTTTTCTTTCACTCATTCATTTCTTGAGGAGTGTGGTAGTCCGTTCTGACCAGTTTTCTCTCATCCACTCCGTGCAGGTCAGTCTCACTTGCTATGCCTAGACATTGTCCCCTGGTGGTTAAACTCTGGTACTGCACCTCTACTGCCAGTGTGGTTGAGCCTCCAGTTTGCAGCAGTTGCCTGGAGCCATGGCACTGAATCTGGTTGAGAGAGTAATTGGCCTTTGGTGTGCCATCTGTGCAGATTGTGAGTGGGTAGAAGCAAAAGTTGAGCTTTGAGAACATGACAAACAAATCCGGGCTTTTACAGATGAACCCTTTTTATTGACAACACTCGTCACAAACGTGTAGAAAATCTTAAGAATATGTACTGCTGGAATGAGACGTACCTTGTACATACCTCGTATCTTTCTACGCACACAGAACCCAGCCCTTGTTTTTGGTGCAGCAGCAACTGTAAGGTAACTTTGAATATGAAGATGTTAATCAGGGATGGCACAAGCCTCCCATGGTGCTGACAGGTCTCCTGTTCTACCCTCATCCTGTCTTGCCTCATCTCATCTAATCTCCCATCCTCTCCTCTGCATTCCTCCTCCTTTCATCCCCCCTCTCTACCGTTCACAGATGCCTCTGCTCTGCTCAGCAGTTTGGCACCTTCAGAGCGACAGTTTCACGCCTCTTCTATCACCTCGGGGCTATTAGATACCATCTCAGACTAGCACACAATGCGCGCACACGCACACCATCGTATAGAGACTCACTGCCACTAAGCATTTGTGATGTGGATTTCCCGTCAGAAGAAAGCTCGACTATCTGAACCCATCACCATCCAGATCAGGAAACTCATATTGCTGAGTCTTCTTCTTTCTTCTGTTTGGGACAGATGATTTTACATCCAAATGGCAGATTTGAAATAACATTTCTTACAAACACTAAATTAATTTATTTACATTTGCACAACAAAATTAAACCTAGAAAATCATATTTTTGTGCCAAGTGCTTTAGGTAGGCCTACAGATTAGTGCATGAGTTGGGTCACCATCAGTTTGTGTGTGTGTGTGTATGTGTGTAAGACCCAGTCATGAAAATGAGTGTGTTTTTAATCATGTCCTTAATATTCATCATAAGGTTCCCCGTAGTTGGTGGTCTGAGGGCGAGGGATGGTGAAATCTTTGTCAGTGTCGATGTCCTGAAAAACACACAGAAACATATCATCACACCTTCATCATGTCAGTGCAGTTAATACCCATGATAAACTGTGCTTTCATCAACCTTACAATATGACTTTGCCGTAATTGCCTCCAGTAGTGAAAGGGCACGGTGCTTAATTGCAGCGTATGTGGAAATCAGATTGTTAATCCTAATGGATTATTACTCACTGTCATGGAGAATCCAGACTCGTAGGGCGATCGCAGTGATTGCTCAGTTCTCCTGCCTGAAGGGAGACACATTGATACAGTTAGCTAATTATCGCTTCGTTATTAATTGTTCATTATAAAGGCCCCCAGTGAGAGCCGAGCTGACTGATAGTGGAATTCATTTTGTAATGTCGGACACTGGGTCCATATTCATTTTTGCTTGAGTTATATTTCAACATGAAGAATGTCTTTCATTGAATCTGGGATTGCTGGCTGCACTCCACCGTGGCTGCTTTTGTTCTGTTTTGCTGTTTTTAGAGTAGGATAGGATTGAACGCATTTGAGCTGTATTGTTATTTGTGCAGGGGGTGGGAAAAAGGAGGCCTTTAATACCATGTTTCCCTTTACAAATGAAGAGTTGAATTCATAAGTAGTTAAAACACACCAGTGCTCAGTTTCATACACTCAGAGGTTTTGCTGCTACAGCCTCACTTGGTCTGGTATGACCACTAATTTATGGCAGCTCATGATAGCTAACTTTAGATAGATGTGTCTGTGTAGCTGACATTAGAGTCAGTTTTCTAGCTGTATGTCTTTTCTCTAGTTGTGCTAATGTTATATTCTACTACTGTGCTACTGTTCTATCATTTAATATTATTCCATAATTGTTACTTGTGGCCACAGCCGTTGCTTTATTATTATGCTGGGTTATGTCATCTCAATCAGCGGAAAAACTGCTATCGTTGATTAATCAAGGCAATGATCAGCAAATTAATTAATATTGAAAATAATTCTTAGATGCAGCTCTTATCCATGTCTTGCTATGCCCTTAACCATAAGTCCCAACCTTTCAATTAAGCACCACTCAGTTTATGGCTAATGAGGATGGCTTCTCACCTCTGCTCTTCTCGCCATCACTATCAAAGCTTCCGTTTTCTTTCCCTTCCTTCGGGCTGGTCAGTTCTGGGATATCAGCACTGGGGCTGGTCCAGCCTTCGAAGCTGAGAGGGATATCCTTAGTCTTTGCAGCCCCCCTGCAGAGAAAGGCGACTTGGGACAACCCGTGCCCCATCAGTAACACCCAGCCATTTGCCACCAAGGCGATGCTAAGCACCGGGTCATCCCATTTCGGCCGATTACCCGCTTTAGCGTTTCCCTTAGTGAGCATAGTGATCCATACCACCCAGATGCCTGCGCAGAGCAGCAGTGTGAGGCAGAGCAGCGTGGCCTGCACCTTCCCCTGCTTGCGGGCCGGCCCTGTGTAGCTATAGCTGTATGTGAAACAGGAGCGGCACAGGAAGTGCAGGGAGAGGATCAAGCTGATAGCCAGGAGGCACAGCACGTAGATCTGCAGCATGGCAAATTCCTCCTGGCTGTACTCGCAAGGTTTCTTGTCCCGGACCAACACGAGGATCAGCCACTCGGTAGAGATTATAACCTGCACAGTGAAGAGCCCCAGGGCCATGGCGGGCTCACCCCAGCCCCGGGCAGCTGCGAAGCCCAGCAGGGCAAGGCAGCGAGCCAGCAGGCAGGCGAAGGCCAGGGAGAAGAGCACGCCAAAGAGGAAGATTCTGGTGGGGCAGGTCTGTGGGGTGAGGCGTATGATGAAGGAGAAGGTGATGGCAAAGATCCCAGCTGTGGACAACAAGAACATGGACATGCTGGCCACTATGCCTCCGATGTCGCTGCGTTTTTGCTTTGATGAAGTACAGATCCACAGGGACCAGAGCAGCAGGCCTAAGAGGAGAACCATGCTGAACAAGAAGCCTGAAGAGGCTAGGGTCTCCAGTACAATACCCCATGCTGCCCAACGGTCACACAGGTACCTATAGATTGGGTGGAGTCCTGTGCCGCAGCCTGGCACGTCCTTCAGGGTGACATTTGAGGAAGGAGAGGAAGTGGTTGAGGTGTTGGTTGTGGTATTGTTTGAGCTGCTGTTGGTTGACTGGCATAGACAGGTGAGAGAGACGTAGAGGAGGAGGAGGAGGGGAGGAAGGGATTTCTCAGGTAAAAAGGCCATATTCGTAGTCCACATGGGGATTCAGTCCTTCCTTTAGACACTTCTTTGATATAGTTTTTTCTCCTGAAACAAAAAGCCCATGTCAGCACAAAATACTTCACATGTATGCAAGAAGTACAAGTTTACCAAAACACGTTAACATTGTGTATTGTCTGACACTGCAAAACAAGAAGGGTGAAATGGAAGACAGGATAAGACAGAGGTCACAGCGTCGAATAGAAAAATGGGGGAGAGCGGTTTGACAGCGAGAGTAAATAGTGCAGGAGGAGGGAGTGCATAAACATGCCAGAACAAGGCAGAGGAGTGTTAGCCAGGGCTAACAATGGAGGAAAAAAGCAACTGCAACACAGAGATGAGGTTGGGAAAGAGCAGCAGACATGAAAGGTAACTACTCTGCTGCGTCGGCCCATAAAACCCCCGTAGACAGACAGGGGTACGCACATGGAGTTTGAGGTTTATTTTCCGTTCAGATTGGAGGTGAGAGACAGACAGTGAGAGATATACACTCCTGATACTGGTTTGCCACTTCCTCCAGCACATAACAGAGCCTTTGTTTCGGCGTCAGAGATTCAAATATGACCTTTAGTAGGTTTATCACCCGATAAATGTGACCCAGGCCGTCAACTTTGCCCCAACACTGGCCTTCATTTGTATAGTCGGTCAAGAGATCATACAGTGGGGGGAAGATTTAGAGAAACAATGGATGGAAAGGAGATTATTTCCATCTTAATAGAACGGCATGGAGGTTTATATCCAGTAATTTTTATTATTACCCAATTGTTAGACAAACCTGATAACACAGAGTGCATATAACGTTATTGAGTATTATAGAGAAAATAGCTATACAGGTTTGGTGACCCT
Organism: Coreoperca whiteheadi; assembly: GCA_011952105.1. Taxonomy (NCBI): domain Eukaryota; kingdom Metazoa; phylum Chordata; class Actinopteri; order Centrarchiformes; family Sinipercidae; genus Coreoperca; species Coreoperca whiteheadi. Next base: position 18,563,326 of record CM022470.1, read on the forward strand.
GACTTAAACTATTAAAGCTACAGCTCACAATGAGAGGCCATCTCCAAACCCAGACCAAACCTTCATAAAAACAGAGGAACTTACCTTTTATCCTTTGGGATGTGATGCTAAACACTTTCCCAATTCCACCTCTAAATCCCGCTCCAAAAGTCTTGATTTGACAGTTGGCTGGAAGCGTTGCAGTGAACTCCCTGTTTGGAGCGCCGGTGGCCGCTTAGCATGAATCCATGCACCTCCTACGCTGATGATGTGCCCATATCTCTGCCGGCCCGAGGTAACAGGAAGAGCACAAGATTGGGAAGCGATGGAGTCGTCGAGGTCTGAAGCCACTCGGAGAGAGGATTGTTTTCACCTTGCAACAACAGGTCAGGCAAGAGCAGAGAACCCTGCGCCAAAACTCATACCTTCCTTTCAGACCCGTCCTGTCCCTCTTTTCTCTCTGTGTCCCTCCCTCAGACTATAGGTGGGGCTCATACACCTGGAGGTGATGATACACTCAAACAAACACCGGGAGGGAGAGTTCACTCCTCCCTATTTATGAATTTGTTTCCCATAAGAATTTGCATCCCCTTTCTAGATAAGGTGCACTTTATTTGGAGTAACTGGAGTGTCTGGAGCAAGTATGAGATATTCTGTCATGTGAAACACATGCTCAGAAGGGGTGAGAAGCACATTGTTGCATGGGAGTTAAGGTGAGACTCCAACTGACTCATCCCAGTCTCACCTAGTTACAGAACAGGACCAGCCGTCACCTTAGTTACTGGTAAAATCACAGCAACAACATTTGGAATTGGGGAGTTAGCCGCAGGGGGAGTTGCATCAAGAATAGAGAGTGTTTTCAACAGTTGTCTTTTACAGGCCCATTCGTAACACCTCAACTCATGCCTGTACAAGTACACAGTTTGCAGGGTGTGTTCAGTTGAATCTTATGCCACTCTTCGACTCAAAATTTGCTATAGTGGTGTAAAACACCATACTTATTTGCAGCAGGAGCAGAATGTATGCACATATATGTGTGCGTATAGTGTGTAACAACATTATCGTCTGTCTGCTGGATATTTCAAAGGCACTAAAATCTTGATCACATCTCCCAGATGTGTCACTTAATATCAGAGGAATTCGAGCATGACATTATTTATTTTACTGTCATTTGGTTGGGCTGAAATGGAAAGAAAGGAAACATTTGTGTACAGATTCGCTCAGTCGCTCAGTGCCGATAGCAGTTCTTTATTTTGAAAGAGAAACCCCCTCAGGATGAATTGAAATGATTTTGGTGCTAACCTGACTTTTCATCTAGTGCCACCATGAGGGTCAAAACTTCAATTTGCCTGTTTCTTTGGTTCATGAACAAATCTGTCATTTCCATCAGCCTCAGCTGTGTGCTGTAGCAAATTTTAGCATGCTAACATGCTAAACTGAGATGGTGACCATGGTAAATGACATTCTGATGTTTAGCATTGTCATTGTGAGCATGTTAGCATGCTGATGGTAGCATTTAGCTCACTGCAGCTGTAGACTCTTGTTAATATACAGTATATGAGGTATATTCATCGGTAGAAAGGGATTATATTATTCTAAAGAATGTTTAGAATATAATTTATTTTCAACAGAGAAACAGCACCAAAAGCCCAGAAACAGAAAAAGGGATTAACTTTAATGCGCAGACTGATTTGTGAACTAGATCTTATACTTAGTACCAGCAGATCAGCAGGTAATTTATTTTCCTTGTAATATGTGAAAGAACACAGTTTCTTGCAAATTATTTATTTTCCTTTCCAACAAAGAGCCTTGTGGGTTTGTGTTGATCAGGGCACCTTAAAATTTGTGGAATTATTATTAGATGTACTCAGACAGCATTGTAGTTAAGACACAGAAGGAAATGTCATTAATTTGAGTTTGAAGACTGCTGGAAAAATATTGGAGTCATCTTGCTTCTCATCAAGGTCCTTATGAGTGATATCAAGTCATGATTGTTTTTTATTTACCTTTCTTTGGCATGTGTCTACTTGTGATTAATTTCAAGCCTACCAGGCTTTTTTCAGCTTTTATTCAGTGTTCCGGGGGGGGGGAAGCGATGGACAACAGTACTAAAAATAAACACATTTTACAGTGCCTATCACAACATACCAGTTCACAGTACATTTTCTGTGGTATTGTGCTTGCAACCCAAAACATATATGCCTTTGTTTTCTCTAAGGAGGGATTTGGGTTCAGATAGCAGCAAGGAGAGAGAGCGAGAGAGAGAGATAGGATAAAAGGGAAGTCATCCTCCATGATCATGTGAAAGTGCAATGTAGTTTTCACCGTTACAGCATATTGCGCACTCTCCTTGCATGCCTTGGTGTTTACAGTAACCTTGTGCACAAGGAGTAGAAAATACAATGCAAAATAAAAGAGGGGGGAAAGTACAAAAGGTAGGATGGAAGACGAGGTGAAAAGGTTCAACACTGCGAACAAAAAATATTTACATTTTAATAGACAGCTAGAAGCAAATGCAAGCTAGTATTAACTAGTGTTTTGCTTGCGTCCATTGCCATGGGTTAGGAGTGGCAGAGGGAGAGAGGGTAGTTCAAACGAGGAGAGAGGAGAAGTAGTCAGGAGTAGACTTTTGTAGATGGATGAAGGGAAATGGGACTAAAGTATGTGGAGAAATTGTTCTCGTCTTCTCATTTCAAGTGTATATAGTTATAACAGTATCATATAATAATAATAATATAAAAAACAACAACATTATTATGCTTTCCGTCCACTTAGTGGAGTGAAGCATGAGGTAGATAGACGAGAGGGCATTAGGGGGTTCGCTGGCCGTCTTATCATGGCGTGCCAAGCTGCGATGGAGAGAAGGCAGGGTGGATGGGATTAGACAAAGGAGAGGTACAGGCAGGCAAGGAAGGCAGGAGGCAGCAGATTTAAATGATGCCGTATTTGGCCAAGTCGCTGAGCTCCATGTCGCCGAAGGCTTCCCATGGGCACACCACTGTGATGTCTGTGCCAAGACCCTCCATGCCGGGGATATCGTCACCAAAACTGGAAAAGTGGAAGCAAATATGTCAGTGGCCCAGGTCCTGGTATATGACCTGATTTGAATGTTTGCATTAATATATAATATAAATGGGTTTTTACCCCTTCTGGCCTGGCTTGGGGGCCTTGCTCTTGAATGTGCGGGTCTGCCTCTGCTTAAACTTGGGTGGTCCCTTCTTGGGTGTGGTGGGCCCAGCCGGTCCACCAGGGGCCAGGACGCTTCCTGCAGGGGGGCTGGCGTTCATTTCTGCTGAGGGTGACTAGAAGACAGAAGACATTTTTGAAAATGTGTCATCACTCAGGCAGATCCACTCGCAGGGATCACAGTTTCCTCTAGTGGCTTCCTCTGCCGCCTTCTCTGTCGTCCTCTGCCCCTCTCTCTGTTAATCCTGTTTACTTACAGCTCTCAATGCCAGTCAGTGGAGACTATGCAGATTAGTTTAAACAGCCAGATTAGCTCTAATCCCACTCCAATCTGCAGTGGACTAATTGCCCTTCTTGAAAAACAGGATGTGCAATGGGAAAGCAACCTCTATTCTTAACCTCAAACTGTTCCGTGAGCTGATGTTTGGTAGTTTATATATCAAACTTTAAGATACTGATTACTAAATCCTGGACATTTACAGTCACATCATCAGTGGATTTCTACGTTCTACATTAATTTGATTTAATTGTGCTTATATTTGTCAAGTTTGACACTCTTCACACTCTTGCTAGTGAGGCTGTGTCAACCAATAAATCTCACAACATATGTCATGGTGTTGTTTTTTGTGTTGATCTCAGTCTGTCCCTCTTGTCTTCACCTCAAACCTGATCTTAAACAGTATCCTGCCTAAGCTCTAGTTCTCACCCCCCTTCCTCCGACTGCTGACACAGGTAATCCTGACATTTTGACAGAGGTGGAAAACACGTTTGGCACGTTATGCAACTCAAATGTGTGCTCCACCTGCATCAGCAGATCTAGATTGCCTGTGTGTGGGGCTACAGAGGCTCTCCCTTTCTGCTCTCATGTGTAGAGATCTGTGAAACTGCACTGTAGAGACGCTGCCCAACATGTTATCAGCCATCTGTTGCGGTCATTGTTGCCCCTAGAGTCAATCCTCTTTACACACACCTGTTCTCTTCTTTAAGTTTCTATTCATGCTTTTTAAGAGTCTGTTTTTATTTTTCAACTATGGCATTTCTGAACTTGACTACATCCGTACATCAAACCACTTTGCTAGCACAGGATAAGTAGAACATTTCACAGTGTGCAAACTTCTTTCTCATGTCATTCAGTCTTTCAAGCTGTGCCTTGTATCAGTTTACAGTTTTAGGTAGCAATGCACGCATGCATATCTGCATTAAAACCATCTTTATCATCAAGGTCTAAGTCATCCTCATCTGAATTCTTGCATTCTCTTCTGTCTACTAGCTCTGTGCTGACATGACTCATTTTATCTATAACCAGCCCACAAGTAATTACTATTAGCAATTCAGTGCCATGGCAACATTAAAAAAGTTGTTGAAGCACCAGCTATTCTAACTAAGGTACACTGCAAATTTGAATAATTTCATTAGTAAGTTAAGTCAACAAGGTTGTTGCAGCAGTAGAGTTGGTTCTCACCTGTTGTCACAGATATCCCAAGAGGGCACCGCCGATCTCTGCTCAGAGATACTTCTTTCTTCTTCTTGAGTTCGTGAGGTGCGTTGCCTGTGTTGTGCTTTTATATCTTCATGCCTAATCCCAACATCCTCCTCTTTCCAGTCACATGGTCACCTGAGAAGGTCAGGCCAAACTTCCCCACCAAGCCAGCATCTTCTCCCCTCCTCCCCTCCTCCCCTCCCTGACTTTCAGTGTCCTTGTTCCCATCACTCCGCTCTCCTACCTGCCCGTGGCATGGAGGCGGTGCAACCTACTGGGACAGTCAAAGATCAATTTGGAAGGATTTGATCGGGCTTATCCCTCTAATTCTCAGCACACCTGTATTTAGCTTTGCCGTGAGGAGAGGACCTGCTGGTCGCGATTTCAGGTCCATGTGAGATGCAGATTTTTCACATGCGGGATGTTGTTCACTGTATCACGTTGCATTTGTAATCTGAAAAAACTAAAGTTTCTAATGACTTTCTTTGAATGTGATAAAAACAAAAAAAACCTCAATAATGTTCTTTCTGTAATTGAGGCTGCATGTTTGGATTGAAAGTCCGAGGACATTTTAAATACTTAATACTTAGAAATGACTGCCTTAATCAGGTTTTGGCTCTGAGCAAAGCAGCTGGACATCTCCAGATGTTCAAGTGTTGTTATTGTTATACCAAAAAGTATAGGTGAACTCCCTCTTGTACCATCAACTATGCATGACATGTCTAACGGAATAAAAGGTGTAGAATCAAGCAAGGTAAGTGCCTTTGGTTTCATGATTGGAATTGGATAGTGTTGCCTTTGTAGCTTGAGAAATGAAGGCAATGTCAAAGATCACATTTTTGCATTCACTTTCAGCTTTCAGTACACCTCATTTTCCATGTATTTCTTCCAAATTAGAGTAAGCCACAAGCCTAATCATGTCTGAGCTTCACAACATGGGCTTGGCACCCTCACTGTTAGAGAGCTGCGGTCAATATGGGAGGGCAGGAATTAAATTGACAAACACCAGTCACATACCTAGAAGTGCGAAACCAAACGCAACTGGACCTGGAGTTTGGACCTGACAATGTTTTGCTTTTGGTTGAGTGAGGAAACATTTTAATACTGAACACATAGCGGGTCCAGTTGCCTTCAACTTCATGTCTCAGATAGTTCTTCTTACTTCTTCCTTGGACCTGGTTAATGAAAATCCTCATAGGCCAGTATTTTTAATTTCATTGCCAGTATTCACGGAACAAAAGAGGTAAAATGACATGGGCGTTTCACCTGATCAGTACCTGTTTTCATTTTCATCATTCAAATGATATCCTACATGAGGAAAATGATTCAGAATTCTACACCTAAGCTTGTGTAAAATATTGACTTGTCTTAATGATTTGGCCTCCGTGTGTGGAAACTGTTGATCTTTAGGGAGGATCCCGGATTAGCGTGTTTGGAAGCAGGACAAATACTGAGAAAAGGCCAAGACACAACCACAGAGCGCTGATGGGAAGTTATGTAAGCAGACATTCTTGTCTAAATTCTTCAAATTATCTCACCATCCATTTTTCAAAACTCCAGAGTAATTTACTGTAATACCAACTCACACAGACACATGGAAGAGATGCAAAGACCCCGGTCGGCCTTCTTCAGATTAGTCATCTGATTTATATTGTTTGACTGTGTTGGTTCCTCAGTCCATTCTTTTGTTCTTCATTTCTTATATTTTTCCCATTAATTTCTTTCCCTTTTCTTTGCTTACCTTGTATTCTATCTTAGCTCATATCTTTTAATCAGAATCAGATTCAGAAATACTTTATTAATCCCCGAGGGGAAACTCTTTGTAACAGCAGCTCACTATCACGTCGGTGTACACAAGAATGGAAGTACTAAGCAAGGCAAAAAGCAAAAAAAAAAACAAAACACTATAATACAGGTGAGTACAAAGTGGGTATAAGTACAAATTTAAAATTTAAATAAGTGTAATGTACAAAGTGGGTTAACCGGTTGAGGTTAATATTAAAGTATAAAGTAATAGTGCATGAACTGTCAAGTTGCGTGTAGCTTATTAACAATATATAATGGGACGGAGGATATTGCACAGCTGTACTAGAAATATAAATAAGTATCACAAATTAAATTTAAAACAGGGTGTATGGCACAGTAGTTTAAATGCTAACGTTGGCATGCTAATATTTGCTAATTAGCACTAAATTAAATGACCTGATGATGGCACTATATGAAAAGTCAGGGGATCACCAAACTGATTACAATTCATGATGAGGGGGACATAAATGTGTTTACACACCAACTTTCAAAGCAATAAATCCAATAGTTAAGATTTTTCATTCAAAACCACAAAGGCCAACCTCATGGTGGCTAGGGGAAAAGTTGGAAGATCACCAAAGTTATTTGGATTCATCTTCTTAATGTCTTGAATTGCCATCTAGTAGACGTTAAGAAATTTCAAGCTCGACCAAAGTGGTGGACCAACTGACTGACATTGCTATCCCTGGAACCATGTAACACTAGAATGGCTCAAAGATTTTTATTAGCTTGTTTAGCAATAATCTCCTTGAAATGTCATTCAAAGGGTGATGGCATAATGCTAATGCTTTAGAATAATGATGAAAGTTAGATGAATATACTATATCCTTTCAGAATGAAAACCTACATTTATTATTTCAAATAATAATTAATATAATAATTTGGAAACGGGGTTGATCCTATGCTGCACATTGATCTGCTGAGGTTTTCAAGGCAGTCTTTTAGGGCAACATGCAGGGCCTGGTCCTAAAGGAGGACCAGACCGTGGCTAAGCCTGAATGTAGGCTGGAGATCGGAAGGAGCTGGCCTCTTTGACAACAATGATCGCAGCTCTGCACTATGTAATGCAAACTCTGGATTATCTGTCCATAGGTTGGGAGCCACAGTGAGCGCCAGGTCTGTGTCATCAAGGTCATCACATCACAAATCTACTATACTGGGGCCGTGTGCTGAAAATGTTGCCAGAAAAAATTTGGAGAAAAGGTGAAACACAATGCAGACTTTTATTACTGTGTCAAATCAGTCCACAACTAGTGGTGTGTGTGTGCTGTATTATGGAAACTTTCTAGAAATGCCTCTGTAAATACACTTAACTCACCTAAGCAGATAACATTCAAGCAAAGCATTCAACTAACAGGTAATAACGATGAATCGGGCTGAACTGTACTGCAACCCTGTGCAGTGTTGACAGCTCTGGACTGTAGGTCAATATATCAATAGCCCACCCTCCTTCTTTCTGCATACAACACTTGGGGCATAGCACTGGGGCAGGAATATGACGCACGCAGCACTGAATTTGTGTGTTTAACATATTCTACTTCAGAGACAGCATTTTACAGCTTGTCAAATGTATGTAAACATCAGCCAACTATGACTTCAACTGACAAATCTGTTCTTTCATGAAGCTCATGAATTCCCGTGTGTGTGTGTGTGTGTGTATGTGTGTGTGTGTGTGTTCAGAGGAAACCATACTCTTTTTACATCCAAGCTCTCTGGCTGGAGGACCACCATAAACAGTGCAGGCATACAGTACATATGATCTGTGGGACGTATGGAGGTTTGCTTCCCACCCTGCAAAAAGCTCAAAGAGACCATGAGTGACTATTCTCGGCGTTTTAACACATTTTTATTTTTTTATAAATCAAAAAGGATCTAGACTGTGGCACAGTCTCTAGTGTCACTTTGGACACAGATGCTGAACTCACGCTTTGTGTCCAAGACAAATTTATATGTTTAAATTCTAAGATATCTCCCCAAAAATAGGCAAACGTGCCCATTAACAGTTTGAAGTATTTAGGTTATTAGGGGAGAGGCGCCAAACACATTAACATTTACTCAGCTTCCAGTCAACTCTTTATTGTGCTTTACTCTTCTCTGCACCCACTGAGGGTGAAACATAAACTGTGTTCCCAGCAGCTTTGTATGGCTAAATAATAACTCCCATCTACAGCGTGGTCTAGGTTTGAGGTTCAAGTAGCATAGAAGAAATAGTCTTAATAATGTAAAACTCTTAATTATGGGTGCAGAGAGAATGTACATTCCAACCACTCATATTTCTGCAAAAAAAAAAAAAAAAATACAGCTAACAACACAGCTTCCCTCAGAGCTTTGAGAAGGAGAACAACACAGAAGAAGTGTATTTTGCCATATTAGAGAAAATATGATTGTCAGAGCATACAGACGTGGTACAGCAGAGAAGGGCTGGAGGTGTGATTCAAGAGAATTTAATGGATGTTTCGATACTTTTCCACCATTGGAACCTTACTGAAGACAGGAAATACAACGATTTAACAGCCACCTTTCAAGCCTTCAAAGGGTGAGTGTTTCAAATATCAGTTTCAATTATTTGTGTATAATTTAACAACTTGACTAATAATAGTCTTGCGCATGAACCACACGCATCATAACATGTCTGCCCCATATGAATAGGGTCATAGAGCTCAGACTGTCTGGTTTGCTGATGACTATGAGGTCAGATGGTGGTGGACTAGTATTAGTGTTGACAGTTGTTCAGAGAGCAATGCACAGCAGATCACATACAGCCTACTTTAAACACAGGACACTTCCTAATCCCATATGAACACTTGCTGATGCGGGGTATTGCCGGCAATATTGACCTCTGACCTTAGTAGAGCACACTCATACATTAAGTCAGTGGTTCTAAAACGTTTTCCCCCCACACGTACCCCCACAGCCCTCTGAGATGAACTACAGTTGCCCTTCATCAACACCAACTGTCTTGTTCCAAATGTGTTCATTTGAATTGATTTTAAAATCTCATACAGTTGAACTGTCAGTTTTTAGGTTGCGTCGGTCAAGTTAGTTTTCTTACTACTCGAGGAGTAGATGTTTTTTGTCTGTTTATCCATTCCGTTTAGCAAATTATTTTAACTGTTTATCCATTGCTTTTAGCTAACCATTTCAAATATTTATTCATGACCTTTAACTTCTCTGCTAGTTTACACATTTTCACACACTCAATCTTAATTCTTTCAAATGAGTTGAGATACTTACGCAATATTGCCATGTTTCCCCTGGGGAATCACTGTGATAAGTGCAAAGCTACTTGTGGTCACATGCATGCACACTACATGAACAGTTACATGTGTCCTTTATTCATGATCAGTCAGTATTCACAGGCCTCTCCTCTCCCTTTTTGACTGAAATTCCATGGCATGGCTTACAGAAATTCACTTCAAATGCAACTCATGATTTTTCTCATTCATGCAAACACATTATGCATTTCCATTTCCTATCTGCAGGCGTCTTTAAGCTTTGAAGTGCAAAATCCTTTCAGTTTTAGCCTAAATCTTTTACTTTCATGGCAACTAGCAAATTTCTTTTATAAATGTATTTGCCTGTAGTAGGCCTAAATATATTCCTTTTCATTCTATTTGATTAACAGGATTTTTTTTCATACACTTTATATTTCCATTTAAAAGCATTCCAATTTCTTAGTATCTCTCTGCTGTTGAATAAGCATTTAAATAATTTGTTTCTGTTTCTTCTTGCAAGGCATCATATAGTGCTGACTTGTTAGCATACTGACCAAGTTACTTTGCTTTCAGTATCTTGGGGCTTTATTTTTCCAGCTTGCCTTGCAAAACAGTGAAAGTTATCATTGTCACCTTCTGTGTTTGATCACTAGAGGCCATTTTCAGGTGGGGAAGAGTTAGCCTACTTTTATATTTTTCTGTTTCTGTTTTTTGTGTGACACCTTTTTGTTGCAGTAATAAATGGATGATTTGTCCTTTTCATTGTTATTTCAAACACCTATTTCTGTTTTTGGTATCTTTCCAGGGATACTGGCCATTTTGCTTTGTGTGTCACTGTTATGTAAGACTTTAAGAAGCCACTGTGCTGAACTAATTGGACACCGGGAAGAATTCTCTGACGGGCAGATTGACCTGAATCTCATTTCATAGGCTTACGTCCTTTGTCGTCATGGGGCATTTCTCAAAACATTTTAAGGAACTGTTGTGAAGTCTTGTGTTCCTCCTTGCAGAGCGCAGATACTTTGTGAAGACTGTATTGTTATACCTTCTTTTATATAATTTCTTTCAGTGTATTTGTACATATAGTAGCCTGTCAGATGAAAATGATATAGAAGACATTTATAAAGTTATTTAAAATGAAAATATCTACATTTGCTGCAGTCGTTCCTAACTAAATGAGCAGTCACATACAAGATTTTTGATTAACCAATAAAATAAAATCCATTGTCTATAAATACATGAAGAGCTTCCCATTAAGAAAAATTGTTCTAAAAAAAGTCGGTCCTGATGAGCCTTCTCCTCAGCAAATATTTCAATATGATTTCTGCTCTGTGGTGTGAAGACACAAATGTCTCATCCATCAAAATACTGAAACTTGTCACTTAGAATTCTTTTGCACTCCAATCCACTGGGGGGGGGGGGGTAACCAATCTTTTCTTCTGATTCTCGAAGAAAATGTGCCCATGCATCGTAGGTACAGCAAGAGCCATTCTCCGGCTGGTACTTTGCCAAATGATCCCCGTTTTCCTCTGAAACTCCTGAGCGAGTCTCTAAAAATCAGGATTATGGTGCATAAATGCAGAACTTTTCACAGAAGAGTCATAGCAAGGTCCCCTCCACCATAAAATCCTGTTATTTTTCTCCTCACAGACTGAGGCGAGCTGTGAGCTACATGTGCAGCAGCAAGTATGTGGGTGTGTAATTATTAATATGCCATATTTCATTTGTTTCGGGGATGAAAACATAGTGCTAAGGAAAGGGAGCAGGCAGTGGACAACGTAGCTATCCTGCAACCAGTATATCAAAGTCAGAATTTAAAGCAGGAGAATAAACATTAAGATTCATGTTGCACAGTATATGCCGAATGCTATTGTATGGAACCCCGACCTTGGCTTTGATGTTATATGAATCAGAAATGAAAGCAAGGACAATATGAGAAACACACGGTTTAACTGTTATTTTTTTTAAGTGGAAAATATACGTCACTGGTTGTACAATGTTGCATCACAATCTATCCACACAATGACACAAACTAATTTGAAGATTTCCTGTATGCGTAGGCTGTACTGATGTGAGATCTGACATGAAGGATGATTGGTTTCACGTGGTGAAAGGAAAGAATATGATTGGCTGAAATTGAAAACAGAGTATCACATAAACTGTGAGAAATAAAGAGACACAGGGAGTACAAGAGCGACAACAGGTGCAGACGTGACCATGGCTTTCACGTTAGATGAAAAATTGATAGGGATGTGGGATAGCAGCATTGTGAATTGTTTTTACTTACGCAGGTTTTGACAAGGAAGAAGAATGTCTGAAATAAAAAAGTCTATATCTCTGGTTGTCCTGCATCGATTTTGATCCTTTTTTTAATGTCCATCATGAGTCTGACAATGTAATAAGCGCAGTGCCAAATTGGTTCTCAATGGACATTAGTTCCAGTCATATCTGAGGAAGTGAAACCAATCAGATCCTAAATTACAGGGAGAAGCAAGACAAGTTCTAAATAAACATAGCTATGCTATTCTTTCGTATTTTCTTTTTTAATCTAGGAAAGCAAACTGAATACACAACGCAGGACACTCAGGCAGAGAAACAGACCTTTGACCACACCAAATTCCACACACACAAACTGCAAAACAGTTTACCAAAACATGAGATTAAGGAGGGCTCTATAGGAGTGAGGAGTCTCTGATAGGAGTGACTCACATCAACTGATGTAAGAAATAACTAACTGAGAGAACAGGAAGAGCCTTACCCTGCCCTCCTCTTTGTTTCAAGGTGAAATCATGTACAGAGCAGAGAGGAAGATGGTTGGAGCTGTGGATAGATTTCTTAAACAGGCTTAACAAATAGCATTATAAATAAATGCTGTTTCATCTGTCTTGCTCGAAAGTTTTACCCCCATTACAAATGAATTATATTTCACATGATATACAAGATTAAAAAAGGGCCAACATGTGCTCAGAAATAAGAGAGATAATCACATGGACTGAGAATAAACTTGACCTGACTAGGGAAGCATTTTGGTTTTTCATCCTCCTGAAAAGCAAAAACTCTCCCTTCACACTTTGGGCATGCCCACGTAGTGACAGTAGTCGAGCCAACTCCTCAGGGTGGGTGTAGAGTAACAGAGAAAGGTTTAGAAAGATAGAAAGCACAGGATACCGAAACAGTGAAAGTGAAGTACAGTAGATTTAAAAAGAGAGGGGTGGGTAGATCGGGTGAGACTGAAAGGGAGGTAGCTAGAGCTGTAATCTGGGCTTTAAGGCTTCCATTGGTATTAAGGAAGGACACTTATTAGATTGGAGCGTTGAGCATTTTCTCCTCAGAGGGACTGACTAATTGGATATCACCAAATCAGAGAGCCTGACGTTGTTATGACACAGGACAGGATAGTGGTGGGGGATGATGCTCACACGGGCTCAAAAGCAATGGAAACAGCATTAATAGCAAGTAATAGAGGCTGATGATGGCGACGCAACCCAGAGACAGAAATACACACTAACATGCACGCACATATATATATAGGTTACTGTAGCACAAGTGCATGATTTTACCAAGCTCTCATACACACAAGCAAATGCAGACACATACAGCATGCGTTTATGTCAACATACACACATTCACCTGAGGGAGAAATGGGAGGAACATGCTCAGGGATTAATGTGTGGCTCTGTGTAACACTTCAGGAGAATGAATGCTGTAATTAGATTCCCGACTGCCTGCATATCACACAAATCTCAAGCGCTGGAGCAACATTGCCTGCAAATCAGTCGACGATACTGTTGCAAAAAACAACTGTGAGGCAACCTAGAGAGACAAAAAGAGGTGCGAGCAAAAGGGCAAAACAGGGAGCGAATGGATATTATGTGTCTGAATGCAGAAATTATTAAAGCAAGAGGGTTGAATAGTGGAGAAATAATGAAGAAAAAGGTTATTCAGTGTAGAAAGTGCTCCGAGGCATCCCTCAGAGGCTTTGCACACTAGCACGATAAAACAAATTCCCGCTGAGGGGAAATTAGTCCTTTGAGTTGATGTGATGTGATTTTACATTCTGCAGTGTCATGCAGTCATGTTTCAGACATCATATCGCACACAGTGTGACCAGAGCTTTCCGGCAGCGCCCTGCATCTCTGTTCCCTTTGATGTTACATGGTGGACATGTTTTCTGTGTTCTCTCTTTGCCTGCAGACCTGATAAATGCTGCATTCATTTCTGGATTTTAATGAAAAGGAACGATACCTAAAAAGGAAAAGCTTATTACTGACCAACAGTCTCATATTTATTGTATAAAATAGCTAGGAAAAAAATAATGAGCAAGCTGATATTCTGTTTCATTACTGACCTGTCAATAGCATTAACAATAAATGTGCTAATTAAGTAATTACTTGCTATACACATCCTGGGAGCCTTTAATGGGAACATCTGTTTATGGAAATTGTATTGTGTTCAACATATTTTCGAAAAATGGTGTCTCTCTCCTCCCTCCTTTTCTCTCCCACACACAAATACACACACACAACAACACACACACACACACACATGTTTGGATGGCTTACAGTACCTGTTTTTGCCGCATAACTTGATATACTGTTAATGAACAAGATTCATATGTTTACGTCTTCGGTTGCAGCCCATAAATTCACAATCTGTTCAGCTTCATTATGCAGTCCCATGTGTGTACAAGGCTGGAGACGCCCTTGGCTAGCTAAACATCCCATTTCCAGCCCACAGTGTAGTAATGTACTCATTAATACTTAATAGAGTCTATAACAATGCAATGCTGTGAATGCCGCTTTTAGGCAGTCATTAAAACCCAGGAAGCCGAGGAATACACATTATAGATCCTATATGTTGTAAGCGGCTGTGAGATAATAAAATCGACACCATGCTGAGCATTTTAGTAAACAAACCCTGTGACCCCAGAAAGCACACTTGAATGGATTACTGATCAGGCGTACTGGACACAGGCCCATGGGCCCAATGGGTCAGGGGGGCCGTAGGCCAGAGCCTCTGTTTGAAGTGACTGTTAACATTTCATGTTGGAAAGTCCCAAAGCTCAGTTCAAAGTTATCCGTATCCTGTTTCTTTGCTCCTGATCAGGATCTGGTTTTATACATTTTAATACTGAGTATCTCCCAGCCAAACCCAATCCAATATTACTTTTATTTATTTTTTCTTTCATATTACAGCTGCACAACATACTTAGGCTACAGTAACATTTCGTTCAAATGCAGGAACAGTAATAAAGCAATCTAAATCAGAACACCAGGATAGCTCTGCTTTAAGAAAATAGAACATGCTCCCCTGTCTTTCTTTGATGGTTTCCTATAATATTTTGTATAGTGTGCTGTAGTATTTAGTTGCTATTAGTATAATGGAGTCAGACAGTCTCTCTCATCATAATATGATAATATGAATATGATGCCTTTTTTCAACCAAGAGTTCTGCTTCACCTGCAAAATGTCACTGAAAGAGACGCAAAGTAACACAAAACAATCATCACAGATGCAAAATGACTACAAAGAGACACAAAACAACCAGAAAGACATTCAAAATGACCACACTGAAACGCCAAACGCAAAATGACAAAACGACAACAAAGAGACAAAACACACAAAACAACCACACTACAAACAGACCTCAAACTTGTTTTTTGTGTCTCTTTCAGTCTGGATGTCTTGCTCCTTTGTAAGGGGGCTTCCTTTTACATATCTGTGCCCAGGGGCCCATTTTCTCATAATCCGTACGTTACATTAAAGGCTTTATCAAATCTGCTCCTACTAATTCCCCACAAAGTCCTTTTGGCTTTCCAAACTGAAAAATATAGCTTTTACATCAGGCCATCCATCCTGTGCTATGTCTTTTCATTAAAACAGCAGCACGATCAATGTACCCTTGGGGACATTTAGTTGTACAGTTTGCTGTACAGCTCTGCTACAACATACTCTGTTTCCTATACACTACAGTGAACTGCGACATTCCTCCTCTCTGCACCCAAATCCCAGCTGTAGGCATGTGGGGCCGAGGTGGAAGTTTCACTTTAGTCCCTCAGCCACTCACACTGTTGCAATGTGTAGACACACAACAGCAAAGAAAGATGGTGTGAGAAAGAGGTCCCATAGAAACCAAGGGGGAAGGAAGAGACAAGCTAGGAGGGAAAGAGAGAAAGACAGGGCAGAGCAACAATAGGACAAGATGCTACAGCTCCCTGCAAGAGTGAGGAGAGGTAAATCTTCAGAAGGAGCTTGGAGAGAAGAGAGAAAAGAGGAGAAGAGATTAGGGAATAGCACGTTCCACCCCTCCCCTGTTACCACTGTCAGGCTAATATCTCATTACTAGGCTTAGCTGGCGGCTCTCAGGCAGTCAGGAAGAGGTCAGGAAAGCTCCAGAGACACAGACTCACAGCGAGGCTCTCATTGAACTTAATAGCATAAAAGTCCAGAGACATGGAAAGACTCTGAGGAACGGTATCAAAAGAGGATTCATGAGGAGATGCTTTCATATAGCTAATTGTGGGACCTAAAGTATGTGTAGTACTCACATGAATGTACTCATTCATATGTTCGTTTAAAATGATCGAAGAAGCCAAAATTTGTCAAAAATGGAGACTTCTCATGCTCATTAGTGTTGTGTCTAGCTTACTTGAAGGGGAATGTTTGGTATTTAATTTGCTTTGGCAGGAGAGAGGAGAGGAGAGGAGAGGGAGAGGGAGAAGGAGAGGAGATAAAGCTTTAAGTGAGGAATTACAGCATTGGCAAACAGGAGAAAGATGGAAACAGAGAAACCAAAATGATGTGGGCTATATCTTCTAAATATATAAAATTTCTTCCTTATTGTGCATACGTTTTATGCATAGTTCAGTCTATGAGGGTCATTACCACTGGTAATCACTCTTTTACACCTGCAGGGGGCAGATGAGTTTCACTCAGCAGAGTGAAAACCTGTATTCCATAGTTCTTTGTCAGTCACTGTGGCAGAGAGGGTGAAAGAGGACAGATTACTAAGGTTTCACACTGCTGTATACCTCACCACAGCTCAGCCTCACACACACTTCATCCATACCAGAGTCAGCTATGAATAAAGTACGTGGTTTGGTGGGTAGTGCTGTTAGTGTGTGGACTTCCAGTCCTCTGCACAATCTTATCTGGGCTTCTGCTAAGGCCTGAGCTTATGCATAATTGCTTTAGTTATAATGTACCAATAGACATTGCTACAGATCGTCACATGTTATATTCCATTGTGCAAACCTCTAATTGATTTGGTTTACGACATGCACTGTATACAGTCTATGATTTATGCTACCATATCTGGTCAGCAGTAATATCTAGCTTCTTCTATCCACTAAGGCTATTTTGACCACAAGGGGGCAGACAAACTTTAAAACAAACTCTCAGAACCAATCAGCATATCTAGTTTGTATGTGCTATTTCATGTACCTGACTAATGTTATTCCAGGATTTACTGGTGTTTCAACTCTGGTTTGGTCCATCAACTCATGACTGAAATATCATATCTCTCTGCTCGCTACTGTAGTTCAAGTTCAACACTGTCACATTGCAAACTGGTTTAACTTAGCAGGACTAGTCTGTGAGGCTGTACTTGAGCAACTAGATGTTTAGCAGATATAATGTTTATATTGTTCTTGTTTACAATACGTGAAACAGTTTTTATATACTATGACTAATTACTTTATAAGAGTAGGGCCATAAACATCATTATTGTCTAAGGAAAAAACCCTGATTTAGCTTAAATGTATTTAAATGCACACAGCAAGTTTGTTGATCATGTATGTTTTCTTCAAACTACAGAAAAAGAAGGATCTCTGGAGAGTTTTATCTCTCAAAAACATGCATGCTAATATGCTATTTGTGTTTCTTTAGGAAATTCATTTGATGAGTTTAGTGAACACTCAGCAGCACATTCATTAAAATTAACATTTCAAGTGACAAGACTTAAAGTCAGAAGAACTCATTTTTAGAAATTCTGAATTAGGTCTCAAAATGAAAATTAGAAATTTGTTTCAAGTTTTAACTTGAAATGAATCAACTTTTTTTTGGCCCCTGGTCTCATCTCTAACTTAGAGGTAAGGAATTGGCAACTCAGAAATGTATTATGTGTCCTGCCTTGGTTGTTCGGGGATACAGCTCTTCTAACGAGGTTTTTCCCAGAGAGTGTGCTACCCTAAAATAAGATGGCAGCTGAGAGAATGTGAGTCTGAAAGAAACTGAAGGGGTTGTTGTGTGCAACGGTCGGCCTCGTGGATCCCTGTCACTCTGGGCCACTAGATGCCTGCGTGTCACTAGTCAGTTGCAGACGATGTGTTGGTTCACTGCTTGGCCTGTTGTGTTAGTGGCTGCATACATGTGATTACACTGACCGCTTCTGACAACCACAAAGGGAGAGAAAAGATAGACGGCTGGGGTAAGAGAAAGACGGCAAAAAGACGGAGAGAGAGAGGGCAACACACACAAAGAAATGCAAGTTCATGTCACAGCAATATTCTGAGAGAAAGAGGGGGAGCAGTATGGAGCGGTGGTAAGAAATGAAGGAAAAGGGAAATAGAACAGGCCATCAAATTTGGATGTCAAGCTGAAATTTCAGTAGCAGAAGAGAAACAGAACAAACTTCAAGTAGATTGACAATATTACAGAAAATAACAAAATGACTAATTGTTTAGGACAGGTAGCAGCCTTTAAGCATGGCAGTATTAAGGCCTGGTCACACCAGAAAGTGGTACTGTGTCCACCATTTAGTTCAATAAAGAGTTATTGTAGAGGAAAAGAAAATAAAGCAGGCAAGGTGATTAGCTTATTAGCTTAGCTCAGTGTCTAATTGGACAATACGGACAACACACACATAGTTAACCCAAATTAAACCTGAGACAAAAAATTAATGCAGATTTACTGCGCCTGCGAGCGAATCCACTAATCACGACGAGTCTGTTGGAATAAATTTAACTGACTACAAGATTACACAGTTTTGAAACTGGTGGGTCAAGGCATTGAAACTAAAGCTCCCATATATAAACCCATATATATTTTACATACTTTGTCTAGCTGTGCGCAGTCAGCTTGAAGTCCAGCTATAAAGTTTAAGTTTAGAATCCCAAAAAGAACCGATGTAGAATCCAAGACTTTGGACTTTGGCTTTGTATAATTAGCAGGAATGCATAGCCAAGAGGAAAGGATGCAGAACAACAACAGAGAATGGCACAGTTTTGTTTTTTCTTTTTAATGGAGGGATGGAAGGGGGGTGAAAGATGATGGAGAATGAGAGGAAAAGAGAGAAAGAAGAAACGAGAGTAGGTGCATAGCTGATTCTTATTTATAGATGTGCAGATTGTTGCAGTTACTGTGTTTGGGGTCATGCATAACAATCAATGTGGGGATCTTGGTCGAGGAAATTCCTCCACATTGCACAGGGCACAGAGCAATTTGCTGTGCTTTCATATTACTGCACTTTCATAAATGGAGCTGCTGCCTCTGAGCACTTGTTTGTGAATGCTATCTGATGCAGTGCATTTATGTGTGTGAATGTGTGTGTGTGTGTGTGTGTGTGTGAGAGAGATTCCTGGCAAGGGTAGGTGGGTGCTGGTCGCATGCCCTGCAGGTCAGTTTGTTAGAATTGGCACCATAGAAGAGCAGTGTGGCACCAAAGTAAACAGCACATTAAACGTAAAAGTTGGATAGTGCTCTTATGAGAAATAGAAGCAGATTATACTGAGCTATGCAGCAAAAGAAACACGTCTACACACACACACACCCCCACGCACTTGCTCTCACATACACACAAACGTCCACACATACACCAGCATCTCCTGAATTGACCCCAATAACTGACACGTTGAAGACATACTTAAATAATTTAGCCTGTGTTTATAATTTAACAGCTCACACGCCAAAGCCAAGCCCATCCTTCTTCACATCGTTGCCGGATTATCTGATTATATATTTATAAAATAATGAAACACTAACACTTCCAAGATATACAGAGAGAAAAATATGCATGAAAGTTTAGTTGTGTGTTGTCTACGTGGGCTACAGAATGTAGAACAATCATGTGAAACTTATCTCTCACTGAAGATTAAACCCAAAATTATGCGGGACTCAACCTGAAGCTGCAAACTGAGGCATGCCATTTCCTAATTGGAATTATATGTACTTGTGTGATCTCTCTGTAATACCAGGTCGGCTGCAGGAGTGAGAGATTACAGGAGATGGAGGGAAGGAGGTGGGAAGAAGGTGAGACAGTACGCAGTGTTTGTCTTTGACAGCGTTCAGCCGGCTGTCTCTCTTATCCCCATCAGCTTGACAGGTGGAAGAATTGTCGTTGCGAATGTGAGGTGTTATTTAAAAAGGGATTACGCCTGGGACAACGAGTGGAACACAATCTTTGCAGAGTTTGGAGAGTAGGATACTCTGACGATGATGAGAGCGTATAAATATTATGAGTCATTTGTGGTTCAAGATCTGAAATCCACCTCTTAACATCAATTCGGTCAAAGGGATTAGCAACACAAATATGTTTCTACTCAGTCATGTAACCATTGGCATAACAATACTTAAATGACTGCTGGGGTTAAAGCTGTTATCACCAGCATAGGTTAGCATCGCAAACGTGCACTGGTTAGCATTGCATTTGCTTTGTAAATTGTTACGTTTAAGTAATATTGGAAATTATGCTAAATGTTTTGGACTGATTGGCAAGTTGCCATGGTGCATGAATAAAAAGAAATTCAAAGGACTAGTTCGACATTTTGGGAAGTATGCTGATTAATTTACTTGCTGAGAGTTACGGTATAGTACAGTAAATATGATGCAACAGCTGGTTAGCTTAGCTTAGCATAAAGACAAAATGTCAAACTATTCCGTTGAATCTATGCAGCTGTTCTTGAAGAATATTTAAAAACCACCTTGCAACACTGTGCAATCCATTACATTCACTCTAAGAGGTCAGCTTTGTTGTCCAATGCATTAGTGCTTTGGGTATCCTCCCTTCTCCAGGCCTTGCAATGCCACCTGTCTAAAACAAAGTCAATGCCAAATGTCCTCCGTATTTCTTCAGCACAGAGTATGTAGGCATGGAGGTAGGACTGAGAGTTGGTGGAGAGGTGAGGTCGGACCTGAGGTGGTACATGATCCTTGCTCACCACAAAGCTACACTCTATGTGTGCCCTGGATTTTGTTATTAGGTGTTGAGGCCTGCGAGACAAGCCAGAGGGAAGAACATCCACTACTGCCTTTTCGTTTCAACTGACAAAAAAAAGATAATGAAAAGACACCAGTTCCAAAACCAAAAAAAGCAGACTCGACCATGTCCCCTGCAACATGACAGTGTTATGCAACACCCATAAATCTACATGAGGTTTTGTTGATGTTCATATGGCAGAATTCACAGCCACAGGACAACAGGACCCTCAGAGGCTCAAAGAAGGAGGACAGTCCTGAGTAATGTCTGTCCTTCATCCAGTCTGGCCGGATCCCACTCAGTCCCACAGACGAGCTTACATCACATGATGTTTTCTATCTGAGTCACTCACTCCTTATATGTCTACTGTTTTCAAATAGAATTTTACAAAAGTGAATCACTGAAATGACCATTAAGAAAATAAGACATAAAAATAGCAGTAAAAATATCTGAGCTTGCCAGTTAAGGGCTAAGCTTATTTGGGAGTTGTTGCTGGTTTAGTGTTTGTCTATATTCTGTCCGCTCTGACCGAAAGAGCCACAGAGCAGCCTGAGGTACACCTGCTCAACCACTGAGGGAAATGCGAGCCTGCCCAGACCGGTTAGAATATGTGTTTTTGCAGACATTATTTGGATAGTTTACATGTGTGTGGTCATGCCGATATTATGAAATATCTTCTGCATTAATTCTCTTTGTTTTCTCCCGCCAAATGCTCATTCTTTCCTTCCATCCCTCCTTCCTAAATCCACATCCTGCACTTCTTCCACAGGCACGTCTCCTGCTATCGTAATGTTCAGCCTCAGCAAAGTCTGATCCAGTAATTTTCCCCTTCCAAGGTTGTATTGCGTCTATCTGCCTTACTTGAATGGGTCTTTTATCACTTGCTGCTCCTTAGATGACCTCTCTCTTCAGTTCAAGCCCAGATGTACTGTACAGGTGCTCTCTGTTAGTCACAACCATCATGCTCAGCTCCGCCGGGCGTATCCCATCCTGTTTTCCACTTCCCTCTGTTTTTCATTTATCATTTTTCTGGGCCTCTGGCTCACTTCACTGCTTACAAAAACATGATTCTGGCCCTCCAACGTGCATTCATAACATTTCTCAAGAGATAGATATTTTGTTACACCGCATGGGAAGGCTGAGGAAGTGACTGGTCAGAACGGGACATTAACTGCATAATAGGGAGTGAGAAAAGGGAAAAGTACTGAAGTAGCATGTGGGTATAGATAGGGGGAAGCCCACAAGGAGAACAGCAGAAATATGACTTTAGAGATGGGCAGAGAGAGGGCATAAATAAGAGAGAACGTTGGGAGGAGAAGGATGAAAAAAAAATCCAACATTTGACATTTTTTTTCCATGCAATCACCCTCTCCATCTTTCCTCATTCAGCCTCTCTTTGCCTCTCCTCTTGCCTCTCTCTAAGTTTAGGAACACATTGAAACTACTTAACTGAAGTCTCAAATCCCAGCTAACAGTGTAAACATCTTTAAAATCTAGAAAAGAAACAGTTCATCTTTCTTTCCCTCATTTGTGTTGATATCTGTTGGAAACTGGACTTTTAATATCTGCGTTAAGAACCAAACCGCTGCTGTGTGGTTCCAGAGTTAACAGCCTAATATGACCACATCACTGACTATGTCTGCGGCCTCAGAGCCAAAAACATCCAAGACCGAAACAACATGTGCTTTCTCTCTCTCTGCTCCATCTGACTCCATCTCCCTCTCTGAAACCTGAATTTCCCCCCTCTCTTATCTGTCGGCGGGGTTTATCTCCGTCTTTATGTCTATCTTATTGTTTATCTGTCTGTCTGAGTCCCGCTGATTCCTGGCATAGCCTGTCCTTCTATTCTGGTTTGTTTACTGTTGGCGAGGGTCTGCTTTCACGCAGCTATTCACAGAGTGTTCTGCCTGAGCCAAATGTGATGTGGCGTTACGTAACTCTCAGATATACACCATGGGGATGTTGTTCTGTGTGACTACTGCATTAACTTTAACACAGGTGTACTAACAGTTGTAACAGCCTGTTCACTTGTCTTACTCAAAAAACATTGATACGACTGTACAGAACTCAGCTGCTAGGCTTTAAACCAGGACTAGGAGGTACGATCATGTCACACCTGGTCACGCCTCTTTACATTGGCTCCCTGTTTGTTTTAGGATTGATTTTAAGATCTCATCGATTAGTATTAAGGCTCTTCATGGCCTGGCTCCAGATTCAGTTTTAGACCTTTTAATCCCTTATGAACGTTTACATAGATTGAGATCATCTTCTGTCTCGTCCTTAAAGAAATTAGGTTTCCTGAGTCAGTGTCTTCCTTTAAGTCTCTTCTCAAAACGCATTTTTATTGGAAAGCATATCCTGATCTTAACTGAGCTGTCTGTTTATTTCATTTTTTTTAAATGTATTGTTATTTATTGCCCTTCATATATTTTATCATTCGCTGTGGTATTTTATTTCTCCCTCTTTGTACTTTGTTTTTGATAAGTGGTCTATCATTAGTATTTTATTATTAATTTTATAAAGACCTGCTGAGTGAAGGGCAGCTCGTGCAGAAGGACTTGCACATTAGAAATGTTCGCGAATATATGTGTTCTTAACGCTTTAATGGTCTCCTCAACCTTTCGGTAGAACACATTTTGAACCAGGAGTATCTTGTTGAAACATTTGTTGTGCTTAACTCAACCTGAGTGAGCCATTGCACTCGGTTGAAGTATGTTTGATCACAATAATAGTTTTGGGCATTGTTAAATCTCACTCTGATCCCGGTGGGCGGTGGAACTTCTGCTTCAAGGGTGTATCTAGATTGTATATTGGAAAACAAGTCAGTTATGGTTTGTAAAAAAAACACAAGAAGAGGATCCATCGCCCAAAAAAACTGCTGTGCTGGTGTCCCCCCACACAGATGAACAATTCTGATTTGGTTCTACAAAGACCGAACTGCAGATTAGATTTTTGTTTTTTGTTTTAATATGACTATTAGGTCATTTAGTTTATTTGTCTTTAAAAATACCAAACATGTTATATGTAAAATATTTGATTTTGCTAGTGTTACCCATTGCTCTTGCCGATAAAAATTCATACATATTGTTGAAAGCCTACTTTTACTGTAAATGCACCATAAATAGACATCTCTACCAAGAGACTGGTAATTAATAATCTTTTTCCAAAAGAACTAAGAAAAAAAAACACATAGTTTTTTCCTGGATGGGAAAATGGAAGGGTTAATAAATACCAGAAAGTACCCGAAAGGGGGTTGTGTTATGTTGCTAGAATACCAGCAGTAAAACAGTGGACTGACTGTACATGTCGTTTTTATACTTAAAAACACAGCGTTCATGGCCTAAATGAGCTCACAGCTTCCATTCATGAAAGGTAAAGGGGTAGCTCTCCCTTCAAACAACATCAATGTAGTCTGCTCTCTGAAAATATTGCTGTACATGTTTTGATATATAGGGTCAAAGAGTGGAGTCAGCCCATGTTGTGCCTGCATGGTGGATGGTCTTTTCATATGCTGCCATGCTGGCAAACAGCAGTGAATATTATCATGTACCTGCTATGAAACGGGTTAGACGTCCCTGTGCCAGCCTTCCCTCACCCTCCTCTCTGTCTGTCTCTCTGTTTACCCCCTGCTTGTTTTTCTCCTCCTTGCCTTTCCCTCACCTACTGTATTTTGTGGTGAAGGCGTGGGAGTTGGGGAGAGAGTGAGCTAATACCCCGGTCTGATTAAGTGGTGGAAAAAAAAGGGCTGATAGTATGAGAAGGAAGGAGAGAGGGCGAGGGCTGAGGGGAGGTGGGGGGGGGGGTCGGTGGGTAGAAATAAAGGGGTGGAGGGAAGAGAGGTGAGTATAAAAGCCTAGCTGTGAGGAATTAGGAAATATTCCTCCGGAGAAAATACACACAGAGAGATATTTCCAAGACTTCTCACTCAATAATAATCTTCCACGGTAAGTACTTTAAAGCAAATCATCTCTTAAAAGTAATGGTAGGCGGAAAGTTGTTTACATCTTTTAAACAAGCCAAACTTTGGCAAAACTGCTAATTTGATTTGTTAGCTGATGCATTTTTGTATTGCTTTAACTATAATGTTAACTATAAGTGCATTTCTCATAGTACAGTAGGTTTGTGTAAAGAGTAGCCTAGTTAATATGTAGCCTCAGGTTGGCTCTGTGCATGTCTCGCATCATGCCTGTGGCTTTTTCCAATGAGGTGGGCACATTCTGCCTGCAGGGAATATGAACCCACCAGGAGCCCTGCTAAGACTCAGACAGGCAGAAAACTCTGTAGACATGAGTGTCAGCACCTGCACACAGACACACACACACACACACACACACACTCGTCTAGATGTCCTTGCCAGTCTTTGGAAGTTTCTTTTTGAACTCCAGGCCCCAGGCTTTCTGTTTCTGTGCCCAGTGTGAGTCTGAGTTCGACTCAAGCCAAGATATGGCTGATGTTATGAGCACTGTGCGTGTGCGTGTGTGTGTGTGTGTGTCTGTGTGCGTGTGAGCATGTGTCAGTGAGTTGTGTGTGCGTGTGTTTATATGTAATGAAAGCTGCTATTGACAGTGAAAAAAACAGAATCCCATCCAAATCCCACAAACAGAAGATGGGGATGAAAACGTTTCTGCAGTGCAGGCATGCGAATACAGTGTGTGTCTGTGTGTGTGTGTGTGTGTGTGTGTCTGCGCGCGCGTATGCGTGTGTTGGGGTGTTACAGACGTCTGGTATTGCTGTTTGTACAGGTGTCTTACCGTAGGTCACATATGCATGATTGAGTGCATATGTGTGTCCATGTGCTGTATGCATACATGTGGAATGTGTGTGTATGTGTGCGTGTGCACGCAGAGCCACGTAGAATACCTACCTGTTTATAATTACCACCTACCTCCCTGCATTAAGCATAAGTCTATTGGGAGTCTATTAGTTGGCAGTTAGACAGCTATTCTCAGCCACAACTACTATCTTATGGTTATTCCCTAAAAAACTGAGGTTACAGCAATTGAATGGTGTTTGTGGTTTGGCCCTGACTCCAGTCCAGTGGCCTGAAAAGACCTTTGGACACGTGTTTATCTTAGTAAAGATCTTCAGTCTGGTCTTATGAATATATATAACTTAGGTTTGTGTTTGTCCCATGTGGACATTCTGCAGCAGCTTGCCAGGATGTACAGATGTATATCTACAGGACAGCTTATATCAGTAGTTTAGGTGACTGGTTCTTGCCTTCATATGCACAGAACCACAGGAAACAGATTTAGAAACTTTGCCACTTTCAGCCATTTATCCCTGCTTGTGGTTTTTTCCTGTTTACCTGAGCCACTTTCTCTCTCTGCCTTTCTATCTCTCCCTATCTAACTCTTCCTTGGTTTGCTGACATGACTCATAGATACACCTTTCTCCCCTTTTCCAGCAGACAGGCAGATAAACAAGCCCCAAAATGAGGAGCCTTCTTCAGTTTCTGGCCCTCTGTGCTGTGGCCTCTCTCTGCGTCTGCTATGGTAAAGATCCCCCCCTCACTTTTCTATCACTCAGCGGTCTATTTGTAACCCATAATATACCCAATTTAGACAGTGATTCATCATTTATGATTAACCCGATTCCATGTTTTTCCCGTAGACTCTCATGAAAGCACAGAATCCATTGAAGGTGATTAAA
Organism: Coreoperca whiteheadi; assembly: GCA_011952105.1. NCBI lineage: Eukaryota > Metazoa > Chordata > Actinopteri > Centrarchiformes > Sinipercidae > Coreoperca > Coreoperca whiteheadi. The sequence continues at coordinate 18,589,837 of CM022470.1, forward strand.
TGTTGTCTCTCGTTCATGGAAAAACATGCATGCTTTTCTAACAAGAAATGACACAGCCTGTCATACAGTATCATGTATTTAATCCTCATTTTACCCTTTACTAACGAACCCCCAGCCCTCACTTTATCTGACCACTTACTTGATGGGCATGATTAAAATATGGGTTTTTGTCTAGTAAAGTTTTGTGGTTCCAGATTTGTTTGTGCCCCCAAACCAAGCCAACTCATTCATCCCGCCACAGAGGGGCAATGTATACAGCCCACACAGAGGGAACGGCCACAACTATTACAACTTCATGAGGTAAAACACACAACCGCAGACATGCAAGCAAAGCGAATAACCCTTCCTTTATCTTGTACATATGTATACCCAAATACCCACAGAAACAGGCAAGAAAATGCACACACACACAATAGTAGCTCATTAAGAAAAAAACTTAATTAGACTATTAAACATCTACAAATCCATGAAACATTGAGAGGCACAAACACACAGAGCCTGAAGCTCAGGATAAATGCTCAAATGCAACGATTTGAGAAGAAATGCAACAAATCAAAGCCACAAGTCACTGGCTGTTGTGTATCTGTTTCTTATTATAATTTGTCTTCCCTCTAACTATCTCTGTCTGCCTTTGTATATCTCACCCCCCCACCCGCACCCTCCCAAGGACGATAAAGTCTCCTGCAGAGAGGCGTGCAGAGACCTGTGAGGACTACTCTCCCTGCCGCTTTTACGCCCATCGCCACGGCTTCCAGCAGGCCTACCTGAGATACTTTGGTTCCGGCAACCAACCCCAGAGACCAGCTGGGGCTCGTCGACACTAAAACGTATCTGTCTGTCAAACACAGAATTATCATTATCGTCTGGAAATGAATGCTCGTTCCTTCTTTCCACATATTACAACTTTTATACAATTTATGTAGCTGTTTTTGTGGTGTCTTCTGAATTCTTGAAGAAAACGAATTTTATAAACCTGGAGGCTTCCAGTGTGGGTCAGATGATACAGCAACCTATCATTATACACATGTAGAAATTCATGGCCCATCTCTTGTGTAATCTCAGGATAACTTTTATCCACCATTATCACACCTTCCCAGCATTTATGAGCTTTATGTGATATGCTTGAATGAAGTGTTTTGCTCACTTTCCACTAAGCATTTCTTACACTACCCACCTATTTATCCAGGCCAGCACTGCTGTCAGTGATTATTGCCATTGCTTTGAAAAAATAAATAAAATTCCCGTTATTGGGTTTTGTCTTAATCCTGTTTATTCCATTCCTTTGCCACATGGGTGTGTGAGAACATTTGGCACCCAGGGCCAGTGTTTGCAATGCATGGTCCAATTTTTGTGACTGCTCAAGATAAAATAGCAAATTTTACAGCTACATGTGTTTTAAAGGCTAGACCAAGAATAGCATTGAAGAGGGGTATGCAAGTCAAACATAATGGCACGTGAGAGCAGCCAGGGAAAACTTTCATTCAGAAAATTGATTTTAAGTTGTAAATGAAATATGACATTATTAGATTGTTAATACTGATTAATAGTTTAGTCCAGTGGTTCCCAACCTAAGGGTCGGGCCCTCCGGAAGCTGTCACAAGATAAATCTGATGGTCGTGAGATGATTAATGGAGTTGGAAAAAAGAAGAAAACATTCTGCTGTACAAAGTTGTATTCATTTTGATCCATGATCAGGCTTTGCTTTTTATTTTTTTGTTAAATATTGGAGAATCAACCAATTATTTAAATGAAACCATCTGAGAAGTTCAGTGAGGAAATGTCTCTTTGGTGGAACTGCTAACAATTCATCGACATCTGAAATGTGACAAGGGGCCCCAAACTACACACTCACAAGCCAGAATGGTTCGGAACCACTGATTTGATCTTTAACATTTTTAGAAGTTCATCACAAAATCTTAATCTGCAAAGTACCTGGAAACTATATTTGTCAAATAAATGTAGCAGAGGAAAAGTTACATTATTTAACTTTGAAAGTAGTATAAACATACCATATCACTGCACTTAAGTATAGTATGGAGTAAATGTATTTAGTTACTATCCACCACTGGCTTGTTGAGGGGTTAAACAAGGACACATTTAACCTGAAGCACACAAGCTCTGCTGATTTCAATATGTGTATCAAGATCAGGTTTCTTGTAATCCCTGGAGGAATCTGTGCAATGCACCACACATCTGTATATCAGTATCCTCACTGCTGCTGCAGACAGTCATACAAACAAAGACTGGTCAGCACACAGTAGATGTCAGCATGGCACAGTCCTAAAAAGGCAGTCATGTTGGATGTTTGTTTTCCTATGTTGCCACGAGGCCGCAAATGTGCACAATTAAAGTTGTCCTGAGGTTGAATCCTTGAAGTCTGTCCCTGAAATGAGACAAGGCACCAGCATTGACCCAGACAGTGAAATTACACCCCGTATAATACCGTCAGGACCAGTCCAGAATCTAAATATCAAGTCAAAAAAAGCAACAAGATGAGCAGGAGAGAAAAAGATCTGAGACAACATTTTGATATCATAAATTAAGGAAGTTCAAAGGATCAGTTTTTGGAAATGTAATAAAATACTGTATTTAGCTACAGTGCATCAGATACTATAATTCAGTATCAGCATTACTAGCAATGGTCCCTTTCTACTAAACCAATTAAATACAAAAGTTTTCAAAATGGTCAAAGATTACAAAATACTGTTCTAGTGGTGAGTTGTGTTTTATTTAAAATCAAATGGCATGTTCCACTCTACTGTATGGAGCTTTCCACCACTTCACTGGCAAACCACCCACTTGTCTTGGTAAAAAATATCTTTCCACATTTCAAATTACCCTTCTACAAATCTTCAAACACACTGGCTTTGTTTCTAAATGTTGCTTTCTTTATGTCGGAAATCACTGCGGTTTGTAATAAAAGAGAGAGCTCTCGGATTAAAATCATGTCACATAATGTGGGACGGTGGTTTCTCCGTTTCAGTTTGTATTGCGTGGTTTTCTCCGCCGCCTGCACTTAGTGACCTACATGTAATAAGTGTATGGGTGCGCTTGTAAAACTCTGACCTCTCCAGGCTTCCAGTTGGCATTGCATTCCTAAGATTTCATTCAACTTTTTATTATTATCACTAAATCTGACAGCAAGTAGTCTGGTGACTCTAATCTGCAGCTAAATCACTCATCATTCCCTGTCTTTTTTTTTAGTGTTTAAGCATGCAATGTATTTTTGTACTACTTTCCTTTCATATTAACACAAAAAAAAAACCCTGCCATTTTTTAAGATGTAGAAGAAGAACCTGGCATGTACTGTACATGCAAGCAATGATTCACAAGAACAATCTGGTTTCTCAGTAGCACCTAAAATGACCTAAACAAGGTGCGAAATATTATTCACTGAATGACACTTCCAGGGGCTGATGTTTGTGGCTGTGAGTCACCCACATTTGTTTTCTCATCACATATGCTTTAAAACACAAATACCCACCTTTTGGAAGCCAACTCCAGATTCTCTCTGCATGTTCACTTGTGTGAGTCTGTGTCCATGTATGCAAACATGAAATATATAAAATATGTTGTTTTTTTTCATACATGATTTTTGTGGAGGTGTGTATTTCTGCATCTGTGTGGGTGTGTGATACATGATTCCCTAACCAATCACATACCCATGTCATAGTGAGGGACACATCTATAAAGCGAGTGTATTTATGCATATATGTGCACGAAAAAGAAAGAGAGAGAGAGAGAAGAGTGACAGAGCTGTTGAAGTCTCCGGTCCTGCTTGCTGCCTGAAAAGAAGAAGCTGAAAGATGAAGACTTTGGCCATCCTGGTTCTCTGCTCCCTGGCAGTCATCTGTCTGACTTCAGGTAAGAGCAACGCAACAGTATATGTTAGAAAAGCTCTTTATTTAAACTACTGTATATTATTATATTATTTCCAGTATATGTTGCTCTGCAAACAAAGTTTAAAAACTAGTTCTGTCACTAAAGATCTGGCCAACTGATTTATGTAAAGACAGAGGGTTGCATTAAAAAGAATCACTTGAGAGAGTGACACTTCCTGGATTCAAAATAAAAGAGTAAAATAAAAATATAACATTATTCTTCATATTTTTTTCCTAATTTTTGACAGATTATGTCCAGCCTGCCGGTGACAACCCTGCTCAGGAGGGTAAGACCATGTTTTTTGACTGGATCATCAAAGTTACAATATGTTATATCTTTAAGTCAGTTTGACTCGACGATTCCCACAGTTTGGCTAAAACACGTCAGGTGCTGCCTACATAAAATAATAAACTGATTATTAGTTCAGCAAGGCATTAAATACAAGTGTGAATAATGATCAAGGCAGTTCAAACATATATTTCAGTCGTCCACACACTGCTTGAAATTCTATAGTAATCCATATTCTGCTTTCAACATCTGGACTGACACAAAACAGTTTAGGCTGTTGTTCCTATTTATAAACTGATTCTTCTGCAAGCATTTGAGTTCGGTTGATTGACAGACATCTTATGTATTTATACAACAAGATAAAGTGACATTAAATGTGCATGGTGTGCAGGCTTGTTTGTGGAGCAGGAGCAGGCCTCCACAGTGGTGAGGCAGAAGAGAGCTGCTGGAGAGTTATCCCTGACCCAGCTGGAGAGGTATTTCATACCTCCTCTACTTTCACATCACCTAAAACAAGCATACTGACATATATCAGCATCCAATCCAATAGTAGATACAGCATGTGTTGTACACACTGATTTCCTAATGTGTGTGTTGGTGGGTGATCTCTTGAGTCAAACATTAGATTATACATGCTTTGAAGCAGTGCCATCTGGAATATCATGAATAACATTTACTGTATGTGTTGCCTCTCTCTCTCTCGCGCTCTCTCTCTCCACTCAGCCTGAGAGAAGTGTGTGAGGCCAACCTGGCTTGTGAGAACATGATGGACACAGAGGGAATCATTGCCGCCTACACCTCCTACTATGGCCCAATCCCCTATTAGAAGCCAAATCCTGCTCATCACAGCTGTTTTATTTTAATTAGCATTATCACATTTGAGCTTGACATGCTTTTTTGTTTTTTGCTTTGCAGTTAGGCCAAAAAGCATGAGAAAACATTTCCAAAAGTGTGCCAGTATGTAACAGTTGTTACTCAAATTAGAAAGTGAGAGATGCGGCGATAAAGATGCAAACACATGCGTTGGAAGCGGAGCAAGAGGAATAACATCTGCATGTGAAGTTATTTTTCCGTCCTGCATAGACTCTCAGCATTGTCTTTATAATTCTATGATTTCTGTTAGCCTGTAGAGTAGTGTGATGGAATTAAATAAAGATAAATAAAACTCTGCTGTGTGTGTGCTCTGTTACAGTATAAGGCCTCACCTGGGATTCTGGATAAATGTACATAACATTTACTTACTAATTGGACTGCTTTGACAAGTTGTGGCCACGAGATGTCCCTGCCGCGACATCTAGAGATGTGAGCCCACAGGAGTCACAATGAATATGTTTTTATTGTTGTGTCATGCATACAACTATGGACTTATTAGACACCACAATTTATATAATGCAGATCCAATCCAGAGTGCTTTGCATCTTTTTTTTATTATAAAATTAATACAATTTGCTCCTCTCAGAAAGAGTTTGAGATCAGCTGCCCTCAAAGATACGTTTCTTACTCAATAGATTCACTGTGCTTACACCGAGGTCCGACATAGGATCAAGACAACCTTTAATAAAGGCAGCTAGGAAGTCAAACAGAAGTAAGAACAGGCTAAATTAAATCCATAGTATTAAAACACTGTCATATTTTGAGTTCTCGTGAAAAAATTGGGGATATGTTCAGACACACTCCTCTTTTTGCTTATAAGAGAGGCAAAAATCTCAAAGACATTTTAGTCTCTTCAGATTTGAGAAATCATTCCAAAGTCCACGATAACCTGAATTCTCTGTGTTATTTATGTGCTCATTGCAATAACACAGCCTGCACTAAGGCATCCCCTTTCAGAACAGACCTTTAATGTAAAGGGACGTATTGTGCCACCGGTGGTTTACATGCTAAAATGCCTATGTGGCTTAATATATGTGGGAGAGACAAGCAGACAATTGAAAATTCATATTTCAGAACATGAAAGCCTTAGTAGGAGACAAGATGGGACTTTAACATGAAACAGAATATTCTATTGCTTTTAAAAAGGGAAGCATTTTGGATATACAAGTTAAACACACTACTGAATGAAGGGCTATACTTTTGTTGTTTAGTTTGTTTTTCTTACAAGCTATGTTTAACTTGATCATTTTTATGTTGGAAACTATACTGGATGTTTTTTTATTGCTCGTTCTTTTGGCTGGTTTAACCACAAGATGGTGGTGTTTCATTCAGCAACATGCTTGTCTGAATAAAGAAGAAGTCTATTAAAACACCATCTGTGGGCAGTCCTGGTGCTTCTTCATTTGACGAACAACACAACAACAAAAGTCCAAAAATAAAGAAAAAGAACTTAAATAACTTTCACAGTAAAATTTTCAGACCTTAATTTTCTACAACAGAATTAATGAGAAATCACTGACAAAAATATTTACTAAAATAATCCTGGAGAAATCAGAGTCAATACAAATTAAATAGTCCATCTTCCCTTCTTTTCTAGGCTTTTGAGACAAAGTTAGCTGATCTTAGCATATATATGTAGATATATGCTAAGATCAGCTAACTGAAGAAAGCGAAAACGAATATTTCCCAACACGCCAAAATTTACTTTCTTGATTCTCTAGAGATGGTTTTCAAACTTCATATAGGCTAAGTAATGTTTTATCATACTGAATAATCAACTGACTAGCCAAATGAGAATGTGGGAAGAGGGTAAAATTCCTAAACATCCTCCCTCCTATGAGTTCCTCTTGTATTCCGTGCGTAGGTTTACCCCACATTGTGTAACAGTATCATCGTTGTTCTGGAAATGTCTTTGATTTGATGACTGGAAGCATGCTGTTTACATAGTTAGTACCTGTTTACTGCTGGAAAGAATGGCTTATTAATGAACCTGCACAGGCAACACTAATGGTCTCTGACAAACACTACATGTGAGCGACTAACACGTGTTGGCAGCATGCGGCAGTTTGATGTCAGTTTCTTTCTTTTTAACTCCAGCAGAGCTGCTCAACCAGTGTCACAATACTGTGTCAGCTTTTGAAACATGAACTCTTGTGTAAGCTGCTTTGTGCCTCTAAAACACCTTGTGTTCTTAGCTGAAAGACAGACAGTGCTCATGCATGAAACAATAAGATTTTATAATAAGAGATCAGTAGGCTATGAAATGTTTAAGAGTACAATATGCTTAAAGAATGAGAGTATAATATAATTTCTATTACACCCTGCTAGCAGCATGGCTCTCGGGATGGCAATGTAGGCCTGTCAGTCGGTCAGTCTACCACATTAGTCCAGAATGAAACATCTCAACAGCTTGGATTGCCATGAAATTTGGAGAAAAAAAAACCATCCATGGGCCCTTCAGGAGGAATCATATTAAACTTTGGTGATACTCTGACTTTTCATCTTGGGCCACCATCAGGTCAAAATTTAAATTTGTCAGACACTTTGGTTCATGACTGAATACTTGAATACATTCCCATCAGCCTCAGTTGCACTCTTTTTTGTGCTGATTAGCAAATGTTAGCATGCTAACATGCTAAACTTAGATGGTGAACATGATAAACATGCCTGCTTAACATCAACAATGTTAGCATTGTAATTGTGAGCATGTTAACATGGGATGTTAGTATTTAGCTCAAAGCACGGCTGTGGCTAAGTACAGCCTCACAGAGCCGCTAGCATGGCTGTAGCCTCCTAGTCTTGTTTTAATATAATTTCTTATTCAATGTGCCATGCAGCAATGAAAGTAGTGCTTCATTAAAAGCACAAGTGCTGCATCAAAAATGTTACTTATGTAAAAGTATATTAGTATTGGTGAAAAATATCAGTTTAATGTTGTAATTGATTGAGGTGTAGCTAATGTTATTGTTGTAGTTAATTGTTGTGTTTAATCTATAACGATGTATTGTATTTTATAAGCTGATCATATGCTTTGTATGTAAAAAAAACTAGCAATTGTATCTGTTAAATAAATGTAGAGGAGTAAAAAATACAATATTTTCCTCTGAAATGTAGTACAGTGCAAGTATAAAGACAATTCTAAAGGCGCTTCAACATGCCATACCTCTCCGTCTCTCTTATTTCTTGTGTAACCTGTTTGTCCTCAATCTAAACTTGGAAAGTACAACTGCGTCATCATGAAATAAGACTCCACTCCTGGAGCCTGCTGGCACATTGCTCATTTGCCATCCCAGTGCAACGACAGATATTAGGTCACCATGATGGACCTGTTAACATTTGATAAGGAGAACCGGGAGCGTATCCAAATAGTGGAGCATTCATTTGGTCCATCAGGGAGCCCCCTTTCCAAGGAAGGTCGGATTCTAATGGGAAAGGGCCGCCTCATGAAGCAGGGTCGTCGGAAGCCGCAGCCTAAGGCTTTCTTCCTCTTCAATGATGTGCTGGTGTACGGCAGCATCATTCTGAATGGCCACTGGCACAAAAACCAGAAGATCATCCCTCTAGGTGAGCAACTCATCTGCTTCTCCTGTGGCTGACCCGAACACATGATTCAGTCAGGCAGAAAATGTCCAATGAAGAGAAAGATAGTGATCAATGTGGAATTTATATCATTTTAAACTGTATCACCTTCAAAGCACTTTAACATTGTAAGGGGAAAATGAAACTCAACTAACTGAACTAACTAAGGAATGTAGAAAGTTTAAAGGAGACAAACAATTTCCAAGTTTAAAAGAAGGAATACATTGATATCTGACCATTTATGTGTCATTCCATTGGCGTTGCCTTTTCATAACTTTACATTGTTTAGATTAGATTATTTAACACAGTTTATTGGTGCTAATTAGAATGCTGCACAAAACAATGACAAAAAATTAAAATATCTACAGACCACGGAAACTACTTCCAACTGAACAAATAGTTCTAGCTCTAGATTCACCTAACCAGGACATTGTTTCCGGAAATGCCAGTTACTTTTGAGTTTGTTAAATGTCATTTTGAAATGTTTGCAACACCACAAAATAAAACTGCATTCACCTCCCCAGCACCAATGCATCTGCAGCAGTATCAAAGGGGGATATCTCAAAACCGCAACCAATAAACCAAAATGATCTGTTTCACAGAAAAGGGGCAGGTTATTTATGCCAATAGTTGCTAGAAGTTTTGAACACTTGAATCATGATATGAATCACATGTAGAAAAACACAGCAATTTGACAGCTGACCATACCATGATATTCATCTATTTTATGCGTTGTTATCATTTCAGAGGACATTCAGCTGGAGGACATGGAGGACGGTTTGGTATTGAAGAACCAATGGCTGATCCGTACACCACGCAAGTCCTTTTTTGTGTCTGCTCATTCGTACGAGGAGAAGCGGGCCTGGATTGAACACATCGAAGAATGCAGGGCAAGCCTGCTGCAGGGCAGCAGCCGGCAACCTGGTTCCACCTTTGCTGTTTCCTGGATCCCAGACCAGGCCGCCTTTAAATGCATGCGCTGCTTCAACAAGTTCACTGCGACCAAACGTCGACACCACTGCCGAAAATGTGGCTTTTTGGTCTGCAATTCGTGCTCAAAGCAGCGAGCAGTGATAGGCCACATTCACCCAACTAAGAAGTTGAGGGTCTGCAATCTCTGTCACGCTTCGAATGAGGAAGATGAGAGGTCTCGCCTGAGGGGAGACAGCGTTAGAAAGAACAGCTCAGAGGAGGACGAGGAGGCAGCACCAAGTGATGAAGAGGACGGAGAGAAGATGATACAGAACAATGCTTACAGCACCTGGCTGGACTCCCGGATGGGCACCTGGGGACAGATGAGCACATATGTTTACCCAAAAGCAATGCATCTACGGCCCTAGCAAAACATTACCACATCAAGACTGCTACATGTTCACCATCGTTAATAAGTATCATATTAAATCATGAATTGTGTTATAATAGAGAGTATTGGACTTTTGAAAGGATCCAACTAAATGCAACTGAAGCATGTTAGAAGTCACCAGAGAAAATCCTTAAGTGTATTGTATTTGTAGCTATTTACTGCTGTCATTTCTGCACATTTTACACTGTACTTGGTTCATAGAAACTCTCGCTGTGAAGTACTGTTATCGTCTCAGAGTGTAATTATTATTTGATGTCAGAGCATGTTGAGAAGTACAGTTTATTCAGGCCTCAGTGTCATTCTCATTTAATGTGTTTGCGTCAGTCACTGTTTATATATGAAAAAGCATTTATATCTGTGCGTTTTGCTATGAAATGATCCATGAACAATAAATTGCATGCAAACAAAAGGGGTTTTGTGGTGTTTGTTGTGATGATTTGTGTATTGAGATGCACATATCATGATTCCGAATTTTTCTTCCTCAATTTAACATTCAATAAAACTCACAGTTGGGACTATTGTTATGGAGTGTTCAATATTAAATAAATACATAAATATGAAATAAATACCCACATGAATAAATGGAAAATATACTGCCCTTACTGCCCTCTCACCTTTCTGCCAATCACAAGTCCCCGGCCTCTTAAGTTAGCAGAATTAGCCAGTTAGTTCCAGTTAGCATCAACAATGCCAATATTGTTCTGAATCAACCAACTGCAGGCTGCTGCTATAAATAAACACAGTGTGCAGACACAATAACAAAACTTCTTTAGCTTGTGAGTAGCTTGTTAAGGTAGTGATATTTTATTGTCAAGGGAGGACAGTAAAATGAGTTAGGAATAACTTGTGCTTTCCCAAGATTTAATTATAGTTGAACTGATTTATATTTAATTAATTGACTCTGTCTGCTATGAACACCAGGTTAAAAAGTATCCACTTTAAACATGGACGGGTGGGTGTGCATTTTTATTTCAATAACTACTGCGAAGAGTTTGGCTTTTTGCATGGTTTTAGTGAAGTTATTTTCTCAAAGTATAGCAGACATACAAATGTTTGGAATTAACATCCACTGATCTGTGAGGGTGAATCTTTATGTTGAAAACCTGTGTGAGGAAGCATGTTTTTGTATGCTTCTGTCTGCCTGCTGGTGTGTTAGGTGGAGCGATGGCAGTGGTATGGGCATCTGTTGGGCACTTTGTCAGTCATTTCTTTGAAGAACCAGTTTGGCTTCTTCTTCTCACACGGAACAAGGAAATGTGACCTATTTTCCTGACAACTTTGAATACAGAGTGCATTTTTCATTAGTCATATTATTAATCTAAAATAGCGTACCTGTAAAAAAGACATAAAATTGGTTAACCATGCCTAGTGTGTTTGGACAACTGCACTGTTGGCGATGCTGTAAAACCTTAGGTGTTGTTTTTGGAGTATCTCATCATGAAGCACTTTTGCATTTATACAGTACATATATACACAACAGCACTCTGCTGACACTCAAGGCTTTCTCTCAAGTCTTTATAGACCATATGAAAGCTTCTCTCAGAAACGTCCACTCTCCTATTCCATATCATACAGTAAAAACACACCAAATTTAACAACTACAACTTATAGATCATTACTACGTACCACTTAAACACACATAACTATAAATAGAAAAATAATAATAACTTGTACTCTGTTATTTTGTCTCCACCTGCATCTTTGGTCCCTTTATTGGGTCTGGACTGACAGTCAGAACACACCTGTGCTGTGAATGGATGCACATGGACCAAACAAAGTTAATGCAAAGTTAATGTCTTACAATTGACCTTAGCTTGGCCAGGTAGCACCCACACCAGCTTAAGGGTGTGAACAATTGGAGATTGCAACACACACATTTTTAGACATGCAACTAGGTCCATTAACCTGATGGAGTGATGCTGATATTCTCTTTGGGTACTGCAAAAGGTCATTTGGGATTAAGAACACATTTGTGATTGCCTTTGGTGCTGTGGAAAACTAAGAAAGTTTGACAGTCCGTATAGCGACCTCTGTTGGGCGTAATTTTGTATTGCGTTGTGGAGAAGGATTAAATGCAAGAGCTCAGCACTAAGCAGTGAGCAACAGAGCTCCATGGGTTGAAAAGTTTAAAGAGCTCTGTGCTCATGAAAAGTAATGTCAGTTTTAGGGAAACTGCTTTTTGCTGGAAATGGTGAACTGAGATCCACTTCATTTACCTACAGCCTCTCCAGCAACCGCCTCCACCTGCAGAAACTCGCTGCAACTGATTCCTTCGCCTACAGGCTCTTCGATCTCCTGCCTGCAACCTCTGCCAGCAACCTGTTGCTTCCTCCACCTGCAGATTCTGGCAGACAGCTGTAGCCCATCCCTCCACCTACATCTTCTGCTAGCCAGTTGAAGGTCCTCACTCCACCTGAAACCTCTGCCGGTTATAGCTTCTTCCAGCCATCCACAGATCCAACCTCTTCCTCCAGCCCACAGTATCCTCCAGCAGTTCTTTTACCCTCCTTCAGCTACCAGCAGTACGCTGCAGCTTCAGCCTCCACCTGCAGCTCCTGCCAGATATGTGCAGTCTTAGCCTCCACATCTACCTACAGCACCCACCGTGTGCTGCTTCTGGTAGCCAGCGCTCATCCCCAGCCACTGTCTTCAACCTCTGCCATCCAGTTCCACCTCCACACTCCACTTATAGTTTCTGACAGACACCTGCAGCTCTGCCCTCTATCTGCCTCTCAGCAATTTTTTTCCAAAAAGTCCAGCTGAAGACACTTTGATGTATTATTTGTCATTAGAACTAAGCATGTTTGAGTGAAACTATATCGTAGTATGCATCCTCATACAAGCACGGATACCCTTGCCCTAGATCCCCTTTTTGTGAAGAACTGCTTAGATGTGTTTTATATTCTGTTTTATGAAAAACAAGACAGGAATTGTAAAGTTTTGTCAACAAGTGTATGGATTGTATTTGTGTTGAAACTGTTGAAATAAAAGTGGAGTGGAATGGACAAAGTGTTTTTAAAATTATTAGAAACATTTAAAGGCCTCATGAAATTGTACCTACTTGACACAGACACATATTTGTTTATATAATGAGAAAATGATGACCACCAAATATATCCATATTTCTTACACTGGTCTTGAGCCCCCATGTCCCC